>VWZS01006220.1:367269-412307 GCA_013397075.1 Rhabdornis inornatus
TAGAATAGAATAGAATAGAATAGAATAGAATAGAATATACATAATATATTCTATATTCTATAAATATATATTATATGGATATATATTATATGAATATGAATTATCCACATAATTTATTATAATTCAATAATGCCCTTTATTCTAACACAGGGAAAGTGACACTCCTGCAAAGCACTCACAGGTGAAAGGACTCTGGAAGCAACAGGCTGGAAAATCCTGCTTTTGCAGAGACACCAGCCCCAAGGTGGGTGTGAGTGAGGGACATTCCTGCCCCTCTCACAGCTCTCTGGGAGAGAGGTCTGCTCCTCTCCATCAGCAGGAACAGCTGCCCCTGCCAGGCTTCATCCTCCCACCTCCCAGCCTGCATCCATGGCACTCATTGAAACACTTGCAGGAGATGCAGGAGCTGAGCACAGAGCACTGCAAATTTGAGGTGACCAATGGGATTTTCATCAAAATATATCCCAGTAAACTCCTGTAATAAGCTAAGACTGCAGCAACCTTGAGCAGATGGTGATTTGCCCAAAAAACTTTTCAGTGTCACCTCTGTATCCCAAGGGCCCAGCAACCCAATGGATGTGCTCAGTGCAGGGAATGCCTGCAAGATTGAGTTCCCAAGCCAGGGACAACCTCCTGCTAAAATCCAGGACAGCTCTAGGAAATACTGGACAAGCCAGAGGAATGCTGTGCTCTCACAGCTTCATGGCAGGATGGAATTTTCCATGGTTTTGGACAAACACTAGAAATGCCGAGAACTCAATATTGCCCACCTCAAAAACAAACAAACAAACAAAACCAAACAAACAAAAAAAACCCACCACCAACAAAATCCAGCTCTGCAGAACAAGTTGATTTGTTCCACCAATGGCAATTATTGGTACACATTCCTGTGCACAGGCAGGTTCTGAGCAGGGTGAGTTTATCCTGCAGTGCTGGGGGACCTGCAGGAAATCCTCCCTGGTTATTCAGGTCTGGGACACTCGTGCCATCGATTTAACAGGACTCAGGCTCCCAGCTGCCATCCCAGCCCTGGGTCTGTGTGCTGACCCCATCCCAAGGATCCAGCCAGATGTGATGGAGCCCAGCAGAGCCAGAAGGCAGCAGAACCTCTGGAGGCAGTGCCAGCTGTGCTGCCCTGCATGTGTCCCCAGGCTCTGCACAGCTCCAGGGCACACAGCAGAGCACACCAAGCCACCCCAGGTCCATGGGCACTGGTGTCTGCCCAGCTCTGTCACACGGGATCACCCCTGCCAGGGCAGGGAAGGACAGCAGGAAGGGTCCCTGCTCTTCAGCCACCAACCCTGCAGTGCTCCAGGCTGGAACAGAGTGGCTGGAAGGGACCTGGCCTGCTGGTGACAGCAGCTGGACACGAGCCCAGGTGGGCAAGGAGAACAGTCCTGGCTTGTATCCAAAACAGAGTGACCACGAGCACTAGGACAGTGATTGTCCCCTGTGCTGGCACTGCTGGGGCACCTCGGGTGCTGTGCCCAGTTCTGGGACACTCACAACAAAGACATTGAGGGGCCAGAGTGTCCAGGGAAGGGAATGGAGCTGGAGAAGGATCTGGAGCCCCAGGAGGGACTGAGGGAGCTGGAAAGGGGCTCAGCCTGGAGAAAAGGAGGCTCAGGGGGGACCTTGTGGCTCTGCACAACTCCCTGACAGGAGGGGACAGCCAGGGGGGGTCAGGCTCTGGGAACAGGGACAGGAGGGGAGGGAACAGCCTCAGGCTGGGCCAGAGGAGGTTCAGGTTGGATATCTGGAAGGATTTCTTCCTGGAAAGGGTGGTCAGGGATTGGAAGGGGATGCCCAGGGAGGTTTGGAGTCCCCAGCCCCAGAGGTGTCCAAGGAAGGGCTGGATGTGCCACTCAGTGCTCTGGGCTGGGGACAAGGTGGGGATCAGACACAGCTGGGACTCAGTGACCTGGAGATCATTTCCAACCCAAATGATCCTGGGATTCTGTGAAGGGGTGCTCACATCAGGTACCTCAAACATAACCAGTGTTGGTTCCACCTGTGCTTTCCCTCCCTCCCAACACACCTCTGCTCCCTGTGGCCTCTGGGAAGAGTAAGGATGTGCCTAAACTTCAGCAAATCCCAGCTGCTCAATGGATCTGGGCCACCAGGGAGGTGGCACAAAGAGAATTCCAAGCCCAGCCACTCACAGCTGGGACTGCCATGACTCCAGCTGGGGACATGGGCACTCCTGGACACACAGCAGCCAGTGGGACACTCCTCACCCCCTCCATCCTACACATAACTCCAAGTTCTTGGTGTCAAAGAGCTTTCTTTGCCATGGATGGAGTGGGGAAAAGCAGGAGAAAAAAGAAAGAAATAAAAAGCCAACCTGAGGAAGTCCAAGCAAGAGTTGAGCTCCCTGACTGAGGCTCAGGACAATCTTGTCCCCCATGATTCCTCCCAAAACCTGCTGAGCTTTAAAGAGGACACTGAAATAGGTTTAATTTTGTGCAAAAGTCTCTCACAGCCTCTCCAGCACTGGGTTTTAATGGATCAGCCATCAGGATCCCCATCTGGCTGAGTGGGAGCTCCTGCATTCCCTGGCACCCTGAATTCCAAGGCCAGACCCAAAAAAAAGAATCAAAGCAAACCCTGCTCCTTCCCCTTCCCACTCCCACCCAGGTGGGCAAGGCAAACCATTCCTGCTGAAATACAGTTCTGAATTGGAAAGGGCTCAAAGATTGATGTGTCCCCTGGATGAGAAAGCTGGCAAGAGGGGAAAAATATTATTAAAAATAAAATACATCAATCACTCCACAAATTATACTCCAATACATCCTTCAGGCAGGAAGGTCCCCTGCTTGGTGCCATGTTCTGTCTCTTTGGGATTCTCTTTCTTTAGGGAGCACAGGGATTGCAGCAGCTGAGTGGATCAGTGAAGTGGATCCTGCACATAACAGACACAAAACCTGTGTAGGGCATTGCTGGGAGGGATGGGAGCCATGGGATCATCCCAGAGCATCCCTGGGCTCATCTCTGCAGCACAGCACGCTGAGAAGAGCAGCATGGGCTGGTGGTGGGCTGGGAAGCAGTGGGAGAAACCCCTGAGATGTTTTCCCTCCTCCTCCCTCCCTGCAGAGGATGTGCTTCCCTTCATCCCCTCACTCACAGAGCTTTTCCCTGCATTGTCATTCCTCCTCTTCAGCTCCATTGTGTTTGTATTTGATGTTGGCAATGAAAAATCAAAGCTTTCCTGGTGTTCCAGGGCTGGCTCCAAACCCCTCACAGGGATCAGCCAGCTCTGGCACAGCACCCTCCAGTTTAGGATACAAACAAGATCTGTTATCACCTCTGCTTTTCAAATCCAGGTAATTTTCCAGCTCTTCACTATTTAAAGGTGAAACTTTCTGTATTTTGTGTCTGCCTGAATTGTTTGAGAAGGAAAATGGTTTGAAGAACATATTGTCTTTTTTGGGTTTTTTAGGAATTGAAAGATGCTTTCCCCAGTGGTTTAAAAAGAAAATAACCATAGATGCATTTTTCAGAACTGGAATAACATTAAAAAAAAAAAATCACAAAAGCTTGAAACTGGTTCAGTTTCAAGAGCAAAACACTTGAAAATCAGATGAATAAATCAGGTCACTTCCAAGCAGGAGCAGCTTGCAGTCAGCTTCTGTGTGATGGTTTTCTTTGCTTCTTCTTGTAGAGGAGCCAAACTAATTCCTTTCCCCTCCATTCCTCCTCTGGCACTGGTGGAAAATCTTCCCCCATCCCTGCTGCTGGAGAGTTCTGCAGGAGGCTGCTGTGGCTTTGTCAGGAAGCTGAAAAGTGGGAGCCTGGGAAAGGAAGGAAGGTCTGCAGCCTCAGGCCCCTGTGCTGTGTAAAATACTGCAAAAACTGCCACAGAGCCTGCTGATCCCCCTCCTCTGCACTGCCAAACACAGCAGATTTCTCTCAGGAATGAGGGCTCTGCCCTCAGCTCAGCACGTGGGGTCTCTCATCACCCATGGAGCCACTCCAAGGGCACTGGGACTCCATGGGATGAGGTTTGTGTGGATACAGACCCCAATATCGACCAGAGCTCCCCTCCTGGCTTCCATAAAGCAGATTTAGCTCCTAACCCATCTCTAATATGTCTGTTCCTCGTAGCCAGATGAATAATGAACAAATATAAATCACAAGGAATTTATCTGATGATGGCAAGGAGAGAAAGGGATGAATAATTTATTTGATGGATATTATTCATCCATCCATGGAGCCAGCCAAGTAATAAAAACATTTATTCACAAATCACTCTGTTGACAATCAAAAACTTTGTACAAGAAGTAATTCATATGTATGATTTGACTCCCTAAAAATCCAAAATAGAGAGCTGACCTTGCAGAGGAGCAAGAGGTGCTAGAGCTGTGTTTATCTTAGACCCGTGCTTTTCATCTCTTTTCTATCTCTGAGACTATGGAAATCAGATTTTTAGCTCTGAACTATGGAAAACCTGACCTTCACCCACAGTCACCACCAAAAATCATTAAAACATGGCATGTGACTTTCCCATGAAGGCAGAGATGCTCTTCCCACCAACCCAGCCCCATTCCAGAGTGCAGGAGCTCCCTCCATAAATAAACCACTAGAAAGGCTTAAAAATAACATTTTTTTTCTTCCAGAGGACACTCAGCTGCTTTCCAAGCCTTGTGCACTTTTTTCCATTATCAGAACTTGTTCCTCCATCCCATGCTGGAGCTTCCAGATTGTTTAAATAACCCAAATGTGTCCATATTCCCTCTAAAGAACACGAACAACAGTCAAGCAAAGTTAGAACTGCCACAGATTAAAATATGCTGTTTATGGTCCCCTGAATTCCAGTCACTATTTTATGGCCTCATCTCCTCTAAAAAGGATCACAAATCTGCACCAAGTCCCCAAGTGCAGCTCTGTGCGTTTGGGTCCTCCAAGGTATTTAAAATCACATGAAGATGGACTGCTCCCTATTGACCATGCAAACACAGAGGCACACAAATACACATTATTCCAACATGGGGTGGAATAAATTGCCATCTGCCTCCAAGAAGGAGAAGAGGAAGAATTCCTACAGCCACAGCTCTGGAGCTGGTGAGCCACAAAACTTGTCATGGTTCAATTAATCTCACAAAAAGAATCAAAATCACAGCAGCCTCTCTGAAACAGATGCAAATCTCCATTCCCCTCTGGTGAGTGAAGCAGGGCTGGCAATCGTGTCCAAGCAGGTTGCTTATGAGATTTTAGTGCTTGTGGGAAAGCACAAAGGCACAATCCTGGGCATATGGCATTTGCAAGGTGCTGTCTCCTCCCAGCTGAGAGCCTTAGTGCAGGAGCCTGGCAAGGAGAAGGGGCAGAAAAGCTCAGGCAGGCTGAGCAGATGCCTGGGGGCTCTTTGCAACAAAGACCCTGAAGAAGAGTTTGTGGGGAGAAAGGTGGGAGGGATTAGAGGAGCCTGGGATGGCTTTGGGCACAGGGCTGGGCTTCACACCCAATTCCCAGCAAAAGCTCAATAAAGGCAGGTGTGTTCACAGGTAAGAAACCGATCTTGGAATCCCAGATTTGGATGCCTGGTTTGGTTGAAAGGGACCTTAAAGGTCACCCAGTCCCACCCTTGCCATGGGCAGGGACACCTTCCACCAGCCCAGGTTGCTCCAAGCCCTGTCCAACCTGGCCTTGGACACTGCCAGGGGTCCAGGGGCAGCCCAGAGAACCTGTGCCAGGGCCTCCCCATCCAGAGTAAAAATTTCTTCCCAATATCCAATCTAAGCTTGTCCTCCTTCAGTTTAAAACCACTCCCCTTGTCCTGTCACTGTCTGCCCATATGAAAAGCCCCTCTTCCTCTTTTTTCTAAGCTGCTCCAGACATGGGAAGGGGCTCTGAGAACTCCCCAGAACTTTCTCTTCTCCAGGCTGAACCCCCCCAGCTCTCCAGGTGTGTCTCTACAGATCAGAGGTGCTCCAGCCCTCCCCATCCCTATGTCCACCTGCAGCAGGACAGGATCAGAGCAGCAGGACCTCAGCCAAACTCCCAGCCCAGGCTCAGGCACAGGCACTCAGCTTTTGGTCCACATTAAAAAACCCCCCTGGCTCCTACTTCCCAGCACCCAAAGGGAGATCACCCAGATCTGCTCAGAGCCAGCTCCAGGGGTGACCAGCCCTCACCCCAAGGAGCAGCTCCTCCTCCCATCCTCAGCCAGGCATAGTTCCCAAGTTTTCATGGAAGTTTTCAGTGGCACACAAAAACAGCCACAAAATTAGCAAAGTTTCATCTAAAAAATGACCCAGAGCTGGGCTTCAAGCCTTCCCTGGAGGCAGAGCTTTGGCTGAGACACAATTCCCTGCTCCCCACAGGAATATCTGATCTCTCAGAGAGCAAAACCTGCTTTATCCAGTCCTACTCTCCTACTGAGGGGCCATACTGAATAGCAGATACTCCTTAGACCAGAGAGATATCCCATTCCAACAGCAGGTATCTGTGTCTTTGTACAGCCCACCACCTTCACTTAATATACCATGCTACAATTTCTAGAGCCCTCAGTTGCACTGTATTCAGAAGACCTACAAAAATAATCACAGTCAATATTTTGGAGGCTTTAGTGCCATTTATAAGTGGAATTTTCAGTAAAACCACTCCTGCCTGAAGAGCAGGATCTGACTGAGAGCCCAAGAGCCTCAGAAATATCGAAAAGCTCCACCACAACCATTCACCTGCTGCATTTCCATTCATTTCTCCCTAATTACCAAACCCAGCACTCCCTATTAGCTCCAATTAAACCTCTATAGGTGTCTACTAAGCCAGATTTAAGGGAAATTTGAACCACAAGAACCTGCCAGCAAGTTTTATTAAAAGAAGCAGAGAAACCTCTACCCTCAAGTAAATTCCTGCAGATTGAGCCAGCAGCAGCTGAGCTGAGATCTACCAGCACTTCTCTGTTCTGATTGCCAGGAGGATGGGATGCTCCTGCCCCCAGCACAGGGCTGACCAAAGGGATGGAAGAGGGAATGAGGAGCTGATATTTCACATTCTTGAGACTTTTTTTTTTGTTTTTGCAGGCAGCCAAACCAGCCAAACAACATCAGCTAAAGCATCCTGGGGGATTTGCTGGGATGGGCAGGGTGGTCACTGATGTCACCTGTCACCTGCCCTGTGTCCAGGCACCTGGCAGTGCTGGGCAGGAGCAGGAGCTGGGCATTGAGGAGAGCCAGCTGTCCTGGAGCTCCATCTAGTGCAAGGCACCCTGGGTTTATTCCTTCTCCACATTTGGGGAAGCTCTGGCTCCTGGAACCACAGGATTTCCAGAGACTTGTGTTGGAACCCAGAAGCCTGGGAGTTTTGAGCTTTCTGTGCTTTCTGGCACTGACCCCCTGGAGAACACTGCTTTTGACCTGAGGCCTTGGAGAAGGCTCCAAATGTGAGTGATGGAGTTAAAATCACTGGTGTGTAGTTAAATAGAAGTGTGTGATTTCACATGGTGAAGGGTTTGGAATTTGGGGTTTTTAGAATATAGTAATAGGTATGGGACAAGATGGAGGATTTTGAGTGTTGTTTCTTCCTGTCTTCTTCCTTCTTCCTAGTTTCAGGTAGTAGTCTTTGGTTGGACAGTTAGTGCTGCACAGAGGTTTGGTTACTGGGTCAAAAGTATAAATAATATAGGTGTTAATTCTCTATTGGACTGTTTAGCTTTAAAAGACCTTGTAATTAGCTAGGTTCATCTCCATTTTGCTCACTTTTAGCTGGTAGCTGGAAGTGTTGCTGAACTCTCTGTACTTTAGATAAGATTTAATAAACAACCAAACCCAAATACGAGAAATTCATCTCCTTCGTGTTTCTAATCCTGACTCTGAGTGAAAACAGAAGAAAATGAAGACAAGCCACTAGTTAAGTGGTGCAGTTAACCCATTTACAACTTGCACTTCACAGTTCCCCCCATCAGTAAATGAGTCCCTTTGCAGCTGTTGCTGCTGCAGGTGACACCATAAAAACACAGTTCAGGTGCATTTACAACAGGGATTGTAGAGGATCCCACCAGGGATTCTCCATTATTTTAAATTCTCTGGTTAGTTTTCGACTTGGAAGTGCTTGGGGCTGCAAAAGGTGCTGCTCACAAGCACTGCAACCTCTGAAAGGGCTCAGGTGGCTGAAACACAGCTCTGGTTTTTACAGAAGAATTCAGACTTTTCACATCTTGACCCCTGCTCCATTGTCTTTGAAAGCCTCCACCACGCCAGAAATGCTCAGAGCTCCCAAAAAAGGTGATTTCCCCTGAAATTCTTGCTGGAAGCTGTCAGCAAACAGGCACCTGCACCATGAACGTGAGAAGGTGAGCTCCTGGTTTTGTTTTAAACACCAGTATCAAAAGGGGAGAAAAAAAGAAAAATAAAGAAGCCTTTTTGGAAAAAGGGCAATGTTAATTTTCAAAGGAATGAAGGAAAAAGCAGGATGAGATCCTTCTCACTGCTTTTTCCCCAGACACACTCAGCTGGACACAGTGACCAAGGATCTCGCTCCCCAGTAGTCCATGCAAATCCTTTTCCTAAAACCCCTCTGCCACCCATGCCCACCAAAATCCCACATCCCAGTGTTTTCCCCTCCTCCTGCACAGTGTTCCTTAAGGAAACCAAGACTTTGTGCATGTCATTATATTTGTAACCACACCCAATAATCAGGGAGTTTTAACTCCTGAGAGGAGGGGAGATTTAAACAAAGGGAGATATGTAAATACCTGAATAAAGACATGAATGATTAACAGAAATAACTGTTAATAACTGTTAGTTGTTTCCATGCCAGTTGCCAAGATGGATTAAAGAGGCTACAAGGGATTTCCAGCTATGAACAGGTGAGGAAGCAATGGTGTTAAATGAAGGTCACAGACTGATTTAATCAACATGCTACAACACTTTTGCTCACTTTTTATTAAATATCTCTGCAATGCTATTCCCTGGGAACTCCTGCTTTACACACCTTACAACTGCTCAGCTTTCCGTGGACTCACAGGATAATTGAAGTTGGAAAAGATCATCAAGTCCAACTTTTAACCAAACACCACCATTCCCACTAAACTGTATTGCCAAGTGCCACAAATACTTGTTTTTTGAACATTTCCAGGGATTTCCAGGGACAACAAAATCTGTGGTCAAAACGTGGAGTTTTGCAGCAAACAGTGGGATATCCTCCAATTCACAACTCCTGCTGGAGAAATATCAGGGAAATTCCATGCTGCCAGGCTTTGGAGTTTGAAAACTCTCAGAACAAAAAAAAAAAAAAAAAAAAAGGAAATCAAAGCACAAATGTACTCATTCCTTGGAATAAGACACATGTGGTTTCCTGTGCTGGCTCCAGGGCTGGGGAGTGCCCTGCAGGGGTGGGCTCCAGCCAGACACAGCCCCCCATCCCAGGGGGATGCTCCATTTAGTGTGGGCCCATCAGCTGCTGGTTTAATTTGGCCTTGAGTTCCATATATCTCACAAAACCCTCTTAAAACAACTTCCAGAAATGCTTTTATTCCGAGGGTGTTCTGACTTGAATGTATCTGATCCATCCCCCCTCTAAATGAGCCTTTTACAGCATAGCCTGAGCAGCCAAAGGAAAGCAGAGTTGTTTCCTCCCTGCTATCACAATCAAGTTGTTTGGTATAAAATGTGGCTGAGAAGTGAATCCATAATGTTCCTGGCCATGCAAGGAAACTGCTATTACCAGGAGGAAAATGCAGGTAGTAACTCTATGGGTTTTTCTCCACTGGAAGTATAATTAATGTGGAGGCTGTGCACTAAGTGCAGGGAGAAATACAGACTTCACAGCAGTGAAAATGCATCTCATTAACACCAGAACTACTGTATCGTCCAAATGCATTATGTTCAGCAAGGAAAAGCTGTGTAATTGAATTCCCACCAAAGCACAGTTCATCTGCATCAAATGGCACCGTGCTCATCCTGCAGCTCCTTCGGGCTGCTGCTGGAAATGAGGATTAATTAGGATACCTGCTCGTTACTCAGGGAGCAGGCACACACGCTGTGGTCAGGCTTGGGGCTGCAGTGAGAGGCTCTGCTCAAACCCGAGCCAGGCAGAGCAGGGCAACTTCAAAGATTTGGATCTTCTTGCACTCAGGATGCACTAAAGAGTCACAATTTTTTTGTCCTTGCAGAAAATGCTGGTAAAAAAACCCCAACAATTCATAGGAAGACACCTCTGCTGCATAAATACTTCAGTAATAATTAATAAGTGATTTATGGAATTGGTTTTGAATTATTCTAGGCTGGATTGGCTGGAGTGGCAGGGATGTGTATAAATCATTCTGCACAGCACCTCCCAATCCCAACATGCAGCTAATGAACCCTCCAGAGACAAACACACTCCTCCTTCAGGAAGAACCCACTGATCTGCAGCATTTTAATGGATAAATTATTATTAATTTAAATAAATACATTAAAAATTCCCAAAAACACCAGAGGGGAGAGTTTAGGAAGGGGTAGGAGGCATCCAGACAGAAACAGCAGAGAGGGTTTGGAAATTTGGAGTTGGAAATGTGTGCTTTCACTGAGTAGTCTCTCAGTCAGATCCAAGTGGGATTAATCCATCCCTTTGCTACAGACCCTCCCATCCATGAGCCCCAGCACTGGGGTGTGTAAGGGCAGCTCGTTAAATGCACTTTAGCTCATCATCATCATGTATTCTCCCTTTTCCTCCCCTGTCACATGTTCACCAGAGCCCCAGCACACGGCTCTGCAGCATCCCACTGGCACAACTCCCTGCAAAGCCAAACCCCGGAGTTATTCTGGGCAGAGGCATCTTGGGGAAAAGCAGCACACAGGGAGGAGGTCACCCCATCTCATGTTGGGATCCTGATATAATTTTCTTTCACATTCACCCCAGACCCAAAGTCTCACCACAGTGAGAAGGGATCAGACCCCTCACCATCCCTTTTGGGTGTGATTTTGGGGTGTAGGGGAGGCAGTGGGAGCAATCCATCACCTTTGGAAAACCAGTGACTGCTGGGTTATCATTCTAAGCTGCCACGTGGGTGAATTTTACTCACTGGAGGTGTGAGGGATGCTGAGCTCTGGCTCATTCTGGCTCCCTAAACATTTGGGACATTGATCCCATCACTCCCAGGACCTCACTGTGCTCACCACTGCCTCAGCTCCCATGCAGCCTGGCACACCCCATTACTTCCATGCTTCAAATCCCATTATTCAGCTCTAACGAGGAAATAATTTTAATTAAGGAAATTAAAAATGTATTTGCATTGGAATTTTAAGTAGATGTTAATTTGAAGGCATGAAAAAGAGCCCTCTGGCCAGTTTGTGTCAGGAGCAGCAGGGGATGGGGATGGAGGAGGGGAAGGGCACTCTGCATCCCCTGGGGACAGCAAAGTGTTCCTGGGGAGCAGGGGCAGGGCATACAGACAGGGAAAAGGCTGTGCAAAAGGCAGAGCCACCCCCCAGCTAAGGGGGGCTCCTGCTGATTCCATTCCTGCAGGTGGGCGTCAGTCTCCTCTCCCAACAAGCCAGAGGACAAAAGGAGTAGACCTTGAGTTGCACCAGGGGAGGTTTAGGTTGGATGTTAGGAAAAATTTCTTCATGGAAAGGGCTGTCAAACACTGGGACAGCTGCCCAGGGCAGTGGTGGAGTGTCCATCCCTGGAGGAATCTGAAAGCCCTGTGCATGTGGCACTTGGGACATGGTTTAGTGATGGGCCTGGCAGTGCTGGGAGAGCAGTCAATGATCACAGAGGGCTTTTCCAACCGTAATGATGCCACAGATCTACGAAAAGCAGCAAAGAAGGTGTTGGAAAGTCCTTCTGAGCAGCTCTGAAGCCATGAGGCCACAAAGAGGGATGAGAATATTCCCAAGCTGACCCTGGTCCCTATGGGCTGCAGTGGCCTCTCGTGTCCCCTGCACGGGCAGCCTGAGGTTCACCTGCAGGTGCCAGGTCCTGCTTCCATTCCCTCCTTCACTTGTTGCTGGTCTCCAACACCACGAGACTCCATCAGCAGTGTCCCAGGCTTTCCACAGGTGCCACCAACCCACTGGCTGGGAGCTCGGCTGAGTGACAGTGCCACAGGCAGGTGGCTTTTGGCCAGAAGGAAGGAGATGCTTCTCATTTTGTGTCCTTGCAGCAGAGAAGGCTGCAATGCAAGGCTCAGCTTAATGCAGCTGGCTAAGAGTCCTATCAAAACCAGCAGCTAATTAGCTAAGTAATACTCAGCGTTATTAATGCCACAGCTCTGCCATCACCCATGTATTTATAATAATAGTGTTCCCACCGTAATAGCATTCATCATAATGGATTTACTAAGAAATTAAGGGGGAAGGGATATTATCTCCCTCGGGAACAGCACTTGACAGCAGCCCTGCTTAGTGTGGGGATTTGGATTGGTTTAATTCTCAATGTCTCACTCATTAATCAGCTTTTCCAGCAGCCCCTCACAAACACCCCTCTGGGAGCACAACCACAGGAGGATGGAGGCAGGACAAGCACAGCCAGGTGAGGGGGGTTCAGCACAGCCACCAGGGTTTACTCATGGGGTGTGAGGCCACGGTCCTCTCCTGCCTTGGTGGGCAGTGTCCACTTCTGGGCATCATCCTCTTCTCCAGCCAGTCTGACATTCTCAGCTCCATGCTTAAAAGACTCTTCTAGCTTTACCTGGGGAGCAGGGAACATTCAGCACTTCTTCCCAACATTTATAACAAGCACTTAAAGATTATTTTGCAACTTGTTTTCCCATAAACCTTTCTCCTCATTAGGCTTCTGGTTCAGGACACTGGGACCAAGGGCAGCTTGTCCAAGCCAGGGAATGGAGTGAGACACCCACAAGGCTCAAGCCCACCAACCTCACCAGAACCCATCCATGATCAGCACATTGAGCTTCCACCAGCAGCTCCTGTCTGATAAAAATGAAAGCTTGATGTATCTCCTAAAAGTCAGATTATCTGAATAAAATTAAATCCTGATGAAAATCAAAGCTTGATAAAAATTAAAGCCTGAAGTCCAAAGCGATCCAACGATTTTTTCCAAGAGTTCGGCTTTCCTTGATTAGTTTATGGCTGTGGGTAAAGACAGAGACATTTTATCACAACGTGCCTTAAACAAACACCAGAACTCCAGGGAAAGGATTTATTGATCTCCATTATCAGGGAGTGCACCGACAAGAAGGAGCCACAAAGAAAAAAATTTAAAAGGTTGGGGGGGAGGTTGATTTTTTCATAATGCATGAAGGTCTATGAATATGCAACAGGTTGATGCATTTAAGAAGTGTTCTCTGAGTTAAGGTGTGCTCCTGGCAGAATGCCAAGCATACAGCGGTTGTAACCTTTTGCTTTACTGTCTCATATTGTCTTTTATTAAACTTTTTAAAATCTACCAAGGAACTGAACCTCATTTTTCACATTATGATAAGGACCCCAGAGCTGAGGCAGGGATGAGCCCGGGAGGGGCTGCAGCTTCGTGGGCCCCAGTGGGGAATTTTGTGATATCCCTGGAGAGGAGCTAAGGGCACTTGGATGCTGAGGGATAAAATGAAAGGAATGAAGCCTGAGCAGGGCAGTCCTGCTGTCCCCAGCAGTTCCTTGTGGGGTCTGCAGGGATCTGTCAGGAGCAGATCCCGGGGCTCCGCTTGCCCCAAGGGGCAGCAGGGCCGGGCCATGGCTCTGTGCCCAGCTCAGCTCGGAGCTCCCTGTGCTCCCACAGGGCTCCAAAGCAATCCCTGTCCATGGGGACACAGGGGCCGGGCCATGCTGGCTCCCTGCAGCTCAGGCCGGGCCTGCAGCACCCTGGGGTGCCCGCACAGCCCAGGCTGTCCCCAAGGCTGCCTGGAGCCTGGGCCTGACGCCCCTGCACAGAGAGTCCCTTCTGGGCTGGCTCCAGCCCTTCAGGGTGCCCAGGATCAGGGGGTGCTCAGGATCAGGGAGATTCCAGGAGCAGGGGGTGCTCAGGAACAGGGGGTGCTCAGGAGCCCGGGATGCCCGGGAGCAGGGGGTGCCCAGGAGCAGGAGGTGCCCACAGCCCAAGCAGCCTCGGTAGCACCGGGGACACCCAGGGAGGAGCCATGGCTGAGGCTCTGCAGGACCAGGCAGGCTCGGCCCTGCTCCCTCATGGGCTCCTATGGGCCATGGGATTTGTCCCTACAGACACCAAATGTGTGTAGAGCAACCACAGGGACAGTGGGACCTCTGTCAGTGGGACACTCTGTGCACAGGGACCCCCAGCCCTGGGGTGGTTGTGCCAGCACCCCCAGGGACCTCCAGCCCGATTAACCCACAGCAAGTGGAAACCACAACTGTGCAAACACTGTCTGTGCCCAATGCAAAGAGGGCTGGGGTGTGACAAACAAGGGCTATTTATTTACAGAGCAGCAGAAACAACAACAACAAATTACAGAATGTATTTACATGATAAGAATCTTTATAACAGCAAAAATCTATGAAATGTATTTACAGTAAAACGACCTATATAACAATTGCAATCTAAGAAACATATTTAGAGAAGAACATAACTACATCTTAGAGAACATATATACAGAAGGGACTGTGTCCAGCATCTCCATCAGTCCTGGCAGAGAAGGAAGCAGCATGGGGCCACTCCAGCCCAACCCTGAGGGCTATTCCCTGTGTCCCCAGGCTGGCACACGCTGGCACAGCAGGACTCTGCCACCAGGACTGAGCCCAGCTGGGGCTGGGAGCCGGGCCCAGGCACTGGGACAGGACTTGCGTGGCCCGAAGCCAGTGCAGGGCAGGCTGGGGGTGGTGCTTGTGCCACCAGAATCCAGGGCCCCCCCTGGGGCACCATGTCCCTGAGTGGGGCCACCCAGCCCAGCCCCAGCCCCAGCCTGGCCACAGGGGACCCGCTGTGCCTGTGGGCAGGGCATGGCCAGCACCTGCCTGTCCTGCTGCTGGGGTTGGTCTTCATCCCAGGATCACGGGCTCCTCCTCATCCTCCTCATCCTCCTCATCCACCTCCATGTCCTCCATCTCTTCCTCCATATCAACTTCCATCATCTCCTGCATCTCATCTGCTACCTTGGCCTCCATCTGCTCTTCATTCTCTTCTACATCCACTTCCATACCCATCTCCATATCCACTCCCACATCCTCTGGGGTGTCTCTGTCTCTGTGTCAGGGAGATGCCTCAGAGGGAGTCTCTGTCCCACAGCAGCATCCCTTTGCTCCAGCCTGCCTGGGCAGTCAGGGGTGCCCCCCTCCCTGGAATGGCACTGTACCTTCACTGGGACAGGAGTGCTCATCCTGCTGGGATTGGTGCTTCAGTCCACACAGCAGGAAAAATCCAAACAGCAGGAACAGCTCAGAACTGATGGGTGTATCAGGGAGCAGGTGACAAGTGACCACTGGCAGCAGGTGAAGGATGTGCTGTGCTTGTTTCCAGCTCCTGGCAGTGCCATCTGGAACACTCTGGGAGCTGTGATATCACCAGAATTCCAAGGCCACTGTGCAGTGGTGGACAGAGATTGTAGAATGATCAAATCCTTGAGTGGTTTTTGTCTTTGAAGGGGCCCTGAAGATCATCTCGTTCCAACCTGAGCAACCTCCCACCAGACCAGGCTGCTCCGGCCCCATTGAACCTGGCCTTGGATGTTCCCAGGGACGGAGCATCCACAGCCTCTCTGACAGCCTGGGCCAGGCCCCAACACCCTCACAGTAAACAACTTCCTCCCATCATCAAATCTAAACCTGCTGTCTTCCAGTTTGATCCCATTCCCCCTTGTCCTGTCACTGCAGTTCCTGACAAAGGGTCACTCTGGCTTCCCTGTAGCCCCTTCACACCCTGGAAAGGTGCAGGCAGGTCTCCACACAACCTTCTCTTCTCCAGCCTCAAAAGCCCCAACTTTCTCAGCCTTTCCCTGCAGGGAAGGTGCTCCAGTGCCCTCAGCAGCTTTGTGGCTTCATCTGGCACTCAACACATTCCCTGGGAACAACAGGGATATCAGCCACAGGGTGTCCAGTAAACCATGGGAGGCACTGGCCTTGGGATTGCCAGAGCCTGGGAGCTCTGCACTTCCCAAAGCTTTGGAAAGAGGAGAACATAAACGGGAGCAGTGCCGGAGCCTGAATCACAGAGATGGAAGGCTGGTGATCCTGGCTGCCTGTGGGCATTTGTGGAGGGTTTAACAATGCCCCTGGTATCTCTTCCAGGACTGTGGGGATGTTTCTGATGGAGGAAGTCCTGGGCAACATTTTTGATCAGTGATTTGTAGGAAATGAGCTTTGGAAGAGGCAGAGATTGAACTGTCCTGGGATGTGAAAGAGAGGAGAGAGTTCAGTGAAGCCGGTGCCGATCTTAGCCTGGATATTAGGATTGGTGGCTTCACAGAACTCGGCGACTTTGTGCAGAAAGAAAACCTGACCTGATTGTTTGGGAATAAAAAGCTTTAGTAATACAAAAACAACAAACTGCAAGCCAAGCAGCTTATATTGAACAAACCAATAAAATTGGTAGAGGGAGGCTAATTCCAAGCATGAGGGCGATGGCAAAAAGCAAGGGCCAGGGCAAAGCAGGGGTATTTACAACTTTAGAGCAGGGGAGAAGTTAGGGCAGAGTTTAGGGAGGGGATCTGATAAGGAAGGGCAATTAGGAATATTAAAATTTTTGCACCAAGAAAGAACCAATGACAATAAGAAGAACAGGGAACTTTCTGGCAATGGTTGACATTCTGAACAGGAGGATTCTGGGGGTGATTTTTCTACTCAGCCTCAGTGTGGGGTTTCCCATGGCCTTAAGGTGTGGTCATCTATTTTTTTATTTGTCCTAACCCCAACTGCTCAGTTTTGGGAAAGGGAAGCTGGTTGTGGTGTTTTTGTGTGGGCAGCTTGTGGGGAGTGTCCAGGCTGTGCACCAGGCAGGGGATGGTGCTGGGAGCACAGGAGCAGGCCAGGCAAAGAGGGAGGTGAGCCAAATCCCTTGGCTTTTGACTTTGTCACCTACTGAAGGATAAAATCAAAAGGCTCTATGTTTTCTGTGGCTGTGAGAGGCCCTGTGTTGGTGTGGAACAGAGCAGCCTTTCTCTGGGACTTGTCCCTGGGCTCTGTCACACAGCTTGTTCCAGTGTCCCTTCATGGCCTCCCGCCTGTCCTCATGCACACACAGCCCCTCTGCCCTTGTCCTTTTGCTCTTCCAATTTAACGCTGTGCTCGTGTCCCTTGGCTCCTGGCCAGAGGATATGGAGGGTACCAAGCTCCCTGCAAACAAAAGGGAGTTCTCTAGGACTGTGCTCGTGGGATTATATGAGATTTGTCAATATTTGCTCAAGACTGAGGTGATACTGAACTGAAGGAGGCTGAAGAATGATGTCAGATATTGGATTGGGAAATGCTGTGAAAGCCCATGGAGGTGGCTACTGAGGTATCACCAGCTGTTCAACTAAAAATGCTTTTTTTTTCTTTTTCTCCCTCTTCTTTGTATTTTAACTTTAATTTTGTATTTTAACTTACATGTCAGGCAGAGCTGCTCCCTATTCCAATAAATCAGGGTGTTTCGCATTTTATCTCCGTGTCATTGCTGGTCAGGTAGAGCTGATACCAAACCATCCGTGGCATGAGTGAGGACAAGAGCCAGGAGAGGCTGTGCCTGACCCCAGGACTCTGGCACTGGGAATCACAGAATCCCTTCAGTTGGAAAATACCCCCAAGATCATCAAGTCCAGCCATGAGCTTGGCCTTGCCAAACCCAGCACTAAGCAGAAAGCCCAGCCTTGATCTGTGTGAGCTGTCCCAACACTCAGCTGTAACAGTGGTGGGAGTTTTGTACTACTTAATTAGTGGTTTGTTTTAGTTTTGTGTGCTTTTACTCAGAGCTAGGACTAATAAAAACACAATAGAAATGGTTTTTCTTGTGTTTGGGTTTGGTTGTTTATTAAATTTTATTAGAAAGTACAGAGTGTTTGACAACACTTCTAGCTACTTGCTAGAAGCGAGGAAAATGGAGGAAGATGCAGCTGCTACAAGGTTTCTTAAAGCTAAACAGTCCAGTAGAGAATTAACACTTATACTTTTAACTAATAAGTAAATTCTCATGACCCTTAGTGTGACAATGGCTGACTAGAAACTACTACCTGAAACCCATGAAGAAGAAGGAAGAAGGAAGATGAACACCGCAAGAGACAATGCTCAAAATCTTCCATACTTTCTCATATTTATTACTCTGCTATAAAAACTTCAAATTTAAAACTCATCACTATGTGAAAGCACACACTTCTATTTTACTACACACCCATGATTTCTACTTCATCACTTATATTTAGAATCCATCTCTAAGGCCTCAGGTCAAAAGCAGTGTTTTCCTGGGGGTGAGTGCTAGAAAGCACAGAAAGCTCAAAACCCCAGATTTCTGGGATCCAGCACTCAGCATCAGCCAGGACCTGGCCCAGCCAGGTTTGGGATACCCCAGCCCCACTCCCTGTGACAGGAGGGTGGCAGCTCCCGGTGTCCCCTCCAGCCCTGCCCGCAGGGACAGGGGTGTGCTGGGCCGGTCCCCTCCCCCGGGGCTGGGGCACTTTGGGGGGGGGCTGTGACCCCAGCATCTGCCACCTTCCTCCTCTCATGCTGGAGCCGGTTCAGCACTCTGAACTGTGCAGGGAGGGAAACCCATCCCGGCATTGCCCTCTGCTGGCAAATCCCTCTCAGAGAAGTGTGGAGGGAGCAGAAACTATTTCTGAAGCAGAGACCATCTCTGAATCCCGAGAGAGGGCCCCATGGAAAACAACACCTTAGATAAAGAAATTGCTTAGAGTGACGAATACCAAGAAGCATTTCGCCTCCCTGTAGACCCCTGTGTTATCTTTCTATAATTTTAGTGGTCCATTTTCCTTTTAGATAATTGGTCCCTTTTTCCCCTAAAGTCTCTTGTAGATTGGTTAGTTATAGAATTCCCTTGGTAATTGGTGCAAAATACAAAACCCTTAAACCCTATAAAAAGATGCCTTAAAACCCCACCCTTTGGATCTGCTGGACAGGACCCCTTCGTAGAAGAAATAAATACTCTGTTAATAAAATAAATACTCTACACCTCGTCTGCACTTCTCTGTCTCTTCCTCTGCTGGCTCGGCAGGTGCCTTGTGAGCCTGATTTCTATCCAGGCAAGGCTTGCAAGTGTGCCTTGTTGCCGAGAACTCATTGGGAGCAGGCAGTTTTGGGGTCCCACAGAGGCCCCCTTCACCAGCAACAGAGAAGCTTTTCCTCTGCTGTGTTCTCCCAGAATATCCCGAGGAGCAGCTGTGCTGGTTTTGGATGCACATCTGGGCACTCACATCCCCAAATCCCGGTGGCACCAGCGGCTTCAGCCAGAGGGATTGGACACTCCCTGAGGCTTGGAGCAGGCTCAGGTGGTGAGGAAAGTGGCTGAGGGACTGGAAACAGGGACTGGAGCCATTCAGGGGCTGGGCTTTCCCTTGGGGAAAAGGGAGCTGAAAATTAAAGTGGGGGAAAATGCTTTTATTAAAAGCCGGCAGCCAGTGACCCCATCACAGCAGGGAAATATTGGTCTCAAATTTAAAGAAGTTTAATGGTGCTCAGGAGAGAGACACAGAAAGGGGTTTGTTGGGAGATGGTTTCCCAGAGAAGTGGGATGCTGGGTGATGAGCCACTCTTATTTAGGGTGTGGGTGACCTTGTCAGGGTGGCCTCAGCAGTGTCACCTGTGCCCCATCACCTTTGGAATGAGCATCACTGGGCTGGCAGAGCACCCCGGGTCAGGCCCTGCATTCAGGACAAGTGGCTTGTGCCCAGGAACTGGCATTAGTGCCCCCCAAATCTCAGGGGAAGAGCCAGGAGGGTGGGCAGGAGCCTCTGCTGTGCCACCAGCTGTGCCAGCACCCCCACAGCAGGGAGGCATCCCGGTGTCCCATGTCTGTCTGTCCAGAAAGGCAGTCTGGCCTCCAAGTGTTCGAGTGGGAATTGCAGGCATGTCCCACGCTCTGGCGTGGCTTGGAGAGGTGTTTGTGTGTTTGTGTGTCACTGCAGGGCTGAGCCAGCACGGGGAGGGGATATTGGGCAGGAATCCTTCCTGGGAGGGAGGGCAGGCCCTGGCTCAGGGTGCCCAGAGCAGCTGTGGCTGCCCCTGGATCCCTGGGAGTGTCCCAGGCCAGGTTGGCCATTGGGGCTTGGAGCAGCCTGGGACAGTGGGAGGTGTCCCTGCCCACGGCAGGGGGTGGAACGACAACAAGGGATTTAAGGTCCCTTCCCAAAGAAATCTGAGGATTCTGCAAGCACAGCAGAGATGATGGGCCAAGGCAGGGCAGCAGGACAAGCTCTTAGGTTGTGTCCCTGCTGGACAGCCCAGTCTAAACCCCAGTGGTGCCTGGGACATTTGGGATCCTGAAGCCAGGGTGCTGCCACCCCAGCACCCTAGAAAGCCCTAGAAGCCTCAGTTCTACCTCATCCCAAAGCCATCTCCACCCTAATGCCCACAGGGGAGTCCTAGGAGCTGCAAAGGTTTTGGATGAGGAAGTGCCCAAGCCCTGCATGTCATGTCCCTGTTTCTTGCTGACCAAATCCCTCTGAAACCTCCTCCCATCACACAGTGGGAGCTGGTTATGGGGGAGGATGGCACCAAGAGCAGGTGAACAGTTCAGCAAAGGGCAGGAGAACCCCAAGGATGGCAGGAGGGTGACACGAGCCAGCCCCAGACCCAGCTGGATCCACCCCTCCTTTGCTCCCAAGGGACTGCCAGCGAGGGAAATTCTCAGCCATAGCTCTGAGGTGACAGAGGAGGAAGTCACCGGGTTCCCATAGCACAGACAAGGAAAGGGAAACCTCTGATAATGCCCTAAAACTTGGCCTCAGAATCCTGCCAGCTGAGCAGACTGGGAGATGTCCTGCTAGCTGAAGGCCTGGAGCCAGGGCAGGGAGGGAGGGAAGGGGCTGGGCCACTGAGAGCCACAAGATTTGGAAAGGACCACTTTGACTTAATGGACCTTGATGTCTGAAAATTAAGTTGAGAGCTCTTTTCTTTGCCACAGGGCTGAGCAGAAAGCAGGATTTAGAAGGGCAAGAGCTTTCCAAATGAGCTGTGCAATTTTGTCATAAGAACCAAAATAATGATAAAAATAATGAGCAGGGGAGGGAGGGAGTGCTGGGCTCACATACAAATGCAGACCTGAGGGTCCTCTCAGCAGAGCCCTAATAAAGAGATTCACCTGTTCTATCAATTAGTGGTGTTACACCTCTTGAGTGGGAATAAACCCATCCTTACAGACTAATTCCATAAACATGCTGCATTCAGGGCCTTCAGTGAGCCAAGTGCTTTCAATGAAAGGAATGAGACTTAAACACACCTCTGCAAAGGGATTAGAGAGAGTGGCCATTGGTGTTGGCACCTGTGGGGCTGGAGCCACATTGCCATAAAAACCCAACAGGCTGGGACATGCTGGGGGCACCGTGGAGGGATGGAAGCACCCTGGAGAACCTGCAGGCAGACAGCCCCAGTGCAGCTGGGGGGGGTCCCCAGCCCTCTCTGCTGCTTGGATGCCCTGAGCTGTCACACTCTCACCTGACAGCAGCAACCCAGGGTGACAGAGGTGTCCCCAGCACCCTGGGATGTGGCACTGGGGCTGTGCCTGGGCATGGAGGAGCTGCAGCATCACCAGAGTGCCCAGTGGGATTCTGTGGTGGAGTTTAGCAGAGGGGCAGGTCTGAGGTAGGGAGAGAGCAAGACAGAAGCACAAGCAGCTTAGCCCAGGCTGTGACATCCAGGCCACCAGTCCTGTCCCTCAGACTCCCTCCAGAGCAAGCAAGGCAGGGGCTGCCAGCTGCAGCTGGGGCACAGCACATCCCACAGCAGCACCATGGCACTATCAGCCCTGCAGGACTCCAGAGCCCCAGGTAGGGCTGGGCAAACTGGGAGCAGGGGCATCCTGACAGTAACTTGGGTGAGCCAGGGTGGGGCAGAGCCAGGGATGGGATGTGCAGCTGTGAGAGCTGCAGTGAAACAAGGTCAGCTGGCCCCAGAGCAGGACCAGGTCCCAAGGGTGAGATGTCACAGGAAAGGGAAATGGAGGGAAGGCACCTGATTTATGGCACTGGCAGCCACGAGCTCTCACTCCTAAGGAAAGGCCATGTCCTGTGTGTGGCCCTGGGGGACACCTCCCTGCAGGCAGAGCAGACAGGGATCTGATGGCATCTTCTGGGCAAGCTGTGCTTTCCCTCAAATGTTTTAAGTGCCAAATTGTAGATGATAGCTTTTAGTGAAGATATTTCCCTCAGTGCATCCTGAGAGGCTCCCTGGCATGCTCCTGTACCCACCTGCTTCCATGTGAGGTCAAAGGCTCTCCAGAGAGCTCTCAGCACCAAGCACCTCCCCAGAACCCACTACTAACTCACTACTAACCCACACACACACAAACAACTCACCAGTGAAGCAACTGAGCAGCAATTTGCCTCCCCAGTGGCTGATGGAGCTCCCCATTCCCTGCCTCTTTAACACTGCACTGAAGTTAAAGGTCCATGATGTAGAACAGTCCTAGAAGAGTCCCACAAACTCCTGGAGAGAGGAGCAGGAAAGGCACATAGGAGAGCCATTTATCCACCTGGAAAGGTAAAGATCCAGCTGGAGATCAGTGTGACAGAGCAGTACTGGGCAGAGCTGTGGATTCCCATTATTCCTGGAGGAAACAGTCCCTCAGCTGCTGCACAACACTCTCCAGCCCCAGAGGTGATGGCTGCTCAGGTTTATTTATCCTGTTTATCCACCTCACCTCAGCCTCTCTGGCCCAGCTTTTCCAAGTGCTCTCAGTGCTCACCCTGCTCCAAAGGTACAAACACAGATCCTCGGTGTCAGTGGACTCTGAGCCTTGAGCAGCCACCAAGAAGGGATCTCCTTCCTGATTCCCCCAACCCAAACATGCAGCACAAATACAAAACACTTCCCTGTCCCTCCCAGCATTGTGCCTCCCTTGGATCCCAGTACAAATGCCATGTCCTGGTTTCCCCACCTGCACAATTCCCTCTGTACTGAAAGTATTCCAAGGGAAAAGCAGGGGTAAGACCCTTCAGCCTAGTCTGGATTTTCACAGAATCCCAGATTGGTTTGGGTTGGAAGGGAACCTTAAAGCCCATCCAGTGCCACCCCTGCCACAGCCAGGGACACCCTCCAGTGTCCCAGGTTGTTCCAAGCCCATCCAACTTGGCCTTAGACAATTCCAGGGATCCAGGGCAGCCACTTTTCATCCTGCTTTAAATGAATAATTCTCATACACACACAACAGTGACAATGCTTTCCACCTTTCCCAGAGGAAAAAACAAGGATTTTCCATAAACTGAAAACACCTGGATCCCAGATTTCTGCTTGCCTCCTTCAACAGCTCCACAAGAAAACACTGGCACAGCTGCAACTCGAGTTGTTGAGATGAGTTTCCCAGCAGGAACTGGAGTGGCTTTCCCAGGAAAAGGGACAGAGAGGCACTGAGTGGCAGCCACAGAAACTGCTGGCAGGCACAGCTGCTCCCTCCCCACTGCCCCTTGGTGCTCTGGACAGGGAAGCTCTGCCCTCAGAACCACTCTGAGCAAAGCAGCAAAATGTTCACTGCAAACATTCCAGCTGTTCAGTAAGCAATGGGTAAGGAATTCAGTGACACCCAAAGCAGAAACATGGTCAGACATAGTGTTAAAGTGAAGGATTAAGGAACCACCCCATCATTTATTAGAAGGATGAAGAAAGAAGAGGTTGTAGGGGCTGAGGTTGTCATCACTCAGAGTAAGCAGGAAGCCCAGCACACACTCCCTGCTGCATTTCCCCTGCTGTGCACAGCAGGCTGTGTTTGGGTGAAGCCCTGAACAGCAAAGCTGAGCTGGCCCAGGGCACAGCTGGGCTGCCAGGAGCTGCCTGTGCCCTCCCAGTTCCTCAGCTCCCACATCGGGAGACTGCACAGCATTAACTGTGCTGATGGGGCTGGTACTTTCCCCTCCCAGCTCCACCTGAATGCTCCTGTTGGGACACTTCATTGCATTTGAGATACTCCCCTGTAATTCCTAGAAAAAAAAACAGAGCTGCTTTAACAACAGCGATTAGCACAGTGCACAGTAGAGGTCATTTCCATGATGAAAAACAAAGCCAAGGGCCTCAGCTCCGTCCCTAAACCTCTTGCTTTGAACTTAATTCAGCTGATTTCTCCTTAGTGTGGGGATTTTCACATAGAACAGAATTCCAGGATCATCGAGGTTGGGAAAGACCTCCAAGGTCATTGAGTCCAACCTGTGACTGATCCTCACCTTGTGACCAGCCCATCCAGTTGTTCCTTGAGTACCTCCAGGGATGGGGACTCCACCACTTCCCTGGGCAGCCCCTTCCAAAGCCTGACAACCCCTTCCATGAAGAAACTCCTCCTGATGTCCAGCCTGAACCTCCCTTGGCACAGCTTGAGATTCTCTCCTCTTGTCCTGTCCCTTGTTCCCCGGGAGCAGAGCCCAACCATAGCTCAGCAGGCTTTAGAGTAGATGTCCCACAAGTAGAAAGAGGCCAAACTACACCTAAACCACAGCCAGATCACTTAAACAGGACACAGAATTGACCACAGCAGCCACAGGTGAAAATTAATTGAGATATTTAATACAGTGCAATCCATAGTAGTTTCTTAATTAAAATAATTGTGTCCATGTATCTGAATGGGTTATCAATTATCACAAAAAAGCCATAAACATTGTAGTGCTATGTAGAAAAATGTACAACTGAACTTGAAACCTTCCCTACTTCCAAGAGAGTGTGGATCAACTGCAGATCATTCTCACCAATTAAAATGGGCACAGTGACGACGTCGTTGCGGTGACAGACACAGGGCTGGCACACAGCAGTCAAGGGATATAAATAGAACTGGCAAAGAACTAAAAACCTAAAGCATTCTTGCACCTAAAACACAATAAAGAAGCCAATGGGGGCTTATGACTTTTCCTGGTTTTTAAATGCCTTACAAGACTCCTAGACACACTTAAACTGACTTAAAATTACAGAGTGGTTTTCAGCTTATTTCAATTCAATATATGGCCCAAATTGAAGATGAAGATCCAGCAGTGGCAGGAGCACAGTCCCAAAGCTGAGTGTTTAATTTTGCAAATACCTTTTCTACAGAAATTCAACCGTATCGACAGCAGGCAATTCCCCTGCTCCCCCTTCTCTCCTCTGGGCAGACTTTTTTCCATGCTATGCAGAAAACAGCAATGCAGTTCCCACTGCTCTGGGTTAAAATTAAAGATAAAGACATTTTGCTTATGCTTTCTCCTCAACAAAACACATTTGCACCCAGAATAGGCAACCAAAGTCTTTTTTCCAGCCAGGGGCTGCTGTGGTTACATGGTTCCTGCCCAAGCTTCCAGCTCTTTCATGTCATCATCCTCTTCTTCCTCTTTCTTCTTGGCTGCAAAATCACAAAAGAGAACAAGTGAGTGGGAATCTTGACAGAACCCAGTGGCCTCTGTGCCACTGACAAACCAGTAAATGAAGCACCTAAGGCCAGGTGATCAAAAAATACACAAAACCTTTCTGAAATGAAGTAAAAGGTGCTTTGCTGAAAGAGCCAGCATGGCCTAAACTTCCTGACAGTCCCACTCTGAGTGGAAAAAGACAACAGCTCCACAGGAAGAAGGCAGTGGGCATGAAAGTTAAAGTGTGCTATTTTTCTATGATTTCCAAGCCTCTCTCAGAGGGATGCAGCTTCTTACAGAAACTCCTCTGATGTCTCCAGTATTAATCTGTCCCCTATCAAAAATTAACTCCTTATTCCATCACTGAGTATTGTGAATGCAGGAATGAGGTGTTTGGGTCAGGTACAGAACGTGGAGGGGCTGCAGAGCCCTGGGAACATCCCACTCCCCTTCTCCTGTGCTCCCTGGCAGCAGGGTGGATGTGGATGGGAGGGAGCAGCCTGGACACTGCCCCCTCCTCATTCCTGGTTGTTCCTGGGCAGAAAATGCTGCTCTTTGTCATAACATGACAAGTCCAGTTCCCACTAACTCAGCAAAAAAGCTTTGAACCCACAAATAGCTGCAATAATTTTGGAAAATGTAAAAAAGAAAGAATGAAACAATTAATTCCTGGTCCAAGTGGTTTGTGTCATTCCAGAAGAAATGTTTATATCAGAAAAACTGAGTCAGCTCCAAGCTCCAGACCCCTCATTTGTACAAGGCTGGAATTTGATTTTCTGTATTAAGCTCCTCCAGCCTCCATTAAACAAAAACAGCTTCTGCATGAATTTCTCCTGAACCCACCAACAACAAAGTTCCTCATTAAGACTGATTAAAGCCAGAATCCAGACAGCTCCTGAGAACTGGAAAAGCAGGAAAGCTCGTGGTCATCTTCCCTTCAGTGCATAAAAAGGAGGTAACAGAGTCAGCTCTACCTCAAAAGACACATTATTATACCCAAAAAGATGATTACACATTAACCTGAACGATCAGGGACAGTATTCCCATTGGAAGTCTGACCATGGTAATGACAAGCAAACTTTTAATCCCAGTGTTAAGACAGTTTTAAGTGAAAAACAATTCTGGTTCAAAAAATAAACCCACACAAAATCCCCACCCAACACCACATGAGAATCTCAATTTTTCCCAAGTGCCAGCCTTGGAGGCAGCTTTATTGAAGCAAAAAGTGCCACTTAAATACATTAATGGATTTCATGGAATTCTCATTTCCATCCAAAAGCAGCTTAGCATAAATCCTGTGAAACACTGAGCTTTATGCTTGCAGCTTTTACTACCAAAATTGTACAAAATTTATATTTTTTAGGGAGTTTCCCTAAGTTTTATGCTGTACAGCTCCTTAAATATGTCCGCAGTTAGAATACCTCTTACTTGTGTGCAGTCACAAAATGCAAAGAGTAGATCTGGGTCCAAGGCATTGTGTTTAGAGAACAAACCTCACTAAACCAGCCAGGCAATAAAAAGGCAATGCACTGGTTCATTGAATCTGTTTCTCCTGAATCTGATAAAGTCTCAGATTTCAGATATTCTGACAGAACTCCCTCCCCCTCACCAACTCTGGTCAGCAGTTCTGCCTGGCAAAACACAACCAGGAACACACAAAATCAGTGGTGTCAGAATAACACACAGGGACAGTGGCACAAAGAGAACCTGCTCTGCCACTGCTGCTGCTTCCCACACCCATCCCAGCCTGGAAAAGCAGCAGGATAATTATAGACACACTGACCAACTGGGATTATTTTCATCCACTGCTTTTTTGGGCTTTTTTTTCCTTTTCCAAGTGAGGACATGGAATAGAGCTGCAAAGTCTACAAGTTATTCATCATAGTCAGGGAGATTCAGCAAAATGGGCTTGTAAAGCTTCATATCCCATTAGTGTTGCCAGAGGTGTGCCAGCTCAGCTGAATTCCATGGGTAATGCTCACACAAGAGGCATCAGTTCAGATTTAAGAGCAGCTTTGAACCATCTGTGTAAACATAAACATTTCTTGTCCAGCCTCCAGGTGAAATCCTCACACCAGCTAAAACTCCCTGGATATGTGTGCTCTAGGACTGGGATGACCCTGACTTTGGGACTGCCTGGCTTGGGTACTGCAAGAGGAGCCCACAGCCCTCCCAAAGAGGGGACCCCAAGGAATATCCTCCCAAAGGCCAGAAAAGCAGGGATCAAATTAAAACCCAAAGCAGCAGCAATGAAGCATGGATCCATGGGGCAATCTGACCCTGCCTGGAGCTGGATGACCCTGGAGGTGTTTTCCAACTTCAATGATTTTGTGAGTTAATTTCCTCTGCCCTCCCTTTTACAACCTCAGGCTGTTTTGTCAAGATTTCTTCCCTGTTGGCCCAGCAGCACCTGGAAAAAGGCTCCCTTCTCCCACACCTCCACTGCACCCTGAGCATCATCCAGGCTGCAGGTAACCTGGAAGAGCTGGAGCAGAAAAAAGCTGCTCCTGTGACAGGGAGTGATTTTTGTGCTGCTTCTGAAAGGCAGGTGCCCCTCACAGACAAATGGCACTGGGTGTGATTTGGGATTTGGGAAGCAATCCAAGCAAATTATCTGTGCTGTCTGCAGCCAGATCTCCCAAATCCAAGGAGCTGGCAGATGAACAAGCACACTTTTAATGATCCAGCATGGTTCAGTAGGGGTTCATCCATACCTGGCTTGGAGGGTATTGATATTGAGGGCACATTTGGTAGTGGTACTGTCTCCGGACCACTGATTTCCAGCAAGTTTTTGTCTAGTTCTTCTTGTTCTAGTTCCTCTAGTTCTGCCATGAGTTCATCCTAGGATTTCAAGGAGAAAAAAGAAAAGAGAAGGAACTTTAAGTCATATTTATTAACAATCAGATATAGCTGATGATGTTATTAAAGAAAACAGAATAAATGCACAGGATCAGAGCAAAGTGAGGAGATGAGGAGTCTGATTCTGATTTGATAATTCCTGTACTTGATCTCTTGGAGGGTGGGGAAAGCAGAGGAGAGAAGGAGAAATCCAAGTCCAAATATTCTCAGGTCAGGCCATCCAGAGCATTCTGAGCAAAAAGTCCAGGTCACAGCCACCACCAATTCCAGGAGAGATTCCAGAGCCCAGCCCTGCACCCAGGCACACACAAGGTGCAGATCTCCAGAGAAAGATCTCCCAGGGGTCACAGGTCCTGCAGGGAGTTCAAAGCCATGCACATGTGGTGCTCAGGGTTAGTGATGGGGCTGGCACTGCTGGGTCAGTGCTTGGACTCCCTGACCCCAAGGCTTCCCAACCCAGAGGATTCCATGACTCACTGGTACAAACAGAAGCAAATTGAAAGCCATACCTCATCAAATTCCTCCCCAAATCCTACTGGCTTGGAGATGGCTGTAGAGATCTCATCTGCCAGCTCTTGCTGTTCTGCAATGTCCTGCATTAATTCATCTACTTTATCAATGTCCCTGGAAAAGAAAGGAAAGAATTCAGAATCAGCAGGCACCTTCCCAACCAACACTGTATTTCCTGGGTTCTGTAGAAATGCCACACCACAGTGACATTTCCAAAATACACTTTGCATGCAAGTCTGGGTTTTATCCCCCTGGTCTCAATACAATTACAGATGTATTTTTAACTTTTCCCTGCAAGCTTAGCTCCCAGCAATTATACAGACACCAGGGAGAGGTTTTGTTCTGCACCACTGATATTAATAATAATTTGTTCTCTTCCCTGATTCAGCATTATTACATGCACAATATTTGCCTGTGGAGCAAGCACAACATCCCCATAATACAGTTTTACCTTTAATTATTGCTACATACACCAACTCCACTGCAGAAAAACAAGTTTTAAGACCCCCCTTGAGGCTTAAAATTCTGGCTGCTACAAGATGGATCTGTAACTGCTCCAGGCTCCCATTGTCTGGTGCTACCCAGCTTTTGGATGAATGTAGAAAATAAAACAGTAGTAAACTGAGGAAGCATTGGTATTTGTGTGTTTTGTTCAATGTTAGTTTAAGTGAGAGCCTTTAAAAAGGTGGTTTTGCTGCTCCAGCTCCACCTTTGGTTTGAAACACCTGGCATTGAGCAGATCTAACAAATGCCAAACTAAAGATCCTGTGGAAAGATGCAGGAGGGAGTAACTTACATGTTGTCATGAGCAGCTTTCATAGCCTTAGCAGCAAAACCCATGTTCTTAAGCACTTCAGTGTTGGTGTTGGCATTCTCCAGGGCTTCCCTCTGGAATTCAATTGTTGAGAGTGTGCCATCTATCTGTGCCAGCTGCTTCTCATACCTCTTCTTGCGCTTCAGGGCCTGCAGGGCAGCTGCACAGCAAAGCACAGGGTGGCACTGATGAGATTTGTGCCCAAAACAGCCATTCACCAATGCCATCAGCACACAGAAATACTGAACATGTTCTAGTGGTTGCTGTCCATTCTTCCCACATAAACTATGCTGCCCAGCCCTTGATTTGCCTCCTTCAACAAAGTTGTTTAGAGGTGGCTGCTGCCTCTTGGCCATCACCTGTCAGAGCAGGATGTCAGCCCAGACTCACTCCTAACACACCACAGACAGAGACCATGCTACAACAAACAGAAAGCTTCAATATCCAAGCCCATCCACCAAAACCACCCTTGTTCACCCTGACCCCATCACAGGAGGCAGCATTGCTGGTGCAGCTCCTGACAGATGCACTGCTGCAGGTCCCCTCCTTCTGCTGAACCCCTGGGAGAAGCAGCTCATTCAAATCCAAAGAGAAATTCCCTCAGCTTTGCACTTTAATGTGAAATACACGTTCTAAAAATGTTGGCATTTATGTATGTTTTGTGTTACTGCTCCTAGAAGGTGTCCACACAACAGCCTGAGCTGAGAGAAGCCCTCACTGAAGGTGGTTTGAGCAATTTGCTGCTTGTGGGCACTGGTACAACGTGGGCTGTGCAGGGGAGCCCACCCAGGACAGCTCCCAGCCCTGGGGATCAGTGTGGGAGGACTGGTCCAACCTGCTCTACCATCCCACCCACACAGGGAGCATCCAGCAGGTGACAACAGCCCAAGCCAGCTCTTCCCAAGACACCTGGACAGGAATCATGGGCATGGCCATTCCTGGAACACTGACAGGGAACAAAAACCACCTTTACACAGAGCTGTATGAGATGTGGTCGATGCCACATCCCTGCAAGTGCCCAAGGCCAGGCTGGATGGGGTTTGGAGCAACAAACACCTCGTGTCACATGGAGAAAGACACAAGTACAGCTTCCCTTCATGGCACTGCCACTTCCCCCCCTGCTCTGGACTGACCTGGCCTCTCCATGACAGCCCTGGTCCTACAATACCCCATGGACTTTAAACCTCAGCTCAGCCCCAAGCTGCTGCTCCAACAGCCTCACCCTCAATTCCTGCACCCAGCCACACACACACTTCATTTCTTCAGTGCTTTGATCTCTGAGAGCCTCACAGCAGAAACCACTTAATGTGACACAGGATCAGCACTGCTAAAAATCAGGCTTGGCCCTCCCAAAGCTCAGTCACACACACAGGTAACAGTGGCAAATAAAAGCTTTAAATCTTTAAATCTCTGAGAGGCATTATTTCCAAGCAGAATTTTTTGAGGAGAGCAGGAAACACGGAGTAGGAAATCCTGACAAGAGACAGCTTCCCTTATCTCCCCTTCCAGAGGGCTGATAATTCAGGGATGTGGTGAATATGTTTGTGCAGCACACACAAAGTGCCTGCTCTCCTGAAAGCTGATGGAGCCCACAGGCACCCTGGGTGTTTTGGCAGATGCCATCCTGAGATGCTGCAAAATAAAGTCCTGAAAGTCCTAAACAGAGCTTAAGCCCTGCAACTGGTTATGAATATGCTGTATTTGGTTAATTTCAAATTAACTAATGTGTTAGAGAGAAAAAAAAAGCACTTTTTTCTGGGAAGGCCCAGCTATGGATGCCAAACACATGAAGTAGCTCAGGATTATTTAGGAGAAGCCAGTACAAACACCTGAACTGTTCCAAGAGAAGCCCAGAACCCAGTACAAACACCTGAACTGTTCCAAGAGAAGCCCAAGACCCAAAAGAAGCCTCTGCACTGACTTTCTCTCCAGTGGCCAGTAAATCTCCCCAGTTTTGGGGCCAGTCCAACATCCCTGTGTTTGACAGGATTGAGAACAGGGGGTTTTCAAAGGACAATGTTTGCTCTGCTGAATGAGGCACAACACGAATATCCCAAACATTCCAGCTTTATGCCAAATCATAAAGTGATAAACAACACATTGCTGGGATATTTAGGCTGGTTCATTCTGCACTAATGGTTTAATTAAGGATATGTGAAGTCTTCTTACTCAGAAAGATAAAAACTGATAATAGCTGTGTTTATATAGTGACAGATGTAGGGAAATGCCTGAGAACAAGGGGATGTTCTTTATTGAGAATTTTGTGCCTCATGGAGAATTACTGGCAAAACCAACGATTTTATAGCATTATATAACATTATACAAAGCCAAGTAAAGTGCTACAATTTATGTACAGCTCCCCACTCCAGCCTTCTCTGAGAACAATTAAATGAAAGGAAAAAATGCAGTTTGTCTGCATTTCATGCTCGTGTTTAAAACAAGCTGCTCAGACACCAAACATTGCAAGAATCATTGTGAAGGATCCAAGTTCCTATCAGGATTGCTGGGTAACTCTGCCCCTCCCATTCCCACCCACACTGCACTGCCCCTAAACTTCACATGGACCTGTGGTATTTTCTGTTTCCCACCTCTTCAGACCAAGGAAGAGACTTCTTTTCCCCTCTCCTTCCTAAGGGCAAAGATCAGGAACCTACTGAAATCTTATGAACTGCCAGAGTTACACGTTTTTGTTAAGTTTTTATTAAACTCAAAGATAAAAAAACTTAATCTGAAGGGAATTACATTGGCTCTTTTTCTCAAAAAAAACCAAACCTTTTTCCAAAATCAGAAATAAATAAGAACCAGAGACAGTGGGATACAAATGTCCTGTAGCATTATGGACATCCAAGAATTGGGTGTGTTTGAAATCAGCGTGGGACAGGGCCTCTCTCTGCCCTTCTCAAAGGTTTCTATCACAGCAAACAGCCATGGCAGAGGCTCTCCTCAGCACCCACACCCCAATTATGCCTTTACTGCTTCCAAGACATTAATTACAGAGGCAGAAATGCAGTTTATAACCAGCTTTAATTGCTGTGGAACTGCTTCAGCAGGAGCTGTGACCATACACTAAGTTAAAAGCATTTATCCCCTGGCCAGCCAGAGTTCACTCATGCCCTAGAACATGTTGTAGAGATCACTCAGCACCATTTTCTAGGAACAGCTGATCTCAGCTTTCCAGCAGTGGGACAAACTCCTTATCTTGGAGCCAAAAGCCATGCAAGATTTCCAGATGGCTGGGCCAGCCTCCCCCAGCAGCTCCTGCACAGGGCCCGATATGCAGAGGTTCAGCTGGATCAGTGGCTGAACTCACTCTGGAACATCCCTGTGACATAAAAACCAGCAGCACTAGCTCACAGCACCCACCAGCTGCTGGAAGAGGGGATTTAACATGTAATACAACCCTCACTGACAGCAAAGATATCTGATCATTCCAGGGGCAGTTTTCACACAACACCAGCAAGAACCTGCCAGTAAAGAGTGTTTTAGCCAACCTTCTAACCAATACCTTCTCCTTACCAGGCACAGTGGCTGTTTTAACTTTCAAGTCCAATGTGCAGCATTAAAGATCCTCTAAAAAAACAAATAGCAGATAAGAAACCTTAGCTGCACTTCATCTGAATTGCAATAAAGCTTTCAGAGAATACATATGACTGGGGGAAAAGCAGATATATTAATATATTATTAAATTAAAGGTAATGCATTTAAAACTACCTGGGTTACTTCTGCCATCAATCAGAACAGTGAGTAAGCTCAAAATGCCCTTCTCCATATGACATTTTGATATATTAATTGTCTTATTATCAGCTGTGACGGGGATGTTGGAGCCAGCTGGTATTCATAAAGATTGCCCCACAGAGCCCTGACCAGTTAAAATGGGTATCAATAGTTTATTAGCTCTTTTCCACTAGCAAAGGAATGGAAAATTTCTCTGTTAATGAGCATCAGACTGTGATCTCTGAAGTTCCTTTCTACAGAGAAATTCTCACAAAGAAAATACCAGATTCCAGAGCGGAATAAAACTGCAGCTGAGTCCAGTGAGATCTGGGCTGGCTGCTTCAACTTCTTGAATGCAAAACATGACTAAAACTACATTCAAATAATGATTTTCAAACTTTTTTTACACATAAAAAACTATTCCTTCCTCTGCTTTTTGGGGGGATGGTTTGTTATTGGTGGTTGGTTGGGTTTTTTATTTCCAGTCTTTGATTGAACTGCAGAATTCTATTTTCATTTTCTATTTATTTGAATTTCTGTGGTAACCCCCACTGCTAGAAATTCCAGTTCTGCATCTCCTGTTTGACCTGGTGATTCCCAATAATCCAGGGTTTCACTGGGATGTCACCATGACAGGACCCAGCTCCTCAACACAAGTCAGAAGCAGGAACTCGTGTCACTATCCTGACTAATGAACACTCTGAAATAAAAAGAGCAGAGTCATCCAGCCAGACTCTCCTCCTCTGTCAGCAGATCAGTCAGAAAAACATGACTGCTCACCCAGATAATTTCACTTTGTCCTCCAGAAATGCTATCTGTAAGAATTTGATGTATTTTGAATTATTTTAACCTGTGTATAGGCAAATTATTATTATTAAATGAACTGTTGTAAGTCTAATGATTTTCTTTGCAATATTTACAGCAGTTTGTTAGTCAAATGAGATGAATGTTCACTGAGATAAGCAGCTTGCAGGATAATAAAAATACAATTTTACTACATGGTATTGCATTCAGAGAGGAAAAATTGACTATGAATGTCAGTGGTTTTGTTAAAAATCAACAGCCCTCCTGCAAATAAATATTCCTTACATACTGGCAGGACAGGCAGTGTTCCTGGGATATTTATGTACACAGCAATACTGTGGAATTAATGCTTTTAAATATCATCAGTAGAAAAGAGTAGATCAGCAGATCAAAACCTGGAAGAACAAGGCTTTCTCTACATAATTGGAACTTCAAGTTTTGCTGCAAAAACACATTTCAGCTTGAGAGGAGCAAAGAGCACTGGGAATAGAACTCAGGAGTTTCACTGAATTCAAAAATTCACCTGACCAAAGCCCAAGTGTTGATGATACCACAGGATTTGTCCTCACACAGCGCAGGGGTCTCCTGCCTCTGCAAAACCCTCCCAAAACTCCTACTGACACCTAAAATAGAGAGGCTTCTCCTCCAGGGGAAGACACTGGAGTTAATAACTCTGATTACTCCAATTGAGGGGAACAATCACTTCATGTCACAGCTAATTCTTGCATTGTCTCTGGCAGAGATGGCAGCAGCAGAGGTGCCAGGACACAGGGACAGCAGCAATATTAATATGGCGTGAAAAAGTTCCACAGCAGCCTCAGAAAATAACGTGCACCAAATGTCAGCCATGCCAAAATAATGAAGAGTGAAAGAGCTGCAGAGGAGCTGCCCAAATTGGGCTGCCTTGGTCCCTGGAACTGCAAGCCCAGGCACTAAATAGGAGTGAGATAATCAACTTAATAATGGAAGAGCATTTTGCATGTTACCCTGTGCATCCATCTATAAATTGCTCTGCAGAAAGAAGTGGCATTATTTTTGCTGCTTCTGAAAATACCATTCCATCTTCCTGGCACTCGCCTCGGCAGCAAATTTAATCAGGAACAACATCCTGCCTGTCCTTGGAATGGGATAAACAAGGGGCACTGGAGGTGGAAGCAGTAATTGCCTGCCTTGCCTGCAGTGAGGAGCTTTATCCTGGGCAGCAACTGCTCCCCTCTCACTACTGACATCCAGCAAACTGCCTAGGAGATCTCCAAAAAAACCCTAAGAAGGGAATTTAAAGCCATTGACAAATTATCCCCCACTGCAACAAGAAGATAAAAAGCCTGGTCACTACAGGCTGACCAAACTTTGAGTTTTGCCTTGAATAAGAACTTTCTTGCAGAGGTTTGATGCTCCAGGAACTGTTAAACCAAGACTGTTGGTTCAATACAAAGGCATCCAGGCCGTACCAAGGAAGGCTCATCCCAGGTGAGTCTCAGCACACAAAATGTCAGAGGTCCAAAAAGCCAGGTGTGATTTTTAAGCACTGTGGTGTCCAAGTAGTTGGGACAGAGGTACCAAAGGATGTTATAAAGAAATCATCAATTTCAGCGCTGATCCCGTGCACAGCAGCAGCAGTTCCTCTCCTGTGAGGATCATCTCCTCAGAGCTCTGCTGTCTCAGGGATATGTTCAGGTCTAAAAGTCATGATCCACATTTCTCCCTGATGCCAGGGCCTGTCTGCAGCAGCTTCCTGCACCTTTCTTCTAGGAAATGTGCATTTTTAGCAGGGAATCATGGGCAGAGTTAAGGCTTGGTCATTCCCTTGTCTTTCTCTGCCTGTTTATTAAATCTCTAATAAAGTTTCCAAACCCTGTCCTCAAAGGAAGGCAACTATTCCCAGCTCAGAAATTATGACTGATTAAAACTATTTCAATAAAGCACCCAAACCCAGGCAGAGAATACAAGGTTTCTGCCTAATCTTTTAAAATACAAGATTACAACTTCCTCTTGAGCAAAGCAGTGCCAGAACATTTAGTCTATTGTGCAAGAGATGAAACAAAACAACAAACACTCCTGCCCTAAAGATCTATAAATGTACAAAAGGAAAAAACCAAAGAGATAAAGAAAAAAGCATCTGTAGAGCAGCAACCAGGGCTGTGATACAGCAACACCCAAACACAAGAGGAAGCAGCACCTTCAAAGCATCCTGTGGAGAGCATCAGCTCAGCCCCTGCACCAGGGACTGCTGATCTTGTCCCACATCCACAGCCCAGAAGGTGATTCCTCTGTCCCTTGAATGTCAAGGCAACACTCCTCTGGTCAATAATCCTCTGTAAAATAATCTCCAGGCAACTCTGGGGCAGTTTTGTCAAAAAAAAAAAAAAAAAAAANTACAGCGAGCCTTGGAGTTCAAATGAGAAAATCAGGAACAAGAAATCCAAGTTACAGAGACAGCTTTGTTCCACCCAGGAGCTGGAATGAGTCTAAGAAATGCTGGTTCAGCCAAAAATATTCAGGCCTGAAGTTTCAAGCCATTCTTTGAAACGTGATCCACTCTCTGGAAGCAAAGCTTGCACTGCATTTCCCAATTTTCAGTCCTCAGGGTCCTGCATATCTTTGGATGATGGCAAGGCACCTGCAAAGCTGACCCACCCAAAACATATTTCTTCTTTCCAAATTAAATTATGTATTTTCTAAGGTTGTTTGAATAAATTATCCTCTCTTACTCTTTCCAACTGCCACTAACTTTGCCAGTTAAAAATCTGCACCTTCTTTGATACACACATAAAATTCTGATGTGAAATGAGATAATTATTCAGTATTCAACCAAAGTTTAAACTTTTAGGATGAGAAATGTATGCTCCCTAAGGTGTCCCTGAGATTCTCACAGCCTGCAAATACTCTTTATGGGTTTTCTTCTTTATTTTGTGGTTGCTGAAGGTAACCTTTCTTGAAAGTGATTCTATCTTTAAAGAGAATTCCAGTGAAAACTCAGAACCTTCCTTTGAATCCCTGCCAGAAAGGCATCAGGTTCAGCTTTGCAGGAATAGAAGTAGTTCTTAAGTATCCCAAAATGCTGTTTTCTCATAGGAAAAAAACCAAACAAACAATCCAGTTCCCCAAACTGAACAGTGTTTTTGTAATTAATGCACAAAACTCAGAAGATCCTACCCTGAAGTGGCACACTTCAAGACCATTTTTTTGCTGGGGAATTAAAAGAGTGACTGCCTGGGAATCCATCAGGCATTTTCCAGCCTTGCACCATTATTATTAGAGTGTTGCCAATTCTAAGAATTTCGTTGATGCTGTCATAATATTTAGCATTTTTCTTAGCAGCCTAACTTCCTCAGATGAGATATTTTGGGATGTGAAAAAGTACTTTTTTGTGAATGCTGAGATTCCAACACCAACGACTACAGGGGGAAAAGCTGAGAACACGAACCTTTACAAAGCTAAAAGTTACAAAGCAAGTAAGACAAACCATATTTATTTCTAAAAAGTTTGTACTTCTTGACTCAACCTCCAAACACTCCAGTGGCAACACTGCAGTAGTTTTTCAGGGCTGAACTGCAGTTTTTAAGGGCAATCCCATGCCCTGAGGCTGGGATCAGCTCCAGAGGCAGGTTAAGCAATAAACTCTGTTCCTGCTGGGAGCTGCCAGGGAAGCACTCACAAAAAACCCCCTCTGCCTGTCACTGTCCTCCCAGGACAGGGCACGTGCAGAGCCCACCATGGAGAGGCTGCCAAGGCATTTTTAGGAAGTATCATCTTCACTGGAGATACAGGGACTGTGCACAGCCCCCAGGGAGCCCACAATGAAGTTTGCTTTCTACTAATTTGTTTTATTTCATAATCAACCAAAATCACCTCCAAATGTTTGAACATCACTGATGTTCCCATCACTCTGACATTTCTCTTTTCAGTTCCACTACATCTGAGCAACCTCTGTACACTGAAGCCAACACAGAGTCCCTAAATCTGGATGAGACCCTGCCAAGCCATGAGGAGCACACACAGTGTGGATGTTTGGTGACACTTGCACGCCACCACAGGAGTGACACAGACCTGGCCTGCTGCACATCCCATCACATCCCAGTAAATGCAGGAGAGATGTGATACTGGTTATTTGGACACCTCCAAACTTCCATCGTTCACTGCCACCAGCCAAGAGCTGCAAGGCAACAGCTGCCCACATAATTATCCTATAATTGTGTTAGCTCCTAGAAACTGGTAATGAGCAAGGCTTCATCTCAGCAGTGAACCCAGGGGAAGGCACAGCAGAGCTTTTCCAGCTGGGCTTACAACTGGAGGGACATCACGGACAGAACTGTTACTGCCTTTGCCCCAGCCTGGCACTGAGCTTCACACAGGGAACTTCTGCTCTTCTGTGTCCCACCAGTGCTGGGTCACTGTGGCCACTCCACTGCCCTTGGTACTGGCCACAAGGAAGGTTCCTTGGAATCCCAGTGGTTTGGGTTGAGAAGGACTTTAAAGCTCACCCAGTGCCACTCCTGCCATGGGCAGGGACACCTTCCACTGTCCCAGGCTGCTCCAAGCCCCAAGGTCCAACCTGGCCTTGGACACTTCCAGGGATCCAGGAGCAGCCACAGCTGCTCTGGGCACCCTGTGCCAGGGCCTGCCCACCCTCACAGGGAACAATTCCTTCCCAATATCCCACTCTGTCATTCTCCCTTATCCTGCCATGCAGACCTTTGTCCCCAGTCCCTCTCCAGCTCTCCTGGAGCCCCTTTAGGCCCTGGAAGGGGCTCCTCAGAGCCCTCACCTCTCCAGGTGAACACTCCCAGCTCTCCCAGAGCAGAAGGGCTTCCAGCCCTTCCTTCAGGAACTGGATCCCTGCTCCAAGAATCAGGGGGATGATTCAGAGCAGAACCAACCTCCTTATCACCAGCTCTGCTGTGGCCTTGGGCTGTCTCAGGGAAATGCAAAAGTCTGACCACGTTGATGCCTGCCCTATTTAGGATTCCCCAACTGCATCCTGTTTGTTTCAGACACTTTGTGCCAGGAGTTCCAGTTTGCTGGACATCTGGCTGCAAACTTGATGGAAAGTCAAGGATGAGACCTGCTTTTAGTTTTGCAAAAATTATCCATTTTAAGTGGTGTGAGTAAATGACAAGATCTTACTTTAAACCCCACCCATGTCCACACTTTGCTGGCTGCAAAAATCAGGCCAAAACCCAATGTCTCTGGGACAAACATCACATACCCAAAAAACAGAAATGTCAATGCAATTTTGTTTTTTTGGGAGCAATAAGGGATCGACAGAGAGACCTGAATGATACAAATGGAAAGCCCAACAGCATCCCAGTCCAGACAAACTCTCCACAACTCAGCATAAGTCTAAGTAAAAGAGAGTTAAACCAAATTGATGATTTGCATCACCTGCAAATTATAGTTTTTGAATTAGCCTAGGAGCCCTGGAGCAGGATTCAGTAATTAGGCTTGGAGTTTAATGAAATTCTACAATCCAACATCCATTACATTTTGAGAGAAAAAATAATAAACACAAAGTTAGTAGCTGCAAACATGCCAGGTTCCCCTCCTCACAGTGTACAGGAACATAGGAAGGATGTATTGCACCAAGTACAGTTACCAAATCATATCTGGCAGAATCACAGGGTTTGGGGATTTTCTTATTCCACTTTTAAGAGCAGTTTTTAAAAAAGTGTTTGTGAATCCCACCACTGCTCCCACACTGTTTTATACCAGACAGTCTTGTCTCCAAAAACCTCTGCTAAACGCAGGTAGGGTAGAATCCAAAAGGGAAGGTTCCTCTTGTTTTTTAAGAACTAATTAAAAAGAGCAAATATCACTTTTCCCAAGCCAGGTGGTAAATGCTCATCTCTTTAACCTCAGGGGAAGATGAAGGACTCAGGCCTGCACTGCCATCAATATTCCTGCACTGGAGTCCTGGGTTATGGAGAAGCACCTGGAACTCAAACATCAATTTTGCATTAGACTGTGACTTAAAACATAAAGTGGGCAGACTGAGGGTCTAAAGATGGACTGAAGTGCTGCAGGACTCATGCTTCCCTCCATCAGCACCTGTTGATTCATGGAAACAAAACCAGGGTCACGTTGGATTCTGGGGGGAGAATCACTTCTCCTGGCAAGCAGGAAGTTTAAACCATCCTCCCAAACCACGTCTGAGGCTCACACACACGCTCACAGCCCCCCTGAATCTCTGCCCCTGCCCAGAGCTGAGGCTGCAGCTTTCCCCTCCCTCACTGCCAGATCGTGTCCACTCTTTGAAGCACCCAACATTGTAACCCAAACCATCCCAGCCATCCTGCAGGCATTGCTGCCATGACTCAATTAATGATCCACGTGTCCTTGCTGGGAGATCCCACGTCACCCTGATATTATCACAGTGCCTCTGAGCAGAGACTGCTGCCAGGAGAGGCACAACTGCCCTCTCTCCTCCTTCCCATCAAATTCCTGCCTCCCTCTCCCAGCCAGTTCCAGCATTTCTGTGGTTAAGTGTGGAAAACAACTTTCCTTTCTCTTTTTTTGTAAGAGTTGGGTTTTTTTCTGGCTCAGCAAGCTAATCCAAGTCATGCCCTGCCCACACAAACACCAAGAGCAGCACAGAGGAACAGGCAGGGCCACTCCTGGAGCAGCCTCACTCAGCCAGTCCCAGCTGGACATTCCAGGCAGGTTCCCTGACAGAGGCAGTTCTGATACCAGAACCCTCCAGCTGCAGGGAAATCAGATCAATGGGACAGCTTAAAAAAGGTAAAGGGATGTAAACATTGGTTTCTATCACCTGAGGCAGCGCTGAGAGCCCCAGGTGGGCCCAAAGTCAGGACTTCAGCCTACACCCAACCCCCTGGTTTGTTTGGTTTTGGTGCTGGGTGGAGAATAGGAGTGTTCTCTTTCCAGGAAAAGCCTGAATTATACAGCAGGAATCTAGCAGTGGGTTTGCATCTATTTTGTGTACTCATTGCTGAGAAAAAAAACCCCAATACTATATTTATGTGCAGTGAAAAGAGAAACTTTGACATCAGGAAGGAAAAACTGCTAACAGAAACCAGAGTAGAGGGAAAAATCCATGAAATGTCACTCTCCTGCTAAAGCCTGAATATATTTTGGCACAATATTGGCTTTTCACTCATTCCACTGTTTGTGGCCCAAGTGTTAACAAACAGAAAGGTAAGATCAGTGGCAGGCAGGCACAAAACTGCATCCACTCACTCTGGATCTGAACCTGAGTGAGCTGCTTTTAACACAGGCACTCTAAGGCAGCACTGAGTTTCTCTCCCTGCTGTAATCTTCACACAGAGACAACTTGAGCTTTGGGTTCCAGAAGAAACAGATTGTGGAATTTTTACACCCAAGGTAGTCAGAGCTCAAGGAATTAACCCCTTGTTCCTCTGTGTGCCTGTGCTACTCCTCTGGGAGCTCAGCTCTGCGTGATCAGGCCCAGCTACAGGAACAGAAACACCAGAGCAGCTGTGATTAGGATCAGCTTAAACTCCCCTGAAACTAAGCACTGAACCCCAGAGATCCAGAACCCTCGGAAGAGATGGAGCAGCTTATTTGTATCAGGAGGTTTGAGCATTGAGGAACATCCCAGATGAAACAACGCCACGGACAAACTGGAGCGGAATAAAAGGAGGCAGCAGCAGCACGGGGCTCTCAGAGCATCAGGCTCACAGCTGCACTCTGCTTCTGCCACAGCAAAGCTGATTTTCAGGGCAGATATAAAACGCAGTGAGATACTGGATGATCAGTCTTCAAATTAGTCAGTACTGCTGCTGCTTCTAGAAATTCATTGAGAGGAGTAAATCCACTACTCGTGAGGTAGAGCTAAAGTGTGGGAGGGCTTTTAGAGGGGTGGGGACAAACCCCAGAAGACTCTGTTTTCAAAAGATTGAACATTTCCATGACAACACAAAACAAAGCACAAGCATAAGTTCCTCCCAGAAGAGGGAAGAGTAACTTGCCTGTTTTCAAAAAACCCTTTTAATGATGATTAATCTTGACAGTTTTTCATCCCATGGACAAAACACAGCAAGCACATCAAAGCCATCACTGCTGCTCTCTCCAGCACACTCACAGCTTTTCATACAAGTTGAAAGTCTCCCATGCCAAGAAACAACATAGACTGAGGAAACTTATACTACAAAGTTCCTTATTATAACCTCAGGATTTCCCGAGTTGTCTGGTTACACAGCCTGAGTACCCTAAATGCAGATTATGAAAAATACACACGTAAAATAAGTTCATAAATTAACAAAACCCTGCAAGTGCTTGGGGCAGGCACAGGAACCAGAAGCCTCTAAGTTTCTTAGGTTAAGCTTTCCTTAGACTCCAGAAGTGCAGCAGGAATAAGTGAATGAGCCTTGGGAAAGCGGGTCACTTGGCAACTGAACAATCACCCAGTGTGCTGGGGAGCAGAGTGTGTTTCCTTTTGCTTCCTCAAGTGTGCCAGACACCCAGCTTTCCTTTGGGACAACAAAAATGCCATTCCACATTTTCCCAAGGTGGCTTTAAGCTTCCAGGTAAGCTCCCTGCCCTGCTGTATCACCTACTTTTGGCTGTCCCACAGGAGCTTCCAGGACCATCACCAGGACTGCCCAGCTGAGATCACAAATGTGCACCATCCACAGGAGATCCTCCAGGAGCACCAGGGATTCTAGAGTGAAGTGATTAAATCTTGGAGAACTAAGCCTAAGGATTCTTCAAATCTAATTTTTTAAAAGTTGATCCAACACTTAAAATAATCTCTAGCTAACTATCTTTCGTTCAGTTTTACTTGAAGGCATTTTAACTATATCAAAGTATTTCCATTAAAATAACAGACTTTCACATATAAAACCAATATACTTTTATTTTCAGTTAAAATAGGAATGTAAGTGACTTTGCATCAAAATTGCATACATTATGGATTATAAACCAGCCTGAAGTCAGACAGGAAAAATCCAATACCTGGATATAAAAAAATGCAATTTGTAGGAGCTCAGCTGATGACTGAAAACTTGAACTCAGAAAAACTGAGTGTGTCCTGAGGGGAATTCACTTCCCAGCAAGCCACAGACAATCAGCTGCCTTAACTCACAGCTCAGTAGGAACAGTTGGCCTCTCAGTTCTAGAAATGGAAAAAGTGGTTTCATTTTCCAGCAGAAACCCATCCCTACCTTCTCCTATTCACAGCTCCTTAATTACTCCTCAGGCTCCTGTGCTGCTGCAAGCCCTCAATTAGTCTGACCCAGAACCCTGCCTGTGAATGGGCAGGTTTTCCTCCTTCCTCCACCTCCAAGGAAATTAAATCCCTCCCCTGCCCGAGGTTCTGAAGGGCAGCAGAGAGAGATAAAGAGCTGAACAGAAGTTCAAGAGGCTCAGTGTGACCCAGAAGATAAAGAAACTGCAGACAGAGACACATTTTAAGTTCTCCTTTAGAGCTCGTTACCAAACTAGGCCAAAAACCACAGCACAGGCTCACTTACTAGAACTGTTGCAATGTATTTGATTTAGAACTGACTCGGTTAAGCCTGAAGTTAGGCTCTGCTGAGATCCCCTGACACATCCCTGAGCCCAGCTCCATCGACTTGACACACACACAGGGAAGTTCTGGAGTCAGGAAGGAGACTAAAAGTGCTGACTGAAGGAGTGATGTGAAACTCCCAAGGGTAATTACTGCTAATTAACCCTTGCCAGACGTGTGTTTGCAGCTCCCTGTGCCACAGGCAAAGCCACTCCTGCTCCTGCACAGAGAGGGCAACATCCACACAGAAATCAGGATGTGCTTTCCTGAAAACTTTTAATGACCAAGCTAAAACAAGCAAAAAATTTGTTTTCAGAGCACTGGAACGTGTAACGTGACAACTTCCTTATGTCCAGACACATCAAGCACTGCCTGGAAAACACAGCCAGACCTTCCCAGGGAAGCCGAGTTCCACCTGGGAAACACCAATTCTATTTATAAGCTTTAGGAGTGAGTGTGGAAGAGCCTCTTGGAGGGGGCTGAGAAGTGGGAATAAACCCCAGGAAAACACCGTTTCCGAAAGAATTAATATTTCCATAAGAATACAAAACAAAGCACAAGTATAACCCAAGTTATTCCCAGAAGAGGGAATATTAACTTGTCTGTTTTCCAGAAACCTTTCTAATGCTGGCCAGTTTTCTCCCTGGAAGTTCTTCATCCCACAGACAACAAACAACACACACATTAAAGCTGTAACTCTTGCTCTCCCCAACACGCTCAGAACTTTTAGTAAGAGCTGACAAAAACAGACACAGATTTAACCAAAGCCTTACGTTACGCAAAGACTTTTGTTGGTCAAAATCAAAAAACAGCAGCAGGGCAAATCAAGGCCTGAGCGCACGGTGCTCACCCAGCGCTGGGATATTTCCCTGACCTCTCCCCAGAGTGAGAGAGGCAGGGACGGGAAGGGAAACCACGGAAGAGCCGAGCACTATCGCGACATGGGGATCGCGACATGGGGATGGCGAGGCAGTGACGCGACTCCCACACGGGGCATCCCCACGGGGGAACGGGAAGTGTCCTCCGCCTCGGAGTGAGGAAACGCGGCTGGGGCGCGAGTCCCGCCGGAGAGGGCGCTGAGGGATCAAGTAATGGCAGTAGGTACAAACTAAAGGCACTGAGGTATAAAATCAAGGCCCCACGTATAAAACACAGCGGCACAGCCACGTCTGCGCTGTCCAAGGGCCCTCCCGACCTGTTGCCCGGGCTGGGGCGGCGCGGCCCGGCCCCCCCCCCGCTCACCGCGCTTGTTTTTGGTGCCGTGCTTGCGGGCGGCCGCCAGCTCCTGCTCGATCTTCTTTTCCAGGAACTCCTGCTTCTTGCTGAGCATCTCCTCCGTGTCGCGGAGCCGCTGGATCGCCTCCTGCGGGGACGGGCCCTTCCCGCCGCCCTTCCCGCCGGCGCCCGTCCCGAACAGCTTCCCCAGGAGCCCCGACATGGCTGCGCGGGGCCGGGCCGAGGCCGTGCAGCTGCGGTGCCCGCTCCCCTCGCTCCGCTCCCCGCACACACCGACCCGAGGC
>VWZS01006220.1:429543-449347 GCA_013397075.1 Rhabdornis inornatus
CTGCGGAGGGGGCGGTGGTGGGGGTGGAGGTGGCGGCGGGGGCTGGGACAGGTAGCCAGCCCCAGCGTGCATACTCATGCTGCTCTGCAACCAGAGACACAACACGTTAGAAATGCAGCAGCCAGGAGCTGGAGGGGCTGCTCCCTCACATACATTCCCCATCCCAATTTCCCTGCAGGAACAGCAGTGATGTCTTGGCACAACACAGCACATCCAACTGGAAGGTTGGACCAGACTGTGCTGGAGGCCTGGCATGACCTGCAGGTACCCACTGCCTCCTCCAAAACCCAAGCCCTCAGGCCCCACTGCTTTTATTGCTTTGTTTTCAAAGCTTTTAATCCTTCTGGTTACAAGGAGTGTTTTCAGAGCATGGTGACTGTGTACAGCCCACCAGCCTGGGGAGAGCCCAGACAACCCTCCCAGGAGGAGAGGAATCCACGGACAAGGGCCCCAGAAGCCAATCATTACATGGGGGCTCAAAAAAAGCTGGAGAGACCACATTACAAAGGTCTAAGCATCCAGCAACAAGCAAGTTTGTAAGCAACACCAAGCTGTGTGGTGCAGTCAAAACACTGGAGGGAAGGAATGAGGCATCCAGAGGGATCTGGAGAGGCTTGACAGGTGTGTCTATGTGAACCCCAGGAGTTCAACAAGACCAACTGCAAAGTGCTGCACCTGGGTCAGGGCGATCCCAAGCACAGATACAGGCTGGCAGTGAATGGATTGAGGGCAGCCCTGAGGGGAAGGACTTGGGAGTGTTGGTGCATGAGAAGCCCAACANCTGAGGACAGATCCTTAGGTGCAGCCCCGGCCTTACCTCCATGGGTGGGTAGGGCTGCATGCCCAGGGTCTGGATCTCCACGGTGCTGGATGTTGCCATGGGAGCAGGGGCACTGTACACCTCCACCACGCCGCTGCTGCTGCCAGGCTGCCCCGGAGCCCCCAGGCTGGGCGGGGGAGGCGGGGGCTGCGGAGGGGGCGNAAGGTCTAAGCATCCAGCAACAAGCAAGTTTGTAAGCAACACCAAGCTGTGTGGTGCAGTCAAAACACTGGAGGGAAGGAATGAGGCATCCAGAGGGATCTGGAGAGGCTTGACAGGTGTGTCTATGTGAACCCCAGGAGTTCAACAAGACCAACTGCAAAGTGCTGCACCTGGGTCAGGGCGATCCCAAGCACAGATACAGGCTGGCAGTGAATGGATTGAGGGCAGCCCTGAGGGGAAGGACTTGGGAGTGTTGGTGCATGAGAAGCCCAACATGACCCAGCTGTGGGCACTTGCAGCCCTGAAAGCAAACCATGTCCTGGGAGGCATCCTCAGCAGCGTGGGCAGTATCCCTGGAAGTGTTCAAGGCCAGGCTGGACAGGGCTTGGAACAACCTGGGCTAGTGGAAGGTGTCACTCCCATGGCCATGGGGTTGGATTGGGTGAGCTTTACCCACAACTCCTTGGATCCACACGTGCCCCTTACCTGCACTGGGGGCTGCACCGCTGGCATGGGCTGGTCCAAGGAGGTGAAAGCAGACATGGCTGACATCAGCACCTCATCACTGACCAAGATGTTCCCCTGCACCAGGGTCTGAATCAAAGGTGATGGGGGAACGGTGATGTACGTAGAGATTTGCTGAAAGGAAAGAAAGATACACTGTTAACCAGCAACAGGACAAAGCAATACCCAAACAACAATGACACTGCCTTTTACTGAGTCTCAGGGTCTCTGCTTTCATAGCCTCTGGTCAGCAGTGAGCCACAGTAATTATGTGCAGCTTCCTGCTGAGTCTGTGGGAGTTCTTAGCTCCACAAACGTTCTTCAGAAAGGAGGAAAAAAATAGCACAGTGGCTCAGAAAGTGGCCATTGGCTGCAATTCACATCTGGGGTTATTAAACAAGATCTGCAGGACAAACTGGTCACAGACAAGTTCAGGCCTCTCCTGGGTGCTTGCCCCAGCAAGGGAAGGTGGAAAACTCAGGGAGGCTGCTCTGGCTCAGATGGTGAACATCAGGCTAATCTCTTCAGACTTGACTCAAGTTATAGCAGGGGAGGGAGGTTGCTCATTTTTTTGGCAGTAAATAACCTGTGTTTGCAGCCCTGAGAAGAAGCACCATCCACTGGGACTACATTAACTTGCAAAAAGCAGTTGGTTTGAAAGTACTTTGGAAGCCACAGCTGCAGGCACATTACATGTCATACACCAGAGACTCACACTGGAGGATTCCCTTGGGAATGAGAGTTACTCCAGGGGGGATATTCCCCCAGCATTCATCACAACACATTATGTGAGCTTATTTGCAAGAATGAGAGAGAAGGGATGCAGGGACGAAGCTCCTCCACTTCTGCCCACGAGACAGACCACGGCCTGGGAGACAGCAAGAGCCACAGTCCCCTGAGCACTGTGAGAGTGCACCCAGGCTTGTGGCCAGGCTCTGACACTCGGGCTCTGCAGCGGAGCCCAGGTCCGGCTGCAGCATAGACAGGACACGAAACCCCTTTTGTCCTGTCCTGAAAAAAGGCTGTCAGACATTTCTGCTGCAGGACACCTCACTGCAGAGGATCCCACTTTAACCACAAGGTAAAAAGCCAACAAAGGGTCAGCTGAGCCTCCTAGAGTAGAGCTCAGTCACGAGACACCACTGGATCTAAAACCATCACCGCGACGCCCCCAGCCCCAAATCCCAGCAGCAGAGCCTGTGCTGCAGCACGGTACCTGCCGGCCAGCACTGGGAGCCTGCTGCACCGAGGTGATGGACGGGGTGTACACGCTGTTGGTGGCCAGAGACACTGAGGACAGGGACGGGGCACTGCCCTGGCACTGCTCCCTCTTGTGGGTCATGAAGGCAGGCAGGGAGTTGAACTGCTTCTTACACTTCCCACACAGGAACACGTCTTCATCATCTGCAATGAAGAAGAGCAGAGCTTCAGGCTTCTCCTGCATTCCCCAGTGCTCCACCCAGCAGCCACAATGCAGGGTAACACTGGATTTGGATCTCAGCACCTCGAAGATATCATCATCAGGAGACAGCAGCTAAAAGGGCCAAGCTGTCCCTCCTCCCCAAAAGCCAAGTGATGTGACTGAGCCCATCACAGCCCTGCTCCCACACACAAACCCCACTGTCTCCCTGGGACACACTAATCCCACTGTCTGTCTTCTCATCCCAAACACAGGAACAACCAACCTTGCTCCTGTAGCACACTCTGTTTTTAGTGAAAGCAGCTCCTTCCAAAGTATCAGCATTATGCTGGCTGAGGCAGATTTTATTACTCAGGTTGCACAAAGCACGAGAAGTACCTTGGATAAGGGCACAGAGTCACTCTCAGCTTGTGTCCTAAAGCCACCCTCCACAACACTGCTGGTTTTTGGCACCTATGCCTGATATTAGAAGCAGAAGGAAGACAACCCAGTTACATGTCCTAGCTGAAATATGCAGCATTAGCAAACCACACACCATTTGCACTCCATGCAGGCAGACTCACAAGGCTGTTCCCCTGTCTGAGTCACAGCCTGAAGTTGACCCTGGGGACACAGACTGTAACTCCTTGGGGGATAACTCCCCATCCACCCAGCAAGTTCTAGTCCAGCACTGTGAGGGTCCACATGCACATAAATTACCAGCTCCCATATTCATTCATACACAGATGCTCCAGGACTGGAGCACCTGAGCATCTCCAGAGAAGGAGCAGATATTAAATAAAAAACATGAACAGTAACAGGCACCAGATGTGGAGACAGTGACTTCTCCCTCCCCTTTGTATCTTTATTGGAAGCTCATGGTCAAGTCTGTTGTCATGACTGCCTCCAAAAACATCACTGCTCGCTTGGGCACTTGTCCCTTCCTCCTGCTCTGTCTGGTGCTGCTGAGGGCTCACAACACTCATAGCAGCACCCTATACACCCAGCTCTTCTGCCAGCTGTGCATGCTGCAGGGGACATGTGCAGCCCTCCTGCCCCTGTCCTCTCTCCCAGTGGCACCAGGACTCACCCATGGGCTGGATGACGGCAGAGGAGTTGACATTGGGAGCAGACGGGTCCGTGACACCTCCTTGCCCATCCAGTAAGGACTGCACAGCCAGCACTGTCTGATTATCCATCCCTGAAAGGAGACACAAGCATGGATGGTGAACTGAACACAGCCACACAGGAGTGTTTGGGCACTGGGAGCTCCCTCCTGAGCACTCTCCAGCTGCTGCTCTCTCCTCCCTGAGCCACTCTCACCTTCCACTCCACAACACCAACTACCACACAACAGCAACACTCCCACCTGTCTTCAGAACTCCTTTGGTGCAAAAACAGAAGGAAGGAAGGGCAAGGAAAGCCAAAAGAAGGTTTGGTTTCAGGCACTTGGTGCAGAGAGGAAGGATGTTTATAACACTGGGTAGGAAAAGAGCTGAGAATGTCACAGGGAATGTGGGGATGTCACTGGGCAGAAGCCTGGGTGGAACTGCCCGGGGATGCAGCACAGATATGGAGCTCGGGGCAGACAAAATCCTGTGTGCAGCAGCTCTCCCAGCAGCAGTGTCACAAATGCCTCCCTGTTTTCAAGGCCAACATTCCCAGATCTGATCAGACACAGGGCACACACACACAGTCAGATTTGTTGTTAGGATCAACTTACTTGCTTTGGCACAAACATTTTTCACTACAGCTAAAACATTTTAAAATATTCCAGATAAATACAGAAGATTGGGACTGCTCATCTAGGGAGACAACTTGGCCAGCAGCATGGGACTGTGGACTAAGAATGACACACTCTTTCTTTTTAGAAATTGAATGTAAAGACACAAAGGACAATCTGATTTTGGAAGAAAAAGAGCAAAAAGGGGTGACTTTTATGTACCACTCCTTCCTATCACTCTTTTATGACACAGAACTCACAAAGGAAGCAAATGGCACACCAAGGTTGTACGTTGTATCTTGTGGATTATGGAAGAGAAGAAAGCTGGGGGGTTCTTAGGTGATTTTTCACTTCCAGATCTTTGTAAAGTGAAACTGCCAAGCTCTGAACTCAGAATTATGTGCCACAGGAAAGGAAAATCAATTGGTCTGATCACTCCTAAGTGAGGTAAGGACTGTGCTGAGATGAGGAGAGGTTGCTCAGCAGACAGCAGCACGAAAGACAGTGAAGCACCACAGCAGATCACAGCACAGCAGGAGCATCCACCACCCCAAGTTCCTCTCATAAGATTTCTCCTGAACAACTAGAATGTTACCTTCTTGATGGGGAGTATCCATATAATCTACAGCCTTCTAACAGATACCCTAAATACCCATTTCTCCTGCATTTCCAATGTGAAGTACGTTACATGAAGATTCTGTGAACATCTTTTTCATCCTTTCACTGAGAAGATGCTGCAAACCCTGCTCGTGTCCCTGGGAGAGAACAGAGCACCACCCTCCAAGGGCACAAGCAGCTGCTGGAAGGCAGCAGATCCCCCTACATCACACACTCCCATCCAATTCCCACCATGCCTATGGGAAGCATAGATCTTTCACACAGATCACAGAGGCACAGCAAAGCTGCAGGTCCAGTTCTGCAAGCCTTGGCTTGCAGGGAGAGCTGGAGCCAGCCCTGCAGCTCAGCCCTGCCAGCAGAATGCCGCTGGAACACTGCTGGGAGGATCTCCTCACTCCAGGCAAAGCCCTGCCCTAAAATACACCTCCTCCTGCACAAAAATCCTCTGGTCAGCTGCAAAGGGAGCACTGCAGGCTTCTGAGAGCACAGCCAAAGCAGAGAGAGGCATGGAGCAGCTTCTCCAGCAAAAATAAGCTACAAGGAAAAGAAGGATCCAAAATTCAGGTGAAGTATAGTAAGGGATTAATTATGATTGCACAAACAGTGGCATTCCTGATGTGCCTGGCACTGGACAACTGGGTTTCCTTCTGGTACAGACTCAGATCTTCCAAGGAAAAAAGCCAAACATCCCTAGTGATCCCACTAGAGGGAAGAAGCTCGAGGAGAGGCCAAGACCTGAACACAATGATGCAGCAACATCACCAGTGTTGCACTCAGCCACTTGATGGAGAAAAATAGTCCAGGACAACAGAAATATTTATTTGGCAATTCAGAACCCCTGCACTTCACTGAGTAACTGCACACCACCACACCTTCCAGAGGAAAAGCCCTGAGGACATGGCTAGCAATCCATGAAAACAAGCTGGCAGTTATTTGGTTACATCAATGCCAGTCACAGCCATCCACAGACTCCAGGAGAAAGCTCTGGATTGATCCTGCCTACAGCCAGCACCAGTCTGCAGGATGCTCTTCAGTGATGGAACTTAAAACACCTACCTCCCTCTGTCCTGGCAGCAGCAGGAGCTGAGGTGCCCAGAGCCTGACAAAACCAAGCTGATTTGGAGAAGCCAAGATAAAAGCACAGGAGTACTGACCTGTGTTTTTTTCTTCCCTATCAAATTTCTCTCAGCTGGAGATGAAACAAGACCGTCCATGTCACCCAGGAGTTAATTTGCCCTCCTGATAAAGCCTTTTTTTCTGACAGGAGCACCAGGAGGTGAAGATGCACCTGTGCCCTGCAGCACTCTGAGACCAGGCTGCTCTAAGAATGTCAAGTCACCACTGACTTGTAATCCAATCAACAAAACAAACAAGCTCGGGCACTAAAAGCTGCCAGTTGCTGTGGGCTTAAAAAAAACCCACTTTTTTCAGTTTGCTAAAAAGCTTTTCTGTCCGGAATGCTACAGGGAAATTAACACAATGAGGAGCTGGTTGCATAGAGGAAATAGGGACCTGATTCTACACAGGATGCTGGCAAATGCACCAAGTAACCTGACAAAGTAGAGAAAAATATTTATTTTCTGCTCCTCTCTCTGTTGCTGTAGTCACAGGTGATATTCAAAAGCACAGGTGACAATCCCAATGCCACGTCTTCCCAGCAGTGGTGTCTCCCCATGTAAAGGAAAATACATCTGTAAGCCAATTCAGGAAATCAATGCCTATGAAATAGTTTCTCTCCAAAGAGGCGGTCCAGTGTAAGACTGCCACAGCTTGGCACGTCCTCCCCGGATAGCACCTGGCTTTAACAATGTCCCAACGCTAAAGTGAGATGCATTTGAGCACAAACGCACCCACACAACAGCCACTGCCTGGGCTGTGCCAAAGAGCACAGTCACCCTCAAAATACACATGCAGGTGCCAGCACCCACCCAGGCACTATCCCTGGGGCTGGCGCGGAGCGTGGCACAGCGGTGGGACCGGCACTGCGAGCCCTGGGGCATGGAGAGGATGGGGGACCTGGGACGCACAGGAGTGTTGAGGGTGTCCTGGGGATTGGCGCTGCTGTTCCCTGGGCACAGAGACAGGAGTGATGGGAATGCCCCGTAGTGCAGGGCATAGGAGCAGGGAGGGGACGAAATGGCCGGGAGTACCAGTGACAGGATGGGATGGAGTGTCCAGGAGCACGAGGAACAGGGGCAGGGTAGGGATGAGGTGCCCTAGAGCAGCAGACACAGGGCAGGGAGTGCCTTGGGGCGTCGGGCACGGGGCAGGGTAGGGATGCGGTGCACCGAGCATACGGCCCGTGGTTAATGAGGGCTACCCGGTGCACAAGGCAGTGTGCTGGGCAGTGCGGGGATGCCGCGGCGTGCACCAGGACGTGGCACAGGGCCGGGGGACCGGCGGTGACAGTGGTGCCGCAGGGAGCCGCGGACGGCGTGGCGAGTCCCGGGCTGCCGGTGGGGACTGCAGCCGCGTCCGCGGCGCGGGAGACAGCTCGGGGCTACCGGGAGCGCCACACGCCGCGCCGGGCCGGGCCTCACGGGACAGCCCCGCGGCGGCCCCTCGTCCCGTGCGGCGGCGGTGCTGGACAGGGGGAGCTCGGAGGAGCGGGGGTCGCGCACCCTGGCTGTCGCCGCGGCCCGGGAGGTCCCGGCGCGGCCCCGGTCTGGCCCCGTTACCTTCCAGCGCCTCGAAGATCGCCTGCGCCATCTTGGAGCAGCGGCGGTAGCGGCGCCGCCAGGGGGCGCCCGCCGGCCACTACGGGCCCACAGCGCGGGAGAGGTGGGGGAGGCCCAGGGGCGTGGGGGTCGTGTTCAACCTGGGGCACGGCGGGGCGGTACTGCGACAGCCCACGCACACCAGGCAGGGACCGCCCGACAGCCGCCCCTGCCCTCTTCGGGCTTCCGGCGAGGCCGCCGCAGCCACGACCCCCGGCCCATGACCGGGCTGTGGCGGGCCGGCCTCGCAGCGGCGCCCGCCGCCCTCACGGAGCGGGTGGGCGGGACGCCTCACTTGACTCCCATTGGCTGCAGAACAGACTCTCCGCACCAATGAGACAGTGAGGTGGTGCCGCTTATTGGCCGAGAGCCGTGATTGACAGGCGTGCGGGCCTATGGGAGAGGCGGGCGGTGCACCGCCCCCGGAAGCGGCGTGCGGCGGGGTGCCATGGCCGACGGGGCCATGGCGGGCGGTGCGAATTTGGTTCACGCTTTGCTCCGCGCGGCCAATACGCTGCTGCAGCAGCGCCGCTACCACGCCGCGCTCGCCGTCATCAAGGGCTTCCGCAATGGCGCCGTGTGAGTGCTGGGCCCGGCGGCGGGGTCTCCATCTCCCCCGGTCCGTGGGGAGGCCGGGGATGCTCTGGCGGGGGTGCGGGGGAGGCGATTCCGCCTCCCTCACCTGCACTTTGGGGTGGTCTGAATTGAATTCGGGGTCACCTTCGGGCTTGGCTCGCTGAGGTGCGTGTGCTCTTCTGCCTCTGGCTGGGCTCTCCTCCCGGTTCGCTGGGCTGCCTTTAAAGTAATAGGTATTTGACTAAATAGCCTTTAATAGGCTGTTAGTAGAATAGAAATACAATCATTTCGTGGTATAAAACAAACTCTATGAAATACCTGTCCACCTTTGCAGTTATGGAGCCAAAATCCGTGCCCCACACGCCCTGGTGATGACTTTCCTGTTCAAGACTGGAAGGTATGAACCCTAATTCTGCATTTCTGTGTTGCTGCTTAGAATATTTTTGTCTCAGTTGCCGTTTTTCATGTTTCTAGAGGGTTTAAAAAGCAGGAGGATGTGTGAGCCGTGGTTGAGCCTTGTCCTGATAGTGAAGCAGACACAAGTAGGTATAATTGAGGGAGTTAATCACTCATGGAATGGTTGATGAGAACCAGAGGACAGAGGGGGAATTGGCAGATGCCAACAGCAGTGTTCTGTCCTGTGCTGAAGTATGGAAACCAGGCTACAGCAATTAGCAGTGCACGTTGTGCCTTTCCCTGAGTGCCAGAGGTTTGCATTTAGCAAAACCAAAACAACAACAACAAAAAGTTTTAAAAGGACTGTTTGAGTAGTGAGAAAATTAAACACAGTCCATAGTCTGGGTAGGGCTTTGCTCTGCTGAGTGAGCCAGAGCTGAGAGGATTTCTCCTCCTTCCCAAGACATTCGTGGGATGCCCAAACCATCAGTGTAGGTTGGAGATGCAGTGACCAGGCTGAGTGAGTGCAGGGTCCTGCCCTTTAGCTCTCCTAATTGTCTGTTTGTTTCCCTCAGTTTAAGGGAGAAGCTGAAATCCATTGCCCAGGCCACGTACGCTCATTCCCGGAACCTGGCCTATTTTGTGTTCACCTACAAGGGGCTCCTGGCAGCACAGTCCCGGCTGCAGGGGAAAAAAATCCCATTTCATACTTTCCTTGCAGCCTGCATTGGGGGCTGGCTGGTGTTTGGTGACAACAATCCCATCAACAGCCAGGTAAAGGCACTTGCTAAAAGTTTCTCTGGCCAGGAAAAACAAGGGTGCCAGGGAGTGGTTGGTGGTGCCTGTTTCTGATGGTTCTGACCACAGAGCATTGCTCTTTAATCGTATTCTCTGCACAAATTGCTGTTTTGACTGCTCTGCGCTCTAGTCCCAGGTGTGGTTGTGTGTCTTCATGAGCAGTGTGGGCAGCTGTAGTGCTGGAAGCCCAGGTTTGCCTCCAGAGCTGCACTGAGTTCGTAGGAAGGCAGTCAACTGACCCAAAGCTGTGGGGTTATCCCACCTGTCACCTGAGCTGTGGTCACGACCTGTGTGTTCCTGGTCTGGCCATCACAGGGTTAAATTCTGCCTGAAGTGTTGTGAGTGTAGAACTTGATCAGTTAGAGCTGCACTGAACTAAACTGGTTGAACTGACAAAAGCTGCTCAGGGGGTGTTTGATTTTAAGCTGGTTGTTAACACAGTCACAAACCAAGGAGTAAAACCCGGAGCTGCAGATTAATCTAAAGTGCTTGACTTAAGCCAGGCCTTCAGGCTGATATTAGGCTGTGTCCAGACTCCTGAGCTCACACCTGCTTGGCAGGACTGCTCTGGGTCTGTTCCATTAGCGCCATCTGAGGTGGCATGAGCTGGGCAAAGACAGAAGTTGTGCAACTACATAGAAGTGTTGCATGAAGTGCAGCCTGGTGATCGCTAAATCAGAGCAGCAGGACTTTGAGGAGACACAAATACCTGTGGCTTTGCAGACTGCTGATAGGGGAAATTACAGCCTGTTTGCTTTGAAGTGGGGGAATTGTTCCCACCCCTCCTGGCTGGATTGTCACTTTTGAATGCCTGGAGCTGGCTGTGCTCAGCACTTACCCCCTGCTCTGGGTTTTTCCTCCTGCAGATCATCATGTACCTGTTGTCCCGGATCCTGTTTGGTTTGTCTCGGCTGGCTGTGGAAAAGGGCTACATCCCACAGCCCAAGCAGGATCCCTTCCCTCTCGTGGCTGCCCTGGTGTGGGGGACAGTCTTGTGGCTCTTTGAATACCACAGGGAGACTCTGCAGCCCTCCCTGCAGTCCTCTATGACCTACCTGTACGAGGACAGTGAGGTGTGGCACGACCTGTCTGACTTCCTCATTTACAACAAAAGGACAGACAGCAAGTAGGTGCTTCATTCTAAAACACCTCAGAATGGGATGGGACTGCCCAGCAGCTGAGGGAAAGGTTATTCTGTTGCTCTTGACCTGTGATTTTTTAAAATTATCATCTGTCAAGCAGAGTTGGCTCATGTCTCCAGGCCAGAATGTTCTGATCAGTCTTTTGGCTCCTTTTAGAGCAAGCACACGCCCCACAGAAACTTGTTGCAGTCTTTTTCAAGAGGCCTTATTTTCTCTGCAAGCGTGGCATTGGGGTATGTTCTTTAAAAACTAAATATATTTATAAAATGACAGCCTGACACTAAGTGGAGAGTGTGAAAACATGTTCTATGGCTCATCTGAATGTTTAGAAGTGTTTTTTTCTGTGCTGCAATGTGATCGAGGGTGGAGGGAGTGAGGGACCTGCTGAGCTCTGAAAGCAGGGTCATCATTTCTTCATTGCTGTGGATGGCTGGAAATCCTGTTTAAATTATTACAAGGACAGTTGTGTGCTCCTTGATAGAGTTCCTCTGCAGTTTTCCCTCAGGGAGACAATAAAACGTGTGAGAATAGAACTGTTAGGATTGTCTTGTACAAGCCTGGTAAATCAGGCTTGGAAAGACTATTTTTGCTTGGTTTCTTTCCTGCACTTGGGCTGAATCTGGGCCTCTGCAGAGTGCACTAATGAATAACCTGTAATTACTTTAAATTTGTTTGTAAAGCTTTTAAAAGCTGCTTGAACTAAATACCAAGAACAGTTACACAACTTGGGCTCCTCTACAACCGGGCATTGGGTCTCACGCTGGGGACTTTGTGTGTCCAAGGGAGCAACATTTACCAAGCACTTTTATTTTGGTGGAGTGTGACAAGGTTTTCTGTGAGGTCCAGAATCTACCCTCCACAGCAGTGGCACATGTTGGCTGTAACCAGATTTGAATCTGATTTTGTACCTGTAGTTTGTGCAGGCTCGTTGCTGAGCCAGGCTGAGGCCATGAATTAATTTATTAATTTTCTTCCTCTCAAAAATATTTTTCTGAACCCCAGGATAGGGCAGCACGCCCTGAGCTGTGGCAGAAGATGGACTAGATAGCTGAGAAAGCACAAAAACCGGTTTAATTAACCAGTTAATAAATTCAAACTCCTAATAGTGCAAGGCACTCACCTGCCATGTAACACTACACAGTTCACTCAATGATGTGAAATGAAATAATTCCTGCCACACTGCTTTGATGTGATGATAATTCCAAGAGATTCATTAGGTTCCCTGTTCCCTTTTGGCTCAGTTGGGACTATTTGGTTCACTTTCCCTGTATCCACCTGCTTTTCCCTGACCTGCCCATGTCATTTCATAATCCTGCTGATGTTGTCTTCATCATCTTTTGAACTCTTTACCCTCTGGGCTCTGGCAATTTCTCCTATTCAATGGTTCAGCTGAAAGAGTACGTTTAACTTCGGGGAGCTTCTGAGTAGAAAAAAATTCTCAAATTCTTCTTAAGTCATTTTTCCTTGTCCTCCTAAACTCCTTTATTACTGTTGCTCATACTCAGAGTGCTGCTTTGCTCTTTATTTTTCCACTTTTCTTTGTCCATGCAAATCCATGATGTACATGGTGCCCAAAAACCAAGATACTTCTTTGTCATAATAACTCTCTATGATCCCTTTAACTTCTAATTTCATTGCTAACTTCTGATTAACTGCTGTTACAATCTGGATTGAATAATTGAATTGGAACATCCATCAGACCCCATGAAAGCTGTAAAATGAGGAATTTGGTTTGTTTCTTTTGGTTAAATATTTTTCTCTATATAGAGAAGCATAAAGATTCAATACAGAAAAACTGCTGAAGCTACAGGTCAGGTCTGATTTCTTTATAAATATCTTTATTTCCACCACTGCTGGGTATTTGAAGCATCACAATTTTTTCTGTCAGAAGCCTCAATATTGTTCCAAATAAGAGCATTGCTATTCTGCTAAAATTGCTGAATTCCTGCAAGCTTTGAAGGGATTTCAAAAAGCTGACAGCTGTGGCTTGGGAATTGCTCCCTAAAACTATTAAACTCACAAATCCTTGACCATGTGTAATTATTGCAGCAAAAGGTTCTGTGAGCTGGGTGTCTCTGAGAAGGTTTTGAGCTGTTAAATTTGTAGCTGGTATTTCTTTCTCTGAGAAGGGCCTGTGGTTCCCTTTGAAGTGGAATAATCTTGCTCTGCTGGGAAATGTACTGCTGTGGCTGCTGGTGAAGCCCTTCGGTGTCCATGAGCAGGACAAGTGGCCTTTCCTGACCTTTTCACACTGCTCTCTGTCCTCTCTAGAAAATAAACCCCAGCCAAAAACCAGTGTCTGGAATCAGCCTGGCAGCAGTGAGCATGACTTCTCCTTGGTTCAAAACGCCCTTTTTCTTTTGGGAATCTCTCCCTTTCTAAGGAAACCATGTCCTGGCCTCCAGCCATCTGCAGTGGAGCCCCAGGAGGCAGCTGGCATCCCTGGAAGCCCAGCTCCTCTCGGGAGCACAGCTTTGGGCTTTGCTGACGGTTGGTTTTCCTGCTGTGCTGGGGCAGGACGTTAATCTGCAAGTCAGTGGTTTCCCCAGGGAAGTAATTGGGACAGCTCCTTAATGACATCAGCCCCCATGGCTGTTCCTGGGACCAGATAGCTGGGGATGAGCCCCTTCTGCTGCCAAGGTGTTGGAACAATGCAGGCGTGTAGTAGGGAAGTGAACTAGAAGTAATTTGTCTGAGTCAGACTTTTGGGATGTGTAAGTGACACTCCCTGCCCTCCACCAGGGCTTTGTGTGGGGAATGGAGGGCCCTGTTTGGGTTCCCTTTTTATTAGCATTAAAAGCAAAAGAAATAAAGAGACAGTTGGGAAGCCACCTGCATATGGCCAAGTGCTTAAGGATCACAAAGAAGGGCCATTTTCTCCCCCCAGCCCTGACTGGTTTTGAATTTTAAGATGAGCACTGGGTTGTTTGCCTACGATAACTTTATTTTCACTTGTTATTTCTTCCTTGATACCTGACTGATGCTGAGTGTCTCTAAAGAGGAGCAGAGTGTCTCAATCTTAGCTCAGTTTGTCAAAAGCAAGGAAGAGTGGATAAAACTGAAGTGTTTAAAATTATGCTTCTCCTTCAGATTTTAAGACTCTCTTAGAGGCAGTTTTAAAGGTTAATGAATCGAACTGATCAAAAGTTTTCAGCAGTCCTGAGCTTTTCAAGCAGACTGACTATCCTGGGCTATTAATCATTTATTTTATGAAGGAACAAAGCAGGCTCAGGGTTATTTACTGCCGCTGCCTGCTGCCCTGGCATACCCACTGTGCTTCCCTTCCCTTTGGAGGACAGCTTGTGTGCTGGGGCTGGCTCTGGGGATGGCTGGAGAACCCTTTCCGGGACAATTGCATTATTTAACAAAGGTGAAAATGAGACAGCTGCCTGACATTTGGGTTAGGGAAGGTTTTCTGGGCTGTGTTTGATGCTGGCAGTGAAGGAGAGGGTATTTCTGAAAGCAGAACTCTATTTGGCCATTCAGTGCTGCAGAGAAGGGCTGGAGGAGGCAGGGAGGTGTGACCCTGTGTCTGTGGGTCAGTGGGATTTGTCCCGCCCACCATCCCTGTGTCTGTGCAATAGCCAGAGAACTGGCTCTGTTCAGGGCATTTATCAGAGAATTGTGGGATGGTTAAAAACCATCCCAACCCCCTGCCAAGGGCAGGGACACCTTCCATTATCCCAGGAGGCTCCAAGCCCCATCCAGCCTGGCCTTGGACACTTCCAGGGATCCAGGGGCAGCCACAGCTGCTCTGGGCACCCTGTGCCAGGATGGAGAGGCTGCAGAGAAGCTTTGATATTGTTGCTATGAGACTTTCCTGCCCTGCTAGAGTAGGTCAAGCTCTGCTTTACCCCGAGCTGGGTGTGGGTGGGAGAGCAGAGATGATCCCTGGCTGCTGAAAGAAACCCAAAGCAGGGCCTCCCTGTGCAGAGTGAGCTCTGCAGGCAGCTGGGAGCTGCCATGGCTGCCTGGTGCTGCTGCAGCAACCAGAACCTTGTGCAGAGCCCTCACCCAGGAGAAACTGCTGCGACTCCAGCTCGTTTTCCCTGCATCAGCACAAAGGTGACCTTTGGATAATACCCCGAGCTGTGCACTGCTCCCTATTTGTCAGGTTGTGTTTGTCTCCCTGGCTCGTGCCAGCCTGAAGCAGAATGTGTTTTCTGATGCTGCTTTTGAAACCCAACAGATAAGGGAGGAGGGGAAATAAGGCGTCATGTCTGCCTGCCACTGTTAATATTTTTGGGGTGTTAATCTTGAGTTTTCAACCTGTGTGTTCCTACCAGATTGGTGGAGGAGGTAACTTTTTTCTTTGCTTAGAAGAATTTTCATGTCTCTGGTGATGAGGAGGGAGAAAAACAAAATAAAAGCTCTGTAATACAGGTATTATTACCTCTGGTTTTGATATATATTTTGTATTCATAATTGATATGTAATCCAGGCCCTGATCTTCGACAGCATAGAATAAAGTAAAGAACATTAAACTCAGGTAACTTATGTGACACTGATCAGAATGCTTGTAGAAATAACTTGGGGTTTGGGTTTAAAACAAAAAAAAAAAGAGGGCAGGGGGTTGTTGATGTAGCTCTGTGCACTATGAATTGCCTTCTTGTGGTCATTATTTCTGTATAATCACTCTTTGAATATGACAATACTGTGCTTTCTCTAAAAATAAAAATCTTAATTTTTTGTGTTTTTTTACTGTCATCATTTTTAAGCTAAAATCTGTGAAGCAATGCTTGATTATTGCATGTCTGTAGTCCTGGATGTAGAGAAGCCATGCACAAGGTGCAGTTTTGGCATGGCTTGGGCTCTGGTGTTACCAGCTTGGAAACAACAACCAGTGCTGCTTTGACCCCATCATCAGATTTAATTCCTGCAGGGAATGCCAGGAAATGCAGGGAATAAAGGATGCCAGCTGCAGAAACAAATTGGGATGGCTGACACCCCTTTTTTTTTTTTTTCAATTTGACCAATAGAGAAAATAAGGATGTCTATGGATGGTTTTGCTACCTCTTCCAAGCTAAAAGTTGAGGGAATGTGCTGTAGAGGTGATTGATGTGGTAGTGGAGATGAAGCAATTGCTGAGTGTCTGTAAGCCCAAACCTCCAGCTTTGTAGCTGTTGGAATGCTGGAGGAGTCCAGCCTGGGCCCATGAGATGTGAGATCAACACCTCCAAACTGATGTCAGTCCTACCTTCAAGTGGTTTTTTCCTCCACACAGAGTGTCATACTCTGAGCCCTTGTTTTGCTCTAGGTGAAGCTCTGGGTGACCTGTAGGTTTTGTTCTGACAAAAGTGAAAGTGTTCCAACACTTCTGCTACATTTTGGCTTCTCAGTACCAGTGACCGTGCTCGGAGTGCTGGGAAGTGAACCTGGACTGGCTGGAGACACTGAGGAGAATTAGAAGCTAGAGCCTGGCATATTCCCAAATCACTCTTCAATAACTGCCAGGCTCCCCAGAAACACTTCAGCCTCTCCATTCTTCCATGGGCTTTGAGTGAAAGAAATGGAAGAGCTTTGTGGAATGGAGTGGCTTTTAGTGTTTGTGGTGCTTTGGCTCAGAGGATGAGACAAGGCTTCCCTGGCTGGGTGTGAAGAGCAGAGCAGGAGGGGAGTGGGCTCCATGCCCATCACTTCCACTGCGAGACACTCTGCACGATGTGAGCTTTAAAAACAGATGCCACCACAGGAGAGGAGGAGATCTCACTGCTGAGTCTGTTGTGCCCAGCATCCAAAAGAGGAGCTGACCTGGTGTCCTGTGAGAAGAAGGGCTGTGTCATCTCCTGTAAAAGATGCAAGGGAACAGGCAGTGCCTGGCTTTTGGGACTGGGATTTGACAGGAGACACCTAAACCAGGGCTGCTCTCTTCTGCCACTGGCCAACTTTAGACACTCAGTTTGTGCTTCCAGAAAATGGCTTTTGTTTGCACAGACCAGTGATGGCTCAAGTGGCAGAAATAAGGGACTGTAGGCTCAGGGCAGCAGAACTGGGGGGGTCTGGGCTTTCCCCAGCTGCATGTCCCCACCACAGGAAGATTGTGCCACACTGCCAAGTCACCATCTTGTGAACAAATCAGTGAACTGGGAACGGGGACATTGGCAGGAGACCCCAGGGAAGTCCTGCTCCCCTTCATGCCCTGTGCACATTCCATGTGACAGCTCAGTACACTCCGTGTGGGAACTGCTGGAGGTAGGACCGACTGCGATGGCAGGGACAGTAAATGTGCTCCTAGGACACCCACATGCTGTCCTTAACTGAGCACCCTGAGGGGTGCAGGTTTGCATCCTGCCAGCTCTCCTCCCACCCTGCTCTCGCTGCCAGGTGATTTTCCAGCGCAGGTACCAGCTCTGGCTCCACCTGCAGACTTTTCCCAGCACACGCCAAACTCTGCGACTGCCGCGGGCTAAATCCTGCTGAGGCACAAAGTGTCTGAACTGTCCAGCCTTCCTGATGGTGTCCAGGACAGAGCAGGGCCGTGCAGACAGGACTTTATCAGGGAGCAGCACCTGCCAGACAGCTAATCTTGGGAGCACGTCTGCACTCCTTAGCAGGGCTGCCGGGGCCGGGGGGAGGCTGCAGCTGTGCAGGAGACGGGATTCATCTGCTTCCCCTCATCCACATGCAAGGAAAGCCCCTGCCCGCCCTTCTCCCAGCAGCGTTCGCCTTTCATTTGTCTCCACAGCCGCCCCTTTTCGCGCCGCCGGCGCTCAAAGCCTTGGAGAAGTCCGAGAGAGGAGGCAGAGCCTGCTCCCCCCGAAAAGCTCCTGCATGAATTAGGGGAGGGGTGAACCCAGCCTTTGTGAGCCGAGCGGGAGCAGCTGGTGCAGCAGCTGTGTCCCAAACCCTGCCTCATCCCAGGAAGCGCCGGGCTGAGGCTCCCCAGGGACGGGGAGAGCACCGCCAGCCATGCGCTCCCGCCCGGCTGCTGGGGTTGCCTTTTCCCCCCTCCCCAGATGGAAGAAGCATTAACTGTGTGCAAACATCTGGTCTAACTGTTGCTTATGCTTTGCAGTAATGATGATATTGCAGTGGAAGGGCTCTGGAGAGTGAGGCCTGCAATTTTAGAAGGGCCAAGTGTTAATTAAGTGTATTAATTTCCTTTAAGCAAGGCCGCATCTCTATTTGTTCTCTGCTGATGAAGAAATGAGGCACAGCGAGTTGATTTGATTGGTCACAGACATGCACCATGTTACTGCTGTATTTAAGGATGGAGGGATCCAGGGAAATCACAGCCCTGCTCTGCGTTGGCTGTCCCCAGGGGAACTGCAGCCACTGCCAAAGTATCCAGCATAAAATCCTTTAAAGCCAGAAACCTGTTAGGCCAGCACAGGGGCACTGCATGTCAGGATCTGCTCCACAGCAGAGGAGTTAACTCATCCCTGCAAATGCCTCCTGCATCCCACGCACTGCTGGGAAAAACAGCCCATCTCCTGCATCCCAGGCAGGTCAGGGTTGGCAGCGGGGCTGGGGCGGGAGCCAGCACTGGCTCACAGCCCTGGCTGGCAGCAGCAGGGGGCTGGGGGCCACTGTGCTTGACCACAGATCGCTGGGGACAAGTGGGGCAGCTCATGGGGGGCACAGAGGGGTGAAACCCTGTGCTCTGCTCAGCAGGTGTTTGGGTGCCTGGATCAGACCCTGCTCCGCACTTTGCTCATGAGCTTCCCTACATCTAGGCCCTGCAAAAGGCCTAATCTTTAAATACTTCTTTAATTTTTTTTTTTTAATTGGCAGGATGTACTTTTTTCCTTTTTAATTTTGCTTCCTCATGCAGCAGGAGGTTATCAGTGTCCTGCAGGCAGGAGATACTGGTGCTGGGAGCCGCCTGTCCCGTGTCTCATGGGTGGATTGTCAGCATATGGGGCCACTCCCATCTCCGTCTGCTGTCCCTGTGTCTCTGTCTCTCCCCAGCCACCCGGTCCCACGGCCGGAGATAGCGCCTGGCACGGTCAAGGGCAGGTTGTGCTCCCGGCAGAGCTTTTCCTCTGCCCTGTAAGGGGTTATCAGCCAGTCCTGAAGGAGCTGCCGAGATCCGCAGCTGTTTGGTGTTTGGAACCACAGAATGCCGTGAATCATCCGCCGAACGGATGGAGCAGATTGCAGCATCCCAGTCCTTCCGGGCATGCTGGACCCCTGGAGCAGCATCTGAGCCTGATCCCTCCAGACTTGCCCGACAGCCTCATTCATGGTCTTGGGGCTGCTTGGAACAAGGGAGATGGACAACCCTGAACTGATCCCTTCATCGTCCAACACTTTTAGAGAAAAATCCTGCAGACACCTTGGCCCGCAGTACAGGAGAGCTCCTGCCCCAGCACAGTCGAGCACCCATTGATGTCCCAAGGCATTGCTGCGGGGGGTGCCACGGGCCTGGGCCAGGCTGGGGTTGCTGTCACCCCTGGGGAAGGGGAACACACGAGGGGCAGCCTAGGACACCCCACAGAGCCCAAAGCCACCCTCTTCCCCATCAGTGACACCCGTGGTTGGGCAGAGTCCGCAGGGCAGGGGAGCGACATGAACTTTGCTCGTGGGTGCGTGCCGCTGTCCTCCCGGGCCATCCGGAGCGGGGAGCAGCCGCGCCCGCAGCCGGAAGCCCATCACCCCGGCGGGGCTGAGCCCGCCCGACACCGGCTCTGCTGAGGCTTAAAATCCCCACGGGTGGGCAAACCGGGAGCCGGGGCCGGTTCGCAGCGAGGAATCCGCGGCGGCACACAGGAGGGGAGACCCTTATGGGGGACACAAGCAGGGACACGGGAGGGGACACCCCCACAGGGCATACGAGGGACACGGCAGGGGACCCCCCCATGGGGGACCCCCCGGGTGGGACACGGGGGACACAAACTCGGACACGGGAGGGAGGGGACCCCCCCAGAGGGGGCACACTCAGCGCCCGCCGCACCCACGCGGCGCCCCCGCCGCGTCCCCGAGCCGCGCTCCCATTGGCCGCCGCCC
>VWZS01006220.1:449972-478652 GCA_013397075.1 Rhabdornis inornatus
CCGGCGCCCCCGGCCGGGCCGGCCCTGCCCCGCCGCCGCTCCGGAAGCCGGAGGCCCGGGCGCCGGGCCGTGCTTTGCCTCCCCACCCACGGCCCACGCCGGCTTTGGGGCGCTCCCCGCGGCTGGGACAGCCCCCCAGCACTGTGGGGTACAGACACCCCAGATCCCGGCAGCAAGGAGCTGACAGGAGCTGTCACACACGCCGGCGGGGATGGGGGGCTGTCCCAGCCGCGGGGAGCCCTCCATCAGCAGGGGAGCCGTGGGGGTGGCTCTCCCTCTGCTGACCCCATCCCTTGCAGGTGAAGAGAAAGCTGAACTTGGAGACGGATCACCAGTACATAGCAGAGAGCTTGCCAGTGAGCCGGGGCAAGGCCAGGAACTCTGCTAAAGGTATCAGCTCCACTCCCCCCGGCCCCCCTTGCCAGCCCAGCTCAGAGCAGAGGTCCAACAGCCCCACTGTGCTCCCACAGGCTTATCCCTGGTAGGTTCTTCCAGTCCCTTTGTGTTGGTCTGGATGGGCTCTTCTGGGGCTGGCCTGCTCCTGCCCACTCTCTGCACTCACTGCTGTGCACTATGCTGGTGGCATGGTTGTCTTGCCCATCTGCTGGGCACCACACTGGCTCTGTCCGTCCCTATGGGATGGAGCTGCAGGTGCCAGCATGGTGTCAGGGCAGTGTCCCAGGTGGACCCGCTGTTATCTCCCCCCTGAGCCTGCCTGGCACTCGGTGTCTCAGTCACAGTTGTGGTCACAACAGAGCACAGGTGTCACAGCCTGTGCCAGGTGCTGCAACACCCTTCCTGCACCCCATTGCCCTGAGAAAACAGCTTGAGTTTGGGGTGCCAGTCCTGGTCACTAGTCCACAAGCCACCTACAGGTGTGGCAGGAGTTTTATGACATTTCAGCTTCAGCTCTGGGTTTCCCTTGTGGCTAAATGACAGTTGTCCTCCACGCCTGGCAGGGGCAAAGTCTCCTGGAGAGAAGTCCCGCTATGAAACCTCCCTGAACCTAACCACCAAGCGCTTCCTGGAGCTGCTGAGCCAGTCCCCAGATGGTGTGGTGGATCTCAACTGGGCGGCCGAGGTCCTGAAGGTGCAGAAGAGGCGCATCTACGACATCACCAATGTCCTGGAGGGCATACAGCTCATCACCAAGAAGTCCAAGAACCACATCCAGTGGCTGTATGTCCCCTGGCTCATGGGGCTGTGCCTAGCTGTTCCCTGGGGTGGGGGAGCTGTCTGGGCCAGACTCTGGGTGGCAGAGGGTCTCCCTGGGGTGGAGAATTTCAGGGCAGGGTCACTGGAGCTTCTGCTGCAGGCCAGGTGGTGGCCCCCCGTGGGAAGGGCTGTGCTCAATGGCGTGAGGCTCCTGACCAGTGTTGGTGTCACTTGCGAGTCCTCCTGGGGCTCCCCAAGTCATCCAGGGGAGTGGGAGGCTGCATCCACCCTTGGGGAGTGGTCTGCTGCGAAATCCCTGCAGGGCTGGTTCCTTGGCTGTGGGGTGGGATGTGGCCTGGTCTCGGTGGGGCAGAGGAAGCTGTGGGGGTTGGCTCCTGATGGACACGGTGCTCCCCAGGGGCAGCCAGGCCACCGTGGGAGCGCCAGGTCAGCACCGGCTGCTGGAGAAGGAGCTGCGGGAGCTGCAGGCTGCCGAGCGGCAGCTGGATGACCTCATCCAGATGTGCACGGTGCAGCTGCGCCTGCTCACCGAGGACCCCGCCAACCAGCAATATCCTTTGCTTCTGGGGTGGGGCTGGCTGGGTGGTGGCTGTGGTTGAGCCCCGGTGTCACAGGCAGGGCGTTTCCCAGCCCACATCCCCGTGTCCCTTCCTTGACCCGCCCCACCGCAGCCTATGTGACCTGCCAGGACCTCCGCAGCGTTGTGGACCCCGCGGAGCAAATGGTGATGGTTATCAAAGCCCCCCCAGAGACCCAGCTGCAGGTCTCAGACCCAGCAGAGGTGAGCTGGGGTCACGCTCTGCTCCTCCTCTGCCCTCCCTGAGCAGCCCGGTGTTCCCTGGGCATCCTTGTGCTGCCTTGTCTCACTCCTGTCCCCTTCCCCAGGCGTTCCAGGTCTCTGTGCGAAGCACTCAGGGCCCCATCGATGTGTTCCTCTGCCCTGAGGACAGCTCAGGGGTCTGCAGCCCTGTCAAGAGCCCCTTCAAAGCCCCTGCAGAGGACTCTTCTCCCAGCCATTCCCAGCCCAGAGCCTCCCTGCTCCTGCATCCCACCCAGGAGGTGAACATGGTGCTGCTGCCCGGAGAGCAAGGTGGGGCTGGGGACACCAGGGGGCTGGTGGGGTGTCACGGTGGTTCTCATTAGCCCCTCTGCTGTTGGCACAAGCAAGGAGCTGGGATGCTTCTCAGGCACCCCAGCAAGGCAGGGAGGTGGGAAGGCAGGATTTCCGTAGCTAGAAAAGCTTTTTTGGGGTTTATTTGCAGAGTATTGTGGGATTTACAGCTGCTTTCCATCCCCACAGAAGCGCTGCTGCCGGGACCCAGCACACTGCCCAGCAAGAGCCCGGAGGAGGAGGAGGTGAACCTGTCTCCACTGGCCTCCATGGACATCCTGCTGGAGCAGCAGAGCAGGGAGGACTTGGAGGGCTTCTTGGCTGATGAGTTCATCAACCTGTCACCGCCGCAGGTGCAGGACTATCACTTTGGGCTGGAGGAGGGTGAGGGCATCAGCGAGCTCTTTGACTGCAACTTTGGGGACTTCACCCCCTTGGACTTCTGAAGCCATGCCTGCCCAGGTGTTGGGGGAGCTGCCAGGGGAGGGGGGCAGCCCCTCTGGCTCCAGCACCTGCTGTTCCTCCCCCATGCCTTTTTGCAATATTTTCTCTTTATCCCTCCAGCCCCCACAGCCCGGAGGGGGCTAGTGGCATCCCCAGCTCCCGCCCCACAAGGAGGATGCCAGGGTGGGGTTCCCATCTTAGGGGACCCCCCCACAAGGCCCTGATCAGGGGGAACTGCCCAGGGCAGAGCCACTGCTCCCCAGGAGCCTGTTCCAGAGCTTTAAGCAGTCCTGTGTATAGATTAAGGATTTGATTAATTTATTATTGTCCCCTGGGGACAGCGTTTCATTTCCATGGGGGTTTGGGGGGGGCTGTACAGCAGAGTGGGGGTGCTGAGAGTTTTTGTTGTGCTGGGAGGGGGTGGTGGAGATGTGGGGGGTGCTGGGCCAGGGCTGTCCCCTGCATGGGCGCTGCCCACAGCCTGGCTGAGTGTGGGGTATTTATTTATTATTTATGGCGTGTGGGGCTCTCCCAGGACATGAAGGGAGCAAGAGGACAGTGCTGGTGGGACACACAGGGTGCCACCAGGGTCTCACCAGCACATCCTGGCTTTGCTTGTGTCCAAAATGTGGCTGGCAGGGCCATAGCTGTGGCAGGTGGCTGTGGGAGCAGGGGTGGGGCTGGTGGCCCTGGGATCGTGTGCAGTGTTCCCTTGGGGGACACAGAGGTGTCCAGGGGGAGCATTTCTGCAGGTGAGCACCCAATGCTGTCTCCAGGCTTTCCTTCCCCTCCCTGTGCAGCCCTTCAGCCTTTTGGCTCTGGCTCCCCATCCCTGGGCCACTGGGGCTGGGAGAGGAGGGGAGGGGGGTCCTGGGGTCCCCCTGGGCAGAGCTGGAGACGCACTTTCACTTTTACTGCCATTTAACAAGCTTGTGTTCCTCTGAGCTTTGTGTTTAATAAAGGTTTCTACTGACTCTGCCCTTCTGCTGTGCTCAGGTGCCTGAGGGGGGTGTGAGGGGTGGTGGGGACCTTAGCTGAGATACCAAGAGGTTTGAGATTATTTTGAGGTCTGTTTACCACTTTGAACTTGAAATGTATGACCAGGTATGTCTGTCCCTGGGGCTGCAAGAGGTACTTTGGTCCTTGGTCCCACACAGGGTGGGATCTAGGTCTGATCCTGCTCCACCAAAGAGGCTGTGCTGCAGGAGGATGGGATGATGGGTTTGGATGGGGTTTGTTTTCCTTTCAGCAGTCCTTGTCTCCACTTGGCTCCTCTCCTGCCTGGTCTCCTCCTCGCCTTCTCCTTGTTTTGGGGCAGCATTTTCCTGGCTGCAGCATGGGGCCCATGTGAAGCCACTCCATCCACTGAGTTCCCAGCTTTCCCTGTTCACCCCAGCTCTTGGTGCTGCCTCAAGGCACCTGCTGGCACCAGTTTCTGGCCCAAAGTTCGAGGTCCTCGTGTCCTTGCTCGCTGGTGACACACAGTCTGCCAGCCCTGGCCCTGTGTGCCCTGATCCCCTCTGCAGCACACCAGGGCTGAGGGATACTGGGGACCCCCAGGGAGGGATGTTTGGAGTTGCCAGGGATTCCCTGGCAGCCAGGATGGGGCTCAGTGGGGCCATGGCCACTGCCTCAGTGGCAGCCAGGGCTGTGCTACTTCCTGCCCATGTTTGTGCACTTTCTCCTCTACTCCTGCCCAGCCACCTGCCTGGTTTTCCTTTAAACAGCCTGATAAATATTTCACCCTGACCATGTTGTGTAAACTCACCCTGCTCCTGCCCTGGCAGGGAATGGGATCCCAGGCTCAGGGCAGGCTGCTGGGTGGCACAGAGAGCCCATCACCACTGCCTGGCCTCCTGTCTGCATCCTGGTGCCTCCATTCCCACACCTGAGGCACTCCCTGGCTGGCTGTGCTGCCCCTGGACTGTTCTTACAGCTGGACACGTGTGGGTGGCAGTGTGCAGGTGTGGGGTGCTAAACACAGCTCCACACACCATTCCCTTTCCCAGTCCTCCAAAGCATGGCAGCAGGGCCAGCCAGGGCCCTGCCATCTCCAAACCAGTGCCCAGCAGGGCAGTGTCACACACAGGATGTCATGGGTGACCCCTGTGTGTGACAAGGGTGTGTGTCACCCCTTCACATGGGGCTTTTTCAGACAATGACACTGGAACAGCATTCCTGCTGCTCTGATCTATGGGGCTCCTGCAGGATGGGGACCAGGTGGGAGGGCACAGACCTGGGTCCCTGTCTGCTGTGTCCTCCATTGCAGGTGTTTGTCACCCGAGGTGGCAGGTGCTGGAGGTTTTATGAGTTCCTGCAGGGTGCCCAGCCCAGCCATATGCCAACTCCTCCTCATCCATCCCTCCTTCTCTCCTCTGCTGAGTTCTGTCGTGACGGATGGTGATGGTAATCTGCAGTGCTGCCAAAGGGGAGACACCCCAGCACAGGAAATGGTTTTTGTGGGAGCCAGGAGGCACAGGGAGAGGACTTACACTGACATCCTGAGCTCCACAGGCCTGTTCCCAGAGCCAGCCAGCCCCCAGCAGCAACACAGCTCTGCCGGTTTCCCCTGAGTGAAGGCAAAGCTCTCTGATGGCATCACCATCACATTGCCCTCACAGGGAACCTCCTGGGACACCAACGTCCATGGGAGCAGGGACAGGGCTGTGTCCCACTGCAGCAGCACAGCCCATCCCATCCCTGGGGGCTGCACTGGCAGCTCCACGTGAGCCACAGCACTGTAAAAATAACCACTCTGCCTCCCAGGATGATTCATGATGCAGCTGAAGGGCTTCCCTCCTGCTATTTCGGATCGCTGGAGAGGGAGCTGATGGTAGCTGCTTTGGAGGAGCACATGGCAGCATTGGGAAGCAGCCCCAGGCACTGCCTGGTTTTATTTATCTGCTCCAAAAATGCTTTTCTCTGTCAGGTGAAGGCAGCACAGCCAGGAGAAGGGCACCTTGCACACATCCTGCTGCTCCATGGGCTCTCAGCTCTCATTCCCAGGCAGTGTGACCCCCACAGGGATCATGTCCATCCAGCCCTGGGGTGCTGTTGGGCTGCAGCGGTGACTCCATTGGCACTGGAAAATGTGCAGGATCTGGCCACGGTGCTGAGCCCAGGCAGCCCTGGGGTCTCCTGTCCTTGTGCTGCTGGGTTGGGATCTGGGGGAGTCAGGAGAGCTCCACAGTGGGATGAGCTCTGAGACAGGCTGGCAGTGGCATTAGGTGCCCCCCATAAGGGGTTTGTGCCTTTAACCTAATCCCCCTCAGAGGGTCCTATAGGGGTTTGGGGTCCCTAGAGGCAGGGGTGTTCTGCTCCACCTCTGCATCCCACCCCACGCTTCTCTATTTCCCCTTCCAAAAATCTCTCCTGTTTCTTCCACACAGAAAGAACTCAGGGAGGTGAAGAGCAGCATTGTTTATTTCTGGGATGCTGTTGAGTGGGTGCTTCCTTTAATTTCATCCCTTTGAGGTCCTGCAGAGCAGAGCCCTGGTGTCCCCCACAGCCAGGACCATGTCCCCCTTCCCTGCCATGGCTTTCTGGAAGCACCTGTGGGAGTTGGGAGCACCTGTGATCTCCTGCCATCAGCAGTTTTGCCCTGAACTTCATCCTCAGTGTCAGGCTGCTCCTTCCCACATGGAAACTCATGCTGACTCCGAGGGATCCCACTGGGCACAGAATGTGGATTTTTGGAGCAGATGGGAGTGTGGGAAGCCCTTCCAAGGGGGGGATTTTGATCCATGGCAGAGCCTCACCATCACCCAAACCCCTTCCATGCCCCTGTCAAAGTGATTCCCCTGTCCCTGCTGCATCCCTTGCCCGTGTTTTGTTCCTGCTCCCATTTCTGTTGGATTTGATGATGGCCACGCTCAACAGCTCCAGCCCTTGGACGTCTCTGCCTCCCTGGGGACTGCCCCGCGCCAAGAGTGGTGAGTGCATGTCCATTCTGGAGCCCTTGGATGCCCCTGCAAGGGCCCAGGTGCACTTTTTCCACTTCTTTTGCCTTGCACACACCTGGAACAGCTGGGAGGTGGTAAAAATAGCTGTGATGCCGTGGGCTCAGCCTGGAGCACATTATCCCCAAGGGAGCAGGGGGTGAGTGAGCTCCACATGCTGCAGCTCGGTCACGTTGGGATGGGGAAGGAGCTTGGATCAGAAACCTGGCTTAAGTGAGCTGAGCTCAGCGATCAGGGTGTCCTGGAGAGCTCCATGTGAAAGCAGAGGTGCTGCTGAGGGAGGCAAAGCCTGCCTGGGATTTTGCAAAATCCAAGCAAAACTGGTTCATGCCCCTTTCTCAGCAAGTGAAATCCTGGAATTCAGGCACAAGCCCCCAGGTGCCTGTGCCAGGCAAGAGATGGGGACAGCACCTCCTCATCTCCCCGAGCCTGCTGGGGCAGGGGGGGTTTCACATCTCTGGAGGTACTGGGATCCCAGCACGTTGCCCTGGAGGGAAGCAGCACGGAGCAGAGGCTGCCTGGCACAGTGGGCATGGAGGAGCTAGCACCACCAGGAACTCATTTGGAACCACTCTGGGTGTCAAGGGACCACTCCAGGGCCACCAAAACCACAGTGGGACCACCTGTGGTCAAAGTGGGGCTAACCCAGGGCCAGCTGAGGACTTTCACAGTGCCAACAGTATCCATGTTGGAACCACCTGTAGTCAAACTGGGACGATCAGGGCTATCCCAAAGCCAACAGTGACTGCACTGGGACCACCTGTGGTCAAACTGGGCCCAACTGGGGCCACAGTGGGATAACCAGGGCTATGCTAGCTATGACCACACTATGACCACCCATGGTCAAACTGGGGCAGCCCCAGGGCCATCTGGGGCAACCAGGGCTACCCTGGGGGCAAGAGCAACCACACTGGGACCATGCATTGCTCAACTGGAACCAACTGGGGCCACACTGGTGTGATCAGGGCTACAGTGGGGCCGACAGCAATCACACTGGGACCACTCACGGTCAAACTGGGACCACTTGGGGCCTCACTTGGGGCACCCAGGGCTACAGTGGGGTCCAACGACCCCACTGGAACCATCCATCACCAATCTAGAGCCACCCCTAGCAGCAGCTGAGGCACCCAGCACTCCTGTGGAGCCAACAGTGACCACACCGAGACCTATGGTCACCCTGGGACACCCAGCGATGGTCACACAACCCACCACTGGGAGCACACTGCGCTGTACCGGGTCCAACTGCGGCCACTCCAGCGGCGAGCGGGCACCGGGACCCAGCGCGGCCCTGCCCCCTCCCCTCCGCCAAGCACATTGGTGGTTCTTGGTGCCAATCAAGGTTCGTGACCAATCGGATGGCGGCGAGGGCGGGGCCTCCGCGGAACCAAAGTTGGCTGGGGCGGCGGAGCCGCTCGGCTGAGTCGGGATCGGCGGGGCGCGACCTGCGCACGGACCGAGCCGGACCGAACCACCTTGCCGAACCACCCGTGCCGAGCCAAAGAGAGCCGGACCCATCCCTACACCATCGAATAGAGCCGAACTCATCCCTGCGGCACCGCACCGAACCTGTCCCTACCGCACCAAGCTGATCCCTGCGGCACCGAACCAAACCCATCCCTACCGCACCGAGGCCATTCCTTCCGCACCGAGCCCATCTCTACGGTACCGCACCGAGCCTAAGGCACCGTCCTACGGCACCGCTCCGTGCCCCGCGGTACCGCACCGCACCCTAGGGCACCACAGCGCCCTGAGGAACTGCACCCTGCGGCACCGCACCGCTCCCCTGGTGCCCGCAGCACCGCGCCCGGCGGGACCATGATGTCGTGTGCCGAGCTGCTGGCCGTGTGCCTGCTCTCAGCAGATCGCGGCCCCAAGCCCCACCGCCAGCCGCTGCCCATCTTCCACGACGTGAGTACCGCGGGCGGGACCCCCGCACCCCTGCCCAGCCCCGGGGCCGCCGTGCCCCCATCCCCGGGGAGCCGCCGCCCGTGTGGGCGTCGGGGTGAGGCTCCTTCCCGGAGGAACCGGCTCGAGGGATGCGCCAGAGGCTCTGCCAGCCCCGAGCTGTGCATGGTCTGATGGCTTAAATAATGATGTCGTGTCCTTCTGCTGAATGCTGAATCTCTGGGTGGCTGGAAACAGCCCACGCCTCATCCAGAGCTGGCTGTCATGACTCCCGGAGCGGGAGCTGTGTCTGGCAGGAACAGGTTCCAGGCTCCAGGTTCCCTGGAGCCGTTCACAGCCATAGGATCCAATAGAGCGCTGCCTGCTGCAGTCCCCGGGTGCAGCCCCTGTCCCCCTGTCCCCGCCCGCTCCCGACACACCGGGGCTGTGCAGGAGGATGCTCCGTGCGGGTTGGAGGTCGCTCTGGCATCCTGGCGGCTGTGGGCGGCACGGGGGAGTGGAAAATGCAGGTGGTGGCTGTCTTTGTGTTCAGAGATGCTGGCACAGTTCCTCCTGTGACACCGCGTCCCCTCCAGGTCGTGCTGCTGCTGTGAGAGGGGCCGGGGCTCCGGGGGAGGCAGAGCATCCCCATCCTGGCCATCTCCCAGGGCCGGTGGCACAGCCCGGGTCAGAGCCCGCCTCTGGAGCACCTCCTGCTCCGGCGAGTCTCCCGTGAGCTGGGTCGGGTGGAGAGCGCCCAAATCTCCTTGGTAAGGAGTCCCGGCATTGCCATGTGGCCGGCGCCACTGCGCTCTGAGTCGCGCTGTGGACCAAGGAGATGTGGGGGCAGAGGTGCTGGCCCTGCCCTGCCGCAGCGCTGAGGAGGAGAAAGGCAGCGAGGGTTGAGGGCTGGTGGTGCCCGGGCACCTGCACAGCCCAGGTCGGTGCCAGCTGTCATCTTCCAGCTGTCATCTCCGTCTTGTCCCGATCCAGGTTCACCCCCGTGTCGCAGTCCATCCCAGAGAAGGGGAACAGCAGATCTCGGGCAGCACTTTGGGAAGGTGAATGCCACGTCTGGTCCAGTCCAAGACCTCCTGGCATCTCCAGGAGGGCAGCGCGGCTCCCTCGGCCGTGGTGCTGCTCACAGCTGGGGGTCAGGGTCTCTGTCCTGCCTGGGGGGGGTCGGGCTGCCAGCATCTCCAGCCAGCATCATTAACCGCACTAATTACTTGTCTGAGGGAAGATGGGCAGGAGGGGGAGGGTGGTGACAGCTGTGTTCCAGCTCAGCTCCTCAGGGCACTCGTTGAGTCGCACATCCATCCCTCAGGGTGTCATTAAGGCAATTAAAACGGGAAATGTTAACAACGCTAGCAGCTGCTTTCCGGGTTCTGACGGCTTCTCTTCCTCTACCCTGTGACTCCTTTGCTCCCACCTTTGCTCCAGAGCTTGGCAGGGTGAGTTTAACCTCTGCACTTTTGTGTCTGGGCATTTGGCCGGTGTCCAGCTGTCCCAGGCTGCTCGGGGTGAGCATCCCACGGCAGCAGGGCAGGAGCCCCGCCTGCCTTTCCGGCAGCGCTGCCCTCCACAGATCCTGGTGGCTGCTGCTTCCCTGGGACCTGCCTGCACATCTCCTGCCTTTGGAGAAGTGAGGAGGAGGAGGAGGAGGAGGGCTTTGCCCGAGACGCTTGGCTGCAGGTGCGGTACGAACCGCAGTGCCGCCATCGCCCTGTGCAGCGCCTCAAGCCTCGGGGAGATTTGTCCCTAGGCTGGTGCCTAGGGTTTTCTCGCTGTCCTCCCGGGATACGGGAGCTTCAGGAAGGACGGTTCTGGTGCCTGGCCAGCCTGCCTTAGCCTGCCGTGGGTCGATGAGCACATTGTCGCCAGGGCAGCTGTCCCCTCCCCAGCAGCCGCGGTTGCTTCCAGACCTGCAGGCAGGGAGAAATCCTATAATTTCCTTCCTGGGGCACTTTGGGGCTCACCCCGTAAATAAATGCTGTTTCAGTGCCTCTTCCCTCAGTCCTGGCTGCGGCTGCTTGGACACAAGCCCAAGGGCTGAGGAAAACATCCCGGGCTCCAGGCAGTGCCCCTGTGCCTCTGAGGCTGCCAGTCCGCCCTGAGGAAAGACCGGGATTGCTTGAAGGGCCCTCCAGCAGCCCATGCAGACCTGATCCCACTCCCAGCCTGGCTTTGCATCACTTTTCCCTGGCTTTGTCCCAGGGCTGCTGTTGGCACTGGGAACAGCACTGCCATCGCTGAGCGTGTCCCTGTGCCCAGGGAGGGGACAGAATTTGCCCTGTGGGGCATGGAAGTGGCTCTGTGCTGGGCTGCAGCTGGCTCCTGGCTCAGGCAGGGCCGGGCTGGCTGCAGGCAGTGCAGAGCTCTGCCATTCCAGAGGCTCTGGAGCAGACATGGCCCTGCCTTGGGGGCACTCACAGCTCCCTGCTTGTGCCACGTTTATTTTGAGCTCCCGGCAGCTGTCGTGTGTGCACTGGCTCGTGTAACTCACTGAGCCTTGTGTGTGAGGGAGAGGCATCCCCTCTGTTTGCTGAGGCTGCTGCTGAACCCAGGATGGGCTCACTCTGGATTAGACACCTTCTCAGCCCCAGGGGATCTTCCCTGACGTTGTGTTCTCCCTCTGAGCCCACAGATAAATCCTGCTGAGCAAGGCCAGCCTGCGAGTGGGAAATGTTTGCCCTCGCTTGAATCTGCACCCAGTGCCTGGGTGACACTTGATTGTCTCTGGGATGAGCTAGGTGGCCTCTGTGACACCTGGAGCCACGGAGGTGTCATTACACGAGCCATGTGTCCCTCTGATGACACAGAGCTCTGCAGGATGAAGCTTCTCCCTTGATGGAGAGTCCATGGCAGGGTGGCACAGACATGTGGTACCCACGAGGGCTGTCCTTGCAGCTGTGGGACCCTACAAGGAGCCCGTTAGCCTGGAGAAAGCTTTGCTTTAAAATCCAGAGAAGTCGCCACTGTTTGGGAGCTGCAGGTTCCCATCTCAGCTCCAAAGCACATCCAGCAGGTCCTGTGTGGTGCTCAGGGAGTGCCTGCCCTGCTTTCCTGCCAGGGCAGCAGCCTGGCCAGCTGGAATCCCGGGGGGATGGTTACCTAATGCTGCTCAGCCCAATCCTCCATTCCTGCAACAGCTGGGGGCAGGAGGAGCTCACTTTGTTCAGAGGAGCATCCTCCAAGGAGCTGCCCCTGCCCCTGCTTTTGGTCCCTTTTGGGGAAGGAACCAGGGAGCTCCAGCACTAGAAAAGCCTCTGCCCAGTTGCAAGCCAGAGGTTTTCCTGGGCAGCTCTTACTTCACCTTGGGGCAGTTTCCAGGGAGATGTTGGGGCTGGATGTGGGGCCGTGGCTGGGAACATGCAGCAGAGCTGGCGGTGCAGGAGGAGCTGGGGGCAGAGGGGCAGCAGGGCTGCTCTGGGGTGGTGTGTGGGTAAGAATAGAAAAGTTCTCTCTCCATTCCTGGCCCTTTTTCTTTCCTAATCTTTCTTCAGATCTGCAGATTTCTTCATCACCCAGGATGATATAAAGGACAGTTGCCACATAGACAATTTTCTGTCATTGACTCCGTTAGGATGTTCTGGACAACACCTCGTAGATTTTGGTGTGGGAAAATGTTCCCAGGCTTCGGAAGTGATGCTGTTCCTCACTGGAGTCAGCCCTCGACCTTCCAATAATGACTGGTGAAACAGATCCAGGCAGGGCTGAGCAGCCCCAGCTTTCTCCTGGGTCACGGGAGAAGCCTCAGAGTTGGGAATCTGTGTTGAGACCCTGAACTGGAGCGGTTCTCCAACTGTGCTCTGTGGCAGAAGCAGCTACAGATTAATTAATTCACTAATAATTCATTACAGAGTGTGTGCACACCGAGGTGCTGCAGGAAGGGCTGTGCTGAGGGATTCTTACAAAGCTCAAGGCAGGAGCTGCTCCTCGGAGCAGGGGTTTGAGTGTTGGTGATGCACAAAGTGCTTCCTTACAGAGTGGGTTTATACCTAATGTTATTTCATTTAAACGGACTGAAAAATTAAACACTTGCCATCACAAGGATGCAGCAAATCCTTTCTGCTTCACTTCTGTGTTCTCTAAAAGGTGCTTGCTGTGAGTATGGGACTTGCTCAGCCAAGGGCTCTGTGCATTAGAGGCAAGAAATGAGTTTAATCATTGGCGAAGGGGAATTTCCCAGAGCAGCCTGTGCAGTCCCAGCAGCTGGGGCTTCTCCACAGCTCCCTGAGCTCCTGGAGGTGATTTTCCATGGTGCTGGGTGCTGCCTGGCTCACTGTTCAGCTGCCCTTCTCTCCCTGCTGCCACACTGAGCCCTGTTGTGTTTTGTCTTGCAGATTTTCCGGCGAGCCGACAAGAACGGTGAGTGCTTTGTTCCTGCTGCTGCCTCCCCCTCCCTGCCTGGCTCTGGCTGAAGCAGCGTGGCTCCTTCCCACTGGGAGGTTTGCCTAAAAGAGGGAGGGTGGAAAATGCTTTTCTGCTTCCCCTGGATCCCAGAGCCTGGCCAGGGGCTGGGGCTTGGGCTCCCGCAATTCCCCATCCCTGCACCCCGCAGGACACAGCCCCTTCCACGCCCTTCTCCTGCCCAGGGGCTGTCAGGCTTGGTCCCTCCCAGGACTGGTTCTGTCTCCATGCTCAGTCCAGGGTTTTACAGGTGCTGCTCATTGGGTGATCCTGTTCCTGGGTCCTCCTGGGGCCCCTGACGTTTGGGAATTAGGCTCTGCTACCCAGTTTTTAATTCAGCGCCCATGAACCAAGAGGTCCAAAATCACAAGTGGTTTCCCTGAGCCTTCCCACACTCTCGGGCTCTTTTCCTTCATGGTAGCTTAGGAGATGCTTTTATTGCAGATCACAATGCAGCCCAGGAACTGAAGTCCTCCACAGAGAGGAAGGAAAAAGCTCTTGAGCCAATGGAGAGCACTTTCTTTCCATGAAAATCTGATGCTGTTTGCTCTTGGACAGTCTGCAGGCATTTCTAAGAACACCGTGATGGGGTCTTTTGCAAAGGGCTGAAATTCCCACCTGCAATTCCAGCAGCACTCCCGTTTTTGCTGGGCTGCTGGGCCACGCTCCCAGGGAGATTTGTGCTGTAATTTCCATGCAGAACACACCCAGCCCTCCCACGCTCCCAGGGCCGGGATGCTGCTTTCCACAGATATATAATTACTCTTCCCTTTTCTTTGAATGCAGATGATGGGAAGCTGTCATTTGAGGAGTTCAAGAACTATTTCTCTGATGGCATCCTGAGCTCGGAGGAGCTGTGGGAGTTGTTCAGTGGCATTGACAGGCGTCACTCAGAGTGAGTACCGTGGTGGCACGGAGGAGAAGCGAAAACTGCCTGAGTGGAGATGGAGGAGGTTTGGAGGCAGGTGTGATAAATAGTCAGGGTGAAACCCACCTCTTGCCTCACCTCTTCTGGTGTTCAAAGCCATTGAGCACCAGCAGCGAGCCCTGGTGCTGAGCACAGTCAGACATTTTGAGAGCAGCCATGGGATTTACTGCAGTTCCAGAAAATGCCATTCTTTTGGTTTGGAAAATGTAGTCCAGGAATAGCCAGCCCATGGTGCAGGCTATGTGTCTGCAGGAGCGTGTGGTGCTGTGGGGACATGGCACAGACTGTGTAAAGTCACAGACTTTGCCACTGCTGACTCAGGGAACTGCTTTTCACTTACATAAGAGCTGCTTCCCACCATAAGTGAGCCTGGTACATGTAACAGGGAATTTAGGGCAGCTGCTTGTAAAAAAAAGAAAGTCCTAAAAAGCAGGAGAAGGAATTGTGTTTAGCTCTGGTCTGCTCGTGAGTGGTGCTATCCAGAGGGGTCTGTTTGGCTCAGCTGGGATTCTCATCCCATCTTTTTGGGTATTTTTGGTGTCACTGGGGTCTCTATGCCCAGCTGGTTGCTGTGGGTGAGTCTGTCCTGGCACTGGGAGGAACTGGGTGCTGCTGAATTGCATGGCTGGGGTCTGTCCAAACATTGGGGTGCTGCTGGGGACAAGGGGCTGCAGTTTCCTCCCAGTCTGGGTGGAAGGTTTGGCTTCCCCAGCATCTCCTGCACCTCTGACACCCTTGAACAGGGTGCAGATCCCTGCCAGGGTGAGGAAATTTGGGGCAGCCTGAGCTGCACACACTGGTCCCAGGGCTTTGCAGGGAGCCAGGGCAGTGGCACAGAGGGCCCTTGTCACACTGAGATGCCAACAGCCACAAAATGCCACCAACAGCAGACACCCAGGACTGGGGCAGTGGGAATATTGGACTCCCAATGCTGTTGGAGCTGGCTTTAGTTCCCACTGCAGGGATGGGCAGAGGAGTGGGCAGGTATGGGAAGCCTTGTGCTGCTTTCCTTGGAGCCTGGCTGCTGCCATTGGGCTGGTGGATGTGGGCAGCAGGAGGTGTCTCCTGAACACATCTCTGTCTCTTTGGGCTGTGATCCCAGGAAGCTGGCAGCGAGTGTTCCCTTGCCTCTGGAAATGCTCCTTTCCTCTCGCTCCATTTTGGGGTGATCCTGGAGTCACAACACCCTTAGAAAACACAGGGTGCAGCAAAGCTGGGAGCTTTAACCCAGCTCAAAACTGAGCAGGGAAGGTCTCCTGCCTTCAGGGCTTGTTCCATCTGTGTGGAGCAGCTGAGCACCTGTCTGGGCTGGTGCTGCCCAGGGAGCCGTGGCTGCTGCAGTGCCCCCACAGCTCGTTACCTAACGAGGGTGCTATGGCAACGTGGCAATGGCAGCATCAGCTGGTGACATCTATTAGCAGGGCATGAGCCTTGGCTCTTTGTTCTCTTCCTGCCACCAAGAGTAGAAGGGACCCTCAGACGGAGCTGTTTCCAAAATCCTGCCTTCAGTGGCTTTCAGCAAATGTAGGAAATGTGGGGTTTGGAGTGTGCAGGATTTGGTGTCATGTGAGGGCTGTGCTGGTGTCCTGCTGTCCCCATGGAGGGGGGCTGGACTGCCCTTCTGCCCTGGGCTTGTTCCTTGCACTGTCAGGGACTTAATATTTCAGAGAGCTGGCCAAAATGTGCTGCCAGATTGAAGAGCTGGAAAGCAGCTACAAGTTCTCCAAGCAGATCTGGTGTGCTGCTTTTGTGTCCTGAAACTTGTGTGATGATGGGAAAGTTTCACCCTTAATGCAGCAGGTAGGTTTGGTGCTGTGTTTGTCATGGCTAGGCTGGAATTTGTGTTTCCTCATCCCTGCCAGCCTGACCTGCAGAGGGGCAGTAACAGAGACCTCCATGCCCAGCACTGCCCAGACCCATCCTGACCCTCACCCATCCCTGGAATGTGCGGCTGGTTCCCTGGGCCCAGAGCTGACAGCTGGGAACATGAATATTTCAGAATTTTCCCACGTTTCTTGTTCTCCTTCCAGAGAGCCCCACGCTCTCCTGTCTCCACCTCCCAGCCCTCTGGCTCTCAGGTGGGATGCTGGGGCCTGTGCATCACACACCTCTGCTGGGCCCACTTCAGATTCTACATTTCCACATGAGGATGTTTCTGTTTTGCAATTCAGAAAATGGTTCCATTTTGTCATAAAGTATCCACTCACTTTAATTCTGTGACATTTAAAAGTTTATGTTGAAACCCAGCTCAGCTCTGGGTGGCAGCTGTACGACAGCAGGTCCATGGTTTTGTTTGGCTGGTCCAGAGCTGCACACCAGCCCTGGCAGTGGCACAGTAAGGTTCATCTTCCTGGAAAAGATCATTCTCATCCTCTGAAATGTCTGGGTGAGAAGAAACTGATGTTTTTGGAGGTATGAGAGCTCCACAGCTGCATCCAGAATTTCAGGGGTTGAATGCCTGCACTGTGAAACCTGCCCAGGGAAGTGCTGTTTGGTTTTACCTGTCCTTCTGTCCTCCACTTGTTGGGGAAATTTAGAAAAGTAAGGTCTGGAAAATCCATCTTCCCATGAGGGTGTTCAGGAATTGGGTGCAGATTGCTCAGAGCCTTTGACCAGAGCCACAAGGGGTGGGAGTGCTGGCCTGATACCTCTTAAAGTCTCTCAGTGGGAATAACCTCAAGCCTGTGACTGTCTGGAAGAAGGGATTTGAGTGAATTCCCTCCTTTCTCTTTACTCAGAGACTCAGAGCTGCAGCATCTGCCAGTCCCTGATGATGGAGAGTGACTGAAACACTCCATGTCCCATGAAAAAGGTTTGGAAACCAGATCTGTGATGGCAGTGGAGGTTCCCAACATGATAAATTATAAAAAAAAAAAAGAGAAAAAAAACAACAACCCCGTCTGCTTTTCTGCAGCTGATTGCTGTTTTCTTGCATAAATTCCAGGCACATTCTGACAAAATCCCAACAGCATAATGATGACAAGATCCTCCATCATCAGTTCAGGCTTAATTACAGTTAATCAGTGGTTTGAGCACAGTCAAAATACAGCTATGGGAAATGTGGAGAGTCTCAGGATGAGTGCTTTGGAGGCAGAGGATGGCTCTTCTCTTGGAGTGGCAACGGCAGAGAGGAACAGAGGAAAGCCTGCTGCTCCTGGCAGCCCTGCAGAATGGGTCAGGATTTGGTGTGCACGTCCTGTCCGTGAGCTCCACCTGGTTTTTGTGTGAATTAGTCCTGGTAGCATGAGAATGGAGCAGCCCTGGGGTTTGCCTGCCGTGCTGTGTCCTGGCCCTGCCTGTGCTCTGGGGCTGCTGCAGGCTGTGGAATGTGGGGAGAGGTTCTGTGCAGGGCTGCTGATGGGACAGGCTGCATCAGGGAGGGGAGGGAGCAGATCTTCCCCTGGACAGCTCCCAGAGGGATGATTTTTGCCATGAGATGTCCCTCATTGGTTCAGTATTCAGTGGTTTAGTGATTGATTAGTTAACATTTCTTTTTAAGTAGCAAGCAGCCAAGATGTAAAGAGTTATTAATAACCTTAGAAGCCACAGGGTGGGAGTTGATGGCAGCTCTTTGTCACTCGTTGCTGGAGCCGGACTGGGAAGTGGCAGTGGGTTGAGCTGGGGGCTCCTTGTTCCTGCTGAAACCAGTCCCAGCCCCAGGTGCTCACTGGGACCAGTGCAAATGCCTGGGTAAGGTGTGCACGAGGTGTCCACATGCCCAGTTTGGTGACTTTTCCCCTTCTCTCCGGTGGGAGCCAGTGTTTCCCTGCAGTGCCAGCTCTGGGGCACAGCTCTGGCAGGCTGTGCTGTGGATGCTGCAGTGCCAGGGCTCTTGCAGCACTGCAGCAGCTCTGCAGGCTCCACACAGCTGCCAGAAATAAAGGGGAAAACTTCAGAAGGAGCAAAACATTTTTCCAATGTGCACTAGTGCTCCAAACCTCAGTGTCTCTGTCCAGCAGAGCTGCCCAGAGATGGGGTCAGCAAAGCTGGGCAGAGTGGAGCTGGCAGAGCAAGGGGCTGTGGCTTTGCAGGTTTATCTCTATTGAGTCTCGAGGGAAGCACGATTTTTTCATCCACTTTAAAAAGTGCCTGCAGTGCCAGGTCAGTGTGCAGAGCCTTGCCTAACTCAGCTCCTGCATGTTTTAAAATAGCTGAGCTGAGTCCCAGCCTCACGCTGCCTCTCTCTGCACCTGCACAGCTCCAGAGGCACTTACAGAGCACAGGGTCTGCAGAACCCCTGCCCTGGCTCTGCCACCCCTCATGCCAAAACATTTCCACGCTCTGAACCACCACCTACTGTTAAAGTGCTCTCAGTGGAAGCCCAGAAGAAAGTGAGAGACAGAAACCAGCCTTTGATGTCTTGAGAAAAGCTGTAGGAGGATTTTGCCTTAATTATTTCACGTTAAATGGCATTTTGGACACTTCACACGCTGTCCTCTAATTTTACATGGGGGTGTTTTTGTCCCTTTGCCCTGTGAGCAGTGTCAGAGGGGGGACAGGGTGATGGGGCCATGGTTTCCCATCTCCTGGGCAGCAGCACTGCAGCATTCCTTGTTCTTGGATCCTGGCAAACTCCAGGTACCACCAATTCCTCCGTGTGTGACAGCACTTAACCAACACTTAAAAAGCTCTCTTTGGGGCTCTCTTCTACTTTCCCAATCAGGATTTAAAATGGTTGTAATCATTTGGGGATTTTGAGGCAGCAGAATGCCTTGAGCAGAGGCTGATTTGAATAATGACATCCTGGGGTCTGTCCCTGCAGGCTCTGGGTGATGCTGGGCACTGAGAGCAGCTTTGCCATCTGAGCAGATCCTACAGCACCACGCAGACCCATCCCAAAACCTGGGGCTGTTTTTGAACATCTCCTCCTCCCTGTCCACCCCAGCACCACCTTTAGCAGCCACAGGACGTGCACAAGCTCTGCAGGGGTGCCAGGATGGATTGTGCAGTGCAGTGCTCTCTGTAAGTGAAAAGGGTGGGGGTCTAGCCCTGCCTCCAGGTTTTTGGAGCCAGATCCCTGCTTTAATGGCCTTCAGGGCAGGAACAACCACTCTGGAGGGCTGTGAAGTCCTCCAGCCCCTGGGAGCCTTCAGCCAGCCCCACATCACCTGGGCTCTGAGCGAGGGAAGGGCAGCAAGAGCAGCTGGAGGGGGCAGAGGGGAGAGGAGGGGGTCTGCTGCCACGGATAGAACCTGGGCTGAGGTCAGGGATAAACACAGAGAGAGCCCTGGCTGGATGCTTCCCACCTTTGGGGTTGGGTTGAAGAAGCAGCTCCAGGGCTCAGAAATGGGGCTGCCAACCCAGCTGGCCAGCCAGGGCTGTGGGACATCTCCATCCCAACCCCACTCTGGTGTCACAGATGCTCTCTCAGCACACTCCAGCTCCAGGAGATGTTGGTGGAGCAGATTTTCCTGCTCCTTCAGCCCCTGGGTGCTGCAGGGGCTGGGCACGGCTCCTGAGCTGCTGGATCTGAACATGTGCAGCTCCTTATTTTTCTACTGCAGCTTCTGAAAATGCATGAACAACCAGTAAATCCACTGAGACTCAAGCCCCCAAACCCCTGCTCAGCACCACAGTGTCCCCCACACCAGCCCCATTATCTAACAGGAGCTTTTTTGTGTTTCTTGCAGCAATGTGGACACGGAGAAGTTGTGTGGTAAGTCAGGATATTCCTGCCCTGGAGAGCTCCCCCTCCCCAGAGTGTGTGTGGTGGGGTTTGTGTGTGTCCTGGGCAGGGTTGGGTGGCAACAAAGGTCCCTGTGGCTGGATCCCAGCGCAGAGGTGCTGTTCCCAAGGGGATAGGGAAGGATTTCTTATTTCAGTCGAAGTGGGAGAATGATTCTGGGAAGGGAGGGGATGCTCCCCCTTGCAGCTGTGGGTGTGTGTGGGGAGAAGGAGCAGGGGAGGCAGAGATGGAGGTGCTCAGGAACCTGACTGTGGTGTTCTGCCCTGCTCCAGATTATTTCTCTGCATACCTCGGGGAATACAGGAATGTGCTCTCTGCCCTGGAAACCCTCAATGCTGCAGTGCTGGCAGCCATGGACAAAACCAAGCTGGTAAGGATGGGCCAGGGGAGGGCAGCGGGGCAGCTGGGTGTGGAACTGGAGCTGTGGTGAGCTCAGCTGCTCCTTAGTGTGAAATCTGGGGGTCAGAGGCAGCAAACCCCTCAAATCAAGGGGTGTCTGCATGTGCAGGCAGTGCTGCAGCCACACAGCCTGGAGGATGGGGAGCCAAGGCCAGGGAGGGGAAGAGTAAATCTTGTGTCAGGAAAATCAGAGGAGTCCTTTTACTTTATTTGAATGAAGGGAGAGGCCATGGGGTATTCTCCTGGAGTCTCTCAAATTTTTGGAGGATGCAGCCTCCTTTTTATCCCAATTTCCCGGCCACATTTCCCTCTCTCTTTCCCCATTAGCTAAGATACTTGAGAAGTACAGACTTCCTGGAACGCCTGATACCTAAGATTGCTCTCTAATGTATAACCCTCCCTTTTAATTTTTAATTCTTATAGAATTCATGGTTTTCCCCTATTGCTTCTGTCATCTATCAATATCCAATTTCATTTATGAGCAAACCTACAGTTTGTTTGTAAAGGCAAATATCTTTTTTTTCCATTCAGCAATCAGTGGAATCCATCCCATTGTTTCTTTGATCTCTCAGTGCTAGTCATATCTACCAGCAGATCCACAGCTCGTTTGTAAAGACAAATCCATCATTCCTCTCACTTTGTTCCAGGCAGATGAGGGGCATCATGCATGTGAGTGCTCCTCTGACCTCTTGGTCAGACAGAGAGGAAGAGGGGGACCAGTCCCACCTTCATCAGAGTGCTGTTTTGCCTCTGTAGTGTCAGTCCCTCTCTGAGTTTTCCTCTGGCCAGAGCCAGCCTCAGCAGTGTCTTCCTGTAAGTGTGGAAATGTCATGCCAGGAGAGGGAATCTCCTGAAAATGCATTTTCTCATTGGTTCAGGTCCCTGGCCCTACTCACAGTTATTAAATACAAGTCCAGGGGGAGAGGAGGAATCCTCTCTGGAGAGCTGTGCTTTATTTCAGTTCCTTTCTGTTCTGGTTTTTTGGGTAATGGATGTGTATAGTCATGTATTGCTCCACAGTATTGGTGTGAGGCTTTTCTCCCTCCATAGCTCCTGGTGCCACTGGTGCTCCCTGGAAAAGAGAAGCAGGTTTTTCCTGTTGAAGCAAATTTTGATGGACTCATTGCTCCAGCTGTTTGGATGTGCCTGGAGCCAGGGCAGCCCAGTGTTCCCAGCACTGCTCTCCCCCAGGAGGGGTCTGTGCTGATCAGGTGCTCTGATCCCAGCCTGATGTGCCCCAGTGCAGCTATTGATCCTCCTGGGAATCCCTTCCCTGCCCTCCCCTGGTGTGCTGGGCTCTGGTCTGGGGAGCAGGCAGGAGTGGGCAGCAATCCTGCAGGGCTGTGGGATACCTGCCACTGCTGGAGGCTGCCAGAGATGATAAATGCTGCATTCCTGCCTGCTGGCACCTGAATATATCCCACATCTGTATTTCCAGAGAGGGACTCGAGCTTGAGTTATGATTATGCTATGGGATTAGTGGGCTGGATTTTAGCCAAAGCTCACACCTCTGTGATCCAGGACAGAGAGCAAATGTCCCAATTTGCACCTGCCCCTCAATTCTTTTGGTTCAAACACCTCTCTGAGGTCTGGGAGCCCCACTTTGGCAGAGAGAGCACCCTCATGGAAGAACCAGATGAATTTTCATCCCAGGGAGCCGTTTGGAAGAGCCCTGCTAAAGGATCTGCAGGCCCTGCCTGCTCTTGCCAGGCTTTATTTACGTGGACTTTGCCTGACTCTGGAGCAGGCAGGGACATCCAGGCTGGCAGGAAGAAGGAGAAGGAGGAGATCTCCGTGTCCCAGCACAGCATCTCTTGGTTAGGACGTGATCCATCTCCAGTGGCTCCTCAGTGCTGCAGCCACAGGGCTGCTCAGCCCTGCATCCTCCAGGGACCCCCAGCTGGAAATGTGAAAATGAGCAGGAAAACAGACAGGGCAGCTCCATGGGGACTGCTCAGACCATGGCAGTGAGCTACAGCAGGAGGGAAATCAGGAAATCAAGGCTCAGAGAGAATGTGCCATGGGTGTATTTGGGAGCTGTGGTTTGAGGCAGTGCTGTCGAAAGGCTTTTTGGGATTGAATATTCCCAGCTGTGTGCATGTCCCTGCAGGCCAGGACACCTGGCATGGATCACTGGGCTGTGTCCCAGCTGTCTCCTGCCTGGCAGGCTCCTCAATCTGCTCCAGGCTTCTTGTCAGGAGAACCCTGGGGTGAAGTGTGGGAAGTTTTGGGTTTGTCCTGTGTGACTGCAGTTACTGCAGAAGTTTTGTGTGTGTGTGAGCAGCAAACCTGCTCGTGCTTGTTTTTATGGATCTCCAGGTCAGCAGGAGGAAACCAAACCATTAGGGGTTCCCATGCCTCCATCCTTCCTCACTGGGCTGCTAGGAACATGCTGAAGAAAATATGCCTTGTCAAGAAGAGAGGGTTTTTCCTCCACATTCTGTCATTTCCAGTTATTTGTAAAATATGACTTGATATCTGTGCTGTAGTGTGCTAATTACACCTTATTTTGTGGCTGAACTTCATGTTTGCAATATAATTGCATCAGGTTAGGAAGTGAACAGTGGGACTACCTCAGAAAACAGCCTGATGTTTCTCACAGGGGTCTGTGTGCTAAAGGGTCTGTATGCTAAAATCTTCCAGTCTCCAGTGTGCAAACATTGCAAACCCTCACAAAAATACCTCTCCAAGCCAGGCAGCCTTATTTTGACAGGAATTATATGGCCAGCCATTCCATTCTGTCCTGAGCTTAACTATCATTTTTGAGTAAAACCCCTCAAAAGCAGAATTATAGCAACTCTTGGCAACTTGGTGATTTTCATCTGGGTAAACAGAGCTGAAATACCAGTGCACAACCAAAATTCCTTGTCTTGTGCTTGCTGAGTTATTTCCTTTGTGACTCCTAGCTATGGGGCTTTGCCATGAGCAGAAAATGCTGTGCTTGGTGAGTTTATTGAAACTCTGATAACAGAGGGTTTGACCTCTGTGCAACATCTGATGAGAGGATTTTGGTTTTTTGCCCCAAAATGAGGAGTGCGATGGGGGCTGAACTTTGGGTTCTTTCTCTTCCCTGGCATGAAATTTTCCAGATTGATGCTGGAAGGTGAAGCAGCATTTGGAGCTGTCCTGAGGGGTGGTTATTTCCGTCCTTGTCTCCAGCAATTCCCCTGGGAGTGCTGTGTTTGAGGAGGCAGGAGGCAGCTGGCAGTGCTGCCGTGTCCCCGGGGACCCTCTGGAGCTGAGCCCCTCCAAGCACAGCACAGCACAGCGTGCCCTGGGCTGGCACTGGGGTTTGGGGGCTGTCACCCCACACTGGTGCCGGTTTTGGGGGTGTAGGGGCTGCCCTGGGCGAGCTGTGGGGCTCGTGGCAGGCTGAATGTGGTGTGGGTGAGAGCAGCTCTGCTCCTGCCATGAAACTCCATCCATGGGGGATGTGAGGCTCAGGGTGCAGGGTGGAAGTGAGAGGATGGGGAGAGCTGGGAGGCAGGGCTGGGGCTTCTCCCAGAACCTGGCCCTGGAAAGGGGAATGATGTGCCTGGGGAGAAGCCTCCAAGCCCCAGGCAAGGGGAAGTGTCAGTGTGCCAGGCTGTGGCAGGGCTGGAAGGACACAGAGATGGGAGCATCCCTTGGTGGGGCCAGAGGGATGGCAGTGTTTGGATTTTGGGCAGTGAAATGGACTGTGCAGGGCTGTGTGGTGGGTAATAATAATAATAATAATGAACCTGCTGTGCCCCCCTGGGCACTCACTCACTCCAGCTGTGTCCTGGGGAGCTTGGAGTGTCTCTTGTTCCCTTCAAGCAGGGAATGAGTCCAGGCTGGCAGGAGTTGGGCAGGGACAGAGAGGCAGTGCTGGCAGGGATTTCAGTGCCTGCACACCCTGGGATGAGGAGGGGAAGGGTGGACAGGGATCCCCAGCCCTGAGCTCTCCATTGCTGGGGCTGTGGGCAAGGAAGGCTTTGTGGGAACACATGGGATGCTTGGCTGGGGGAGGCTGGAGGTGCAGAGCTGGAACTCAGTTTGCTATGGCTGTATCTTGTCAGTGTTGCTGCCATCCTCTTCCTGAGGCAGGAAAATTAGATTAATTCTCCAGCAGGGATGAAAATCTCCATCCTCCTGGCCTCTGGTGCTGGGGAGGGACTGTGAGCATCCTTTGCTGACTCCAGCATGAGCCCAGAGCTTGGGGGATGAGCATCCATCCTCTCCACTCTTCCCACTTTTCTTCCCATCCCAGCCAGCTGTGCCCAGTCAGACACAGCTCCTGGACTGGGCTGGTGGCACAGAGCAACCAGAAAACCATGAGGGGCTCAGGACCCTCCCCACTGCTCCCTTTCTTTGACACCAGCAGTGGAAGTGTTACAACAAAATCCTTGCGTGCAGAGCTTCTGGAATTCCAGATCCTCAGTGTGCTGGAGAGAAATGCAGCAGGAATTGGAAATATTTGACCCGAGTAATGGGGTGGCATTGCTGGACATTATTTCAGACATGGTTCATGGAGCCTGGGGGGGTGAGGGCAGCCTGGCTCTGGGTGCTGCAGCCCTGGGGTCACACGAGGACTCCATGGGAAAGGCAGGAATGCTGCTCCAGCCTGTCTCCTTGTCTTGTCCAGGAAAGGGGTGGACCTCTCCTGGTAGATGCTCCTGGGGAGCACCCAGCCCTTCTGCATCATGTGGAGGCTCCTTCCTCGACCTCCCACTGCTGCTCCTGTCTCTCTCAGTGCTCACGGGGACATCCTGTGGTTTCTGTGTCCCTTGAGGAGCTGGCACAGGGCTGGCCATGGGGGCAGAGTCTGCTGTGACAGCTGGGCTGTGCTCCCCAGCTGCTTCCTCTGCAGCCTTTGATCCCTTTCTAATCTAGATCTGCCCAGCTGAGTCAGTTTAGCGAGGCAGCAGCAAAGCCAGGTGAGAAAATGCCTGTTCAGGGAGCTGGATCGGCTCTCTGAAGCACCAGACAACCTTTAGACCAAAATGACAAGGAGTGAGTGCAGTTCCCTGGATTTCAGCTCATCTTCCTCAGCCACTGCTGACCTGTTCCAGTGCCAGGATGAGGAATCACCTCCTGCAGTAAGTGGCTGCAGTGCAGGTGCTATGGGGACCTTCCCCTGCTCAGCTCCTTCCTCCCACACTTGTGGCTCCCCTTGGGGGTCCTGCAGTGCTGACAGCTGGAGAAGGTCCCTTCCTCATCCTGGAGCTGCATTTCCAGCTGGGAAATGCAGCCTGGAGCATTAGGGTTGACTGAATGTACCCAGACCAGACAGTCAGCGTGGCCTGGATCCCCAGCATGAGCCCCAATTGTTTTCCAGCCCGAAGGGACACACCCTTGTTAGATGGTGGACAGGCAATAACCTGGAGTGCCAGTGAAAAGCACTTTGTTTTTGGGGTGCTTTAATTGACTTTGCACCCCTGCAGCAGCGCAGGAGCCACTGGGTCACCCCTGCTGCAGCTGTGCAGTGTTTTAGAGTCACTCCTCCTGCAGAGTGCCACAGTGGGGTGGATGCCACCTCTCTACTGGAATCTCGTGTGCACATACCCAGCCCCGTGCTCCTGGTACTCGTCCTTTGTCATCCACGAGTGCTGGAAGGACGTGAGCGAGGCTGCCATGGAGCCCCCAGCCCAGGCTGCCGTGCCCCTCCTGGGGTTTGCCAGGACCTCGATGTGCACGCCCGCGCCTTGCAGAAGGAAGTTCAGCTCCAAGCACATCCTCTCAGGAAAGCCAGGAAACATGGAGGAGCCTCCTGAGAGCACGATGTTCCCCAGAACGTGCCTCCTGGCGTGCTCAGGCAGTGTGTGGAAGCTCTGCCTGGCCAGCTGCTGCAGCCCAGGGCAGCTGTGGTGCAGCAGCTCCGGCCGGAACAGCGGCTCCGGGCAGCAGAAGCGCTCCTTGCCCAGGGTGATCCAGTGCCCATCAGGGGTCTGGAACCTGGCTGGGTGATGGGACCCTTCCTCCAGGAGGTCTCCCTCGTAGTCCAAGGACACGTAGCAGCATTGCTCCTTCAGCTGGGTCAGCACCCTCTTGGTCAGAGCCTGCAGCGCCGGGAGCTCCGTGGGGCTCTCCAGCAGCAGCCGGTGCAGGTGCCTGGACAGGTGGTCCCCGGCCACCCCCAGGCAGCGGGTGCCAGTCCTCAGGGTCTGGCCCCCACAGACAGGGGTGACGTGGGACATGGCTGCCCCGGCCTCCACGGCCAGCCCGGTGACTCTGCCGTGGGCACAGAGCGACAGGAACCCGGTGTTGGCCACGTGCAGGGCGGGCACCCCAAAGCTCTCGAACAGCAGCTCGGCCGCCTTCTCCCTGTCGCCGGGAGGGCAGGACGGGGACTCTGCCAGCAGCACCGGGTGCTCCTCTGGCAGGACTCTGAGGCAGCAGCACAGCAGGTGGCTCCACAGGGTTCCCATGCTGTCCCAGTCCTCCACCACGCCGTACTTGAGCGGGTAGGAGCGGGGGGCTGCGGCCGAGCCTGCCGGGCTCTCCGGGGCAGGGGAGGGCTGCCGGGCATCCCCCGGGCTGCCTGCCCTGCAGGGATGCACCAGCACCGTCCTCAGCACACACTGGGGCTGCTCCTGGCCTGCAAAGCCCCCCCGGGTGAAGCAGCTGCCGCTGTCTATGACCACTGCAGGTTTCAGCATGGCTGGTGCTCTGCAGGGATGCTGAGCAGGGAGGAAGAGCCTGCAGGGGAACAGGAGGGGTCTTGTGAGGGCAAAGCAGGCTCAGGGACCTGCTCTGGACCTGGCTCAGCCCCACTGGAGGACAGCAGTGTCTGCTCTACAAGTGTCTGGGTATGGCACAGCCTTCCCTCCTGTCTCCTCACTCCCTGTGTCGCTGAGCATCCCTCCTTGGGCACCTTGTCTCCATGCCAGGAGGTTTTCTGACAGTGCAAGGACAGAACTTCAGGTGGTTTTAAGGAAGTAAGTGGACACTGGACAGGAAAGTTGAGTGGTTGGACCAAATCCTGGGCTGCATCCAAAGGAGTGTGACCAACAGGTAAAAAGAGGTGATTCTCCCCATCTACTCTGCTCTTGTGAGACCCCATTTGGAATATTGTGCACAGTCTATGTTTCCTCAGCATAAGAAGGACATGGAACTGTTGGAGAAAGTCCAGAGGAGGCCTTGGAGTTGCTGAGGGCACTGGAGCACCTTCTCCCTACAGGGAAAGGCTGACAAAGTTGGGGCTGTTGGGGCTGGAGAAGAGAAGGTTGTGTGGAGACCTCAGAGCACCTTTCCAGGGTGTGAAGGGGCTACAGGGAAATGGGAGAGCGACTCTTCCTCAGGAACTGCAGTGACAGGACAAGGGGGAATGGGATCAAACTGAAAGAGGGGAAATTTATGTTGGATATTAGCAAGAAGTTCTTTACTGTGAGGGTGGGTAGCCCTGGCACAGGGTGCCCAGAGCAGCTGTGGCTGCCCCTGGATCCCTGGCAGTGTCCAAGGCCAGGCTGGACATTGGGGCTTGGAGCAGCCTGGGACAGTGGGAGGTGTCCCTGCCCATGGCAGAGGGGAATTGGAGCTGGATGACCTCCAAGGTCCATTCCAATCCCTTAATGTCCTATGACTCTATGAATGCTGCTGCCAGCAGAGCCCACAGTACATGGAGAGGAGCTGAGAGGATCTGTGATCCCAGCTGGCAGAGAAGGGGAGTTTGGGGTGCCTCTGTGTGTGTCCAGGCACTTCCCTGTCTCTCTGTGCCTCCCAGACCTGCTCCTGTGCCGTGGTGTGCCTCTTGACCCATTCTTTGGGCACCCTCCAGGCCAGGTCACCCTTTTGTTCTCCCCAAACAAGTTCTCACGTGTTCTCATGTGCCCCTCTGGACCCACTTTTACACCCCCCAGTGTAAGCACAGGCAGAATTTCATCAGGGAGTCTCTCATGGAAGCAGACAGGCTTGGCACGGTTTTCCTGGGCAGAGAGGGCACCAAGCCAGCCCCTGCCTGGGCCTGTCAGTGGTACAGAGGTCCCTGGAAGGAGCTGCCAGCACCCAGGGGGCCACCAGAGGCTCCCAGCCTTGGAGTGAGCAGAGCAGTGTGTGAGCAGGGGGCACAAGGGATGCTGTGCCAGCCCTGGAGCCCTCCCTGGGGCTGGGGGCTGTCCCTGAGAGCGACCTTTACCTTGTGAGAGCGACCTTTACCTTGTGGCTTGTGTCCATGTGCCCTCCTGCCTGGCTCCTGGAGCTGGCAGTGCTGGGGCTGGGGTGCCCATGGAACCATGGCTGCATTCCCTGTTGTGATCTCACAGGCAATGCACCCCGAGGGTTCTGCCCCACAGCATCACTTCTGCCCTCAAGCGTCACTTTTGGTGATAATTAAAATTTGAAATTGAAATTGAAATTGGAATCCACCCCGTTTGGTTTATTTGAGTGACAGCCCCTTCCAGGTGTGGTTCTGCTGCACAGAGCCAGATGTGACAGATGCTGTCCCCTCTCCCCCAGAGGTACGAGACTGCCTCGAAGATGGAGCAGTTCCTGACCCGGTTCCTGCTGCGGGAAACCATGCACCAGCTGCAGTCCCTGCAGGCGTCCCTGGAGTGCGCCGTGGACACGGTGGAGGAGCAGGCGGGACGGGACAGGTACCGGGCTGGGACCTGCTGGAACCCTGTCCCAGCCCACTCCTCTCTGGGAGGGACATCTGCCCTTTCCCAGCCTGGTGTGGAGCTGACACCTCTAGGAATGACTTCAACCCCTCCTTTTGCTTTTT
>VWZS01006220.1:478682-542106 GCA_013397075.1 Rhabdornis inornatus
TTTTTAAATTCCAGAAAAGAGATCAAGAAATCTGAGACTTCTGTTGGCCTGAGGTCAGGGAGGCGGTGTGGGCGCAGGGGACAGAAGAACGTGTGCCTGTCCCCAACAGACCCCTACTCCGGGATGCTGACAACAGGTATCTGCTGTCCCTCAGGCTGTTTGTGCCCTGCTGGAGCCCGGAGGGCATATGGGAATCACAGAACAGAACCACAGAATCAGTAAGGTGGGAAAAGATCTCCAAGACGAGACTTCCCCAGCACTGCAAGGCCACCACTAACCCATGTCCCCAAGTGCCACATCTCCAGCAGCACTGGGCAGTGAGGTCTTCTCCAGGATGGAGTCTGGAGCGTCTCAGATGCCAGCTGGAACTTCTGTGGGATGTTGTATCTCTCAGGCAGTAGAAAAAAAATCAAGTTTTTTTAATTAAATCAGAGGTTTAGAAGATTTTGTGGGTTTGGGTCTTGAGCAAGCTTTGGCCATGACAAAACTGAGCTTTTTTTGGGTGACACCTCTGTGCCCTTTGTCGTGCAGGTGTTTGTGTCGAGGACAACAGCCAGTGGATGGCTCAGATCAACAGGCTCCAGCAGCTCATCGAGAAGCTGGAGTGCAAGGTGTGTGCCCAAGGGGGGTGCTGGGGCTGCCCCACACCTGGGCACGGCCAGCTCAGTGCTGGACCCCTCCCCCTGTGCCAGCAGCCCCCCTCTTCAGCCCTGGCATTGTCACAGAGCTGCACCATGCACCCCCGCCCTGCATCTGCAGAGCCACCCTTCCCTCCCAGCTCTGCTGACCTCTCCTGGCTCTGCAGGGATGCTGACCAGTCTGTCAGGCCCCACTGACCCCACAGATGTGCAGGTGCCACAGGGAATGTCCCTGGAGCTGTCCCCTGGGTTAGTGCCCCTCCTGCTGCAGAGCTCTCCTGGTAACTCTGGTTTTCCCCTGGTGTTAATGCAGAGCCCACGCCTGGAGCCACTGAAGGAGGAAACCATGTGCAAAGGACAGGATGCAGTAAGTCCCTGTCCCTGTCCCTGTCCTCGTGCTTTTGTGTGAGAGGGGGACCCCTCTCACACTGCCTCAGTGCCCCAGGCTGGGGGAGCTCTGCTGGTGGAGCAGGGTGGGATTCAGGGCTGTGAGCCAGGTGACAACTGCAGCCCCTCCTGTGCCTGCCAGCCCCAGGCAGTGCCCACAGCCAGCCCAGAGGAAGGAGCCCAAATCCCCCAGGAGTGCTCTGGGTGCCCACAGACCCAGGTGGAGGGGTCCCCAAGCCCCTTTGTGCTGGGGGAACTGCAGCAGCCCCAAAGCAGGACCCCCCTCCTGGGGGATGGAGCATCTCCTGTTGGTGTGGTCCTTGCAAAGACAGCCTGTCCGGGTGGGAAGGAGCCACTTTTTGTGTCCTTTGTCCCCAGCATGGGGGTGCCAGACCCAGTGCAGTGCCCCAGGACTGCACAGAGGGGGGAGCAGGGAGGGCAAGGGGGGACAGGCCAGCCCCTGACACCCCTGTCCCTCGGCAGCACATCCTGGTGGCCAAGAGGCAGATCTCAGTGGCCACGAGCAGCATCGAGGAGTTCCGGCAGGCGTTCCGCTCCTACACCGAGGGCACAGCTGGGCACAGCAGCTGCCTGCAGTGAGTGGGGTGCTTTGGGGGAGCTTTGGGGGAGCTTTGGGGGTGTTTTGGGGGTGACTCCCCCAGAAATGGGGTTTTAACACCCTCGGGGGTCACAAGGGTTTGTGTGGAGTGTTTTGTGTGCTGGCCAGGGCAAGGGTGGGCTCGGGGCTGGCAGGCAGGATGAGTGGCACTGCTGCAGCAGTAACATCCCATCTGCTGCAGGTATTCCCAGTAAGAACCAGTGCCTGGTTTATGCACTGGTTTATGCCAGCAGGAGTGGCTGTGGTGTGTTCCTGTGAGCAAATGCTTGAGCTCCTCCAGCACAGAAGGACTTGAAAGCAATGGGAAGGTGAAGGGCAGAGCTCCTGCAGGGCACTGATTTTTGGAGAGCGTGTGGGAAACTGCCACGAGCACCTGGAGCTGCCCCTGGGTGAGGCCAAGGCTGCCCCAGAGCCCTGCTCTGCCTGCAGGGACATGGCAGTGCCAGCCTGGCCCTGATGGCACAGCTGCTCCCTTCCCCTGTCCCACGGACACTCCAGGCCAGGGAATGTTCATTCTGTTTGCATTTCAAGTGTCCTCTTTCAGCTCTTCACTTCCAACAGCACAAATTCACATTTTCAGTCCAAACAAAAGGAAGATGCTCGCTGTGACACGTGCGGTGGAGAGAATGGGAGGCTTTTTCTTTGGAATTGATTGGGCTGTTTTGTCATCAGGGCTTTTTTGTCATCAGGGCTATTTGTGGACACAGCGGGGTGGCTGCGTGGGCTGGCTCTCCACGTGAGCAGAAAGCTGGAGCTGAGCCCGGGGAGACTCCATGGGCCTGGGTCACTCCAGGGAATCCAAAGCTCCTTCGGGAGCAGGGGATGCAGGCTCAGAGCTGCTGGGTGACATGCTGTGCTGTCCCCCTGGGGCTTGGTCCCCTTGCCAGCAGCTGCAGGAGAGGCTCATCCTCAGCTGGAGCTGCTGCTGCTGCAGCCCAGCCCAGCTGCTTCCCCTGGCCCTGCACCCCGAGCACTGCACTGCTGCCCCTGCTGCCTCCCACCCACCTGCCCACGGGCTGGGGGCAGCCCGAGCTTCTCCTGGGCAGGAGGGAATGTGGGGAGCATCACTCTGGGGGCAGGGAGCTGGGGGTTTGTGCTGTGAGCTCAGCTCCTGCCCCTGTGCCTCAGTTTCCCCCCGTGTGAAGGGTGACAAGTGACACACACCTACTCAAGGGGCTGGCAGATGAGCTGTGTCAGTGCTAGGGAGGGGTGAGAAATGATAAAACACAGAATGTGCTGGCTCCTGGGCAGCAGCAAAGACCAGTGGGAGTGCTGTAAAGCTCCTCTGCCACCTGGACACAGGAGTGTGAAGCAGGATTTGGGTTTGGGATCCTCTGGAGCTGTTCACAAGCTGTGAATTCCCCCAGACTGTGCTTTGGGAGCCTCATGGTGAGGCTGATGTGCACAGCAGTGCCCTGCTGTCCCAGGCTGCTGGGGCACACATACCACACCATGCCAGGGCCATGCCAGCCTGCCCAGCCCTGGGTCACTCAGGGTCACTCTGTCCCCACAGTGTCTCCGCCTGCAAGCTGACGGACGAGGCCTGCTTCATCCTGTACGAGTTCTGGCAGGACGTGACCTCGTGGAGAAGGTGGGGCAGTGTCCATGTGTGGGGCTGGGGGGCTCAAAGGGGTTGCCCAGTGCTCCCTTTGCTTGCCCAGCCCAGCTTTGTGTGCCCTGGGGCCATTTGTGCACACCCTGATAAAGGGTTTGGGGAGCAGGGCAGGAGCAGGGGCTGGTGCTGGGGGTGCAGAAGCTGCTCTGTCCCTGTGTGGGCAGAGGGTCCCAGCACCACATCCCCCTGACCCTACACCCTATTTTACAGCCACTTGCAGTCCAGCTGCAGCAAGACTTTCCAGCAGTCCATCCTCAGCTTGCTGGAGTCCCCAGAGCTGCTGACCACCATGCTGTTCCCAGGTGAGGGGTGCCTCAGTCCTGCCCTGGGTGTGCTGCAGAGGCAGGAGCAGGGCAGGGACAGGCACTGTGGCTCCCTTCAGAGCAGAAGATTGGTTTGGGGCGACTGAAATGAGGTTTTTCAAGCCAGGGTGAGCCCCGTTGTCCCCAGCAGGTTTGGCTGTGGGAGCTGGGGTCTGTCCCCTGCCCAAGGGTGCTCTCCAGTGGGGACAGCCAGGAGCAGGGACACTGCCCAGGTAGCAGATAAGCTGAGTCCTGTCCCAAATACACCTGGTGCCTTGTTTTGTTTTCCACCTGAGCACTGGTGCTCCTGGGCCAGTCCCTGGGGCTGCATCCAGGGTTACACCCAGTGCTGGGGCAGGAGGGAGGCCAGCACAGGGAACATGCACACAGAAATGGGATCAGGTATGAGAACTGGGAACCAAATTAAGCCCCAGTTTGCTTTCAGGGATCATTGTAAAATGATCAGGGTCTTGTAAGATATTAGTCAATAAAACATGGATTAATTTGGACTGAACCCTGCACTGCCAGTGCTGCTCCCTAATTCCCAGTCCCACTGAGCACATTCCCAGTGCTGCCCTGCAGAAGCTGCCACAGTTCCAGGGGATCACCCCTCTCCAGGCCATGCCATGGCCACTCTCCCTGCCCAGTGTGGTTGGGTGCTTTAGAGGCAGGGACCTGCAGGGTCAGGTCCCCCCCATCTCTTCCACTGCAAATCCCCATTCCCAGTTTGACACTGCCCTCACCTCCCTGCTTTCCCTCTCTTCCCAGCTTCCTGGTGGATCATGAACAACAACTGACACGAGGCAGCGTCTCCAGGACACCATCAGCATGCGGGAGGACGTGGAGCCCTGGGCACAGCGTCACCTTTGTCACCTCCCTGTCCCTCCATCCCCTCCTGTGGCCATCGGGGGCTGCCTGCCCTCGGCCCTGCCAGTGTTTTGCTCCTTTGGTCTTCTCATGTTAATTTATTTATTGATCCTGCTCCTACGACAGTGTCTGAGCTGCCTGGGGTGTGTGGGGATGGCAGCCTGGCCCTTGGGGGCGCACTGGGCTGGTGCTGCCCAGGAGCCCTCAGCCCCTCTTGCACTCAGCTCCTCTTCCTCCTGGCTCCCAGGCTGCCCAGGGTGCTGGGATGGGCAGGAGGAAATGGCACTGGCCAGCTGTGACATCCTGCCCAGGGAGCCCGGTGGCCTGATACAGATTGTGAAGTGTTTTATAGGGAAAAACATATCTCATGAAGTGCTCCTGGCAAGGTGTACCAGATGCAGGTGTACCTGCCACGATGGCGGCATGTGCTGTGGCTTTGGGACTGGCTTTGTGCCCCACAGCTGTGCCTGTGGCTGAACTCGTCCCCAGCACATCCCACTCCCAGGACAGGCCAGTGTGGCTCCAGGCTCTGCTGCTTCCCATAAACCACCACTGGGCAGTGGTGCCAGAAGCTGGAGCTGAGTTCACGGGGAGGGCTCTGGGCTGGGGGGCACTAAATGAGGGGGGAAGGCTGGAGCAGATCCCACCTGCTCCAGGGGTGGCACTGGGGGTTTCTTTGGTGGTGCTGTAGCAGCAGATCCTCTGCTGAGCAGGGAAAAAGTGCATTGTCACAGCCAGCGTGGAGGGAGTGGGAGGGCACAGAGAACACAAGGGACACCAGCCACTCTCCTGGCATGGAAAACATCATCCTCTTTCCCCTGCCTGTCCCCGACCCCTGTGTGGCACCATGGGTGCCTGCACCCCCAATCCTCAGTCCCCTGGGACCTGGAACCTCCCCCAGCCTCTTCTCCCACTCCCTGTGGGTGCTGCTCCACCAGAAACATTAATTTGAGTGTTTCTCCTTCAGTCCCTGGATGCAGTCAGTAAAATCTGTGCCTGAAGGGGCAGTGGGTGCAGCTCCATCCTGGGGACCCCTCACACACTCTGTGCTGGGTGGGTCTGACACTGTGTCACCCTGGCCCCAGGGGGTGACAGCACAAGAAGGGTCTCTGGGTTTTAGGGTGCTTGTTTTGCTCCAGCAGAAGCTGCCTGGGTTTGGGGTGCCAGGGGGTGACCTGGTGGATACCAGGAGCAACCAGAGATGGGATCAGGGTTGGAAGAACAGCAGCTGCTGCTGCCAGCCCAGCTGGGCACTGGCAGACCCCAGCCCAGGGCAGGCTCAGGGTCCAAACCACAAATGCCCCCCCCAGGAATGGAGTGGCAGAGCCTGTCCCTGTGCCCATCTCCAAGCACCAGTTGTCCACCTGATTATCAATACCTGCTGCTTTCCCTGGCCAAAGCCAGGAGCTGCTGTGATCACAGGGCAGCAGAAGTGGCTCAGCCCCGTGCAGGGGCAGCTGCTGGACCCGGGGCCACATTCCTGCCTCTGGGAGTGACAAAAAAGGGACTCAGGGATGTGCTGGAGCCACAGCAGCACCGTGGGCCATCAGGGAGGGACCAGCTGTGCCAGGGCACAGCCAGGGTGGGTTAGAGAGGGGCACTGGGGCAGCCACAGAGGCAGAGCTGCAGCAGGCACGGGTTTGGGATTCCTGAGCTGCCTCCCCAGCCCCCTGTGGGGTTTACCCCTCTGTTCTGGGTTTCTCCACCACTGGATTCATGTTTGCAGCAGCCTGGAGGCCAAAATCCTCAGATTAAGCCGAGGTGTGGGCAGGGGACATCCCTGGGGGGCACAGGGCTGGCAGTGGCAGCCAGCTGTGACAGCTGTGACCCTGCAGGCTGCTCTGTGCTCACAGAAAAAAAAGATCATTTTAAAAATGCTCAGAAAACTACACATCGAACTATAAACTCAAAGAAACCACTGAGGATAGGGCTGAACTCCAGTTCTGCCTGCACTTGCTCCCAGGCTTTGCCCACAGCATCACCACCACAGGGGAGGCAATTTTTGTCCCGAAAAGTCCCCTGGCCAAGGCCAAGGTGTGGCAGCATTCCCTCAAAACCCCAGAAGCTGCCTGAGCACTGCTGAAAACCTCTGCCCCTTCCCAGAGAGAAGGGGGAGCTGGAGGATGAATATAGTCTTTTTATTGACTACTTTTGAGTAGAACAAACTAAATACATCTGTAACAGTTTGGGTTCCTTTATACAGGACATTAAATAAGTTATGCACAGGAATGAAGTAACAAATTTCTATTACAGAATTAAATGTCAAAAAAAATAGAAACCTCAACCCAATGTCTTCCCACACCCCAAGTTCACATTTATCATTCCATCTTTTAAAAAAAAGAAACCAACAAAAAAGAAAGAAGCAATCGTTCTAATCATGACTGTTAGTATTTCATTCATTTACACTGGGGTTAATTTTAATACACAGCCATCAGTGTTGCATGAGAATTATGGAAGACAATCTATTTACAAGCAATTCCTTCCAGCCCTGCCCTGCTCTCCCTTCCCACCCCACCTTGGCACTGCCACCAAGGACCCACAGCATGGGGCTGGGGCTGCAGGTGAGGAGGGGACATCACAACCACGCGGGATTGACCTGAGGCTGTTCCAAATGTGTCCCTGTCCCCTTAGGGCAGGAAATCCCTTCCTGACTGTCCTGAGCACCCCTAGGATGGGCTGCTGCAGGTCAGGGTGGCTCCAGTGCCACCCCCACTGGGAGCTGCCTCAATGCCAGTGCTGAGCTCTGGCACTGACTCCTGGGGACACAGGGGAGACATCCCCATGGCCACTGGAGCTGTCTTCAACACCAGGAGACCTCGTGGCTTTTTAATAAAACCTTGCAGACAGGGAATCAGCAGCTCTATCCCACAACAGCAGCTTCCCAAGGAGCTTTCCCGAGGGGCCAGGGCTGGAGCAGCAGGTCCCCTGCTCACTCTGAGTGACGACTCATTACAGCTCCATTATTCACTCCAATTGAAAAAGTGATCCAAAAAACCCTGGGAATTACTCACCTCATTGGGCTGCAGCCCAGCAGGGGCACACACAGAGTCAAGGAAGCAGGGCTCTGCTGAAGAGATGGATTTCCAGAGCCTTTATGTGTGGCTGTGGGAGCTGGGAGCAGCTCCTGGAGGGCACATGCCCTCCCTCCCACGGGCAGTGCCACTGCCAGCCTGTGTGACACCTCGGGACAGCCCTGCTGCAGGGCTGTGCTGTCACAGCCTGCACGGCCTGAGTCCCTCCAATCCCTCCTTGCACAGCACAGCAGGAACTCTGAGATGGACAGACCTCCCCAGGCTGTCCCCATCCCCATGGGACCTCACTCTGAGCCCTGTTCTTGGGACAAGCTCTGAAGGTGGATGCACATCCCTGGATGCAGCACTGCAGAAACCCCCTGGAGCTGGGGATAAAAATTGCCACAGGACTCCCAGTCCTGCCTTTCTTTTACTGGTGTGGCTGATGTGTGTGCAGAGTATAGGCTATAAACAACCCCTTGCACCAGTGAGGATCCCTGGGCTCAAAAACAACAGCAGGAAGTCCCAAAACAGCAGCTTCCAGGCAGTGAAAAAACAAAACAACGGCCCCAGCTGGAAAGGGCACCTGCACCCAGCCCAGATCTGCCCTGCACGTGTTCCCCCAGCACAGGCCCTACCCAGGAAACACCCAACTGTCTGTCTCACCACACACCGGGATGAAATCCAGCCATCCAGCAGTACCTCCCTGCCACTGCCACTTGTTTTGGAGCAGACAAATCCTCTCCTCCCTCTCTACAACCCTCAGCTGCCAGCCTGGAGGCAGAAGTGAGCTCAGCTTTTGCCATTGCACAGAGGATGAGATGCTCCCACTGAGAAATTGGCTCTGGTCTGTTCACAGCAACACCAGTCCACAGGGCCACCTGAGGCACAGCTGTCTGGGAGCAGGGAAAAACATTGGGTATCATGGAGGAAAGGTGGCAGAAGGAGGCAGTGGTGGCTCTGAGGCCTTGGGAAGCGAGCCTGAGCACACCACAAGGACAGGGCTCCCTGCTTGGGCACCACACTCTCAGCACCTCCAGTGTGTGCCAGCACCCTTACCCCAGTCCAGCTTCCCCAAGAGGGTGCCCAGTGTCCCCCAGGTCCTGACGCTGCTCTGGTGTCCCCCTGAGAGGAGCAGAGAGATGCTGCAGGCGAGGCTCACCCCCATTCACGAGCCACAAAGGAAAAGGCAGGATGAGAGGGCAGCGCCGGAGTGTCAGCGCTCCGAGGGGATGTGTCAAACATGTCAAGTGGTAACAGTTGCTGTGGGGGAATTTTTCAGCTTAAAAAACCCAGGGAACTCATCCAGTGGAGTGAAGCAAACTCTCCCTCCTAGAGTCCGTTCGTGTCTATGGCTGTCACAGACGCCGGCGTGGAGGAGCGCGAGGTGGTGGCCGAGCTCTTCTCCAGGGCTGGGCTGGGGATGCCATCCAGGCTCTTGGCTGCTGCTGCTGCCCGGCCCGTGGGCAGGGCCAGGGGCTTGCTCTGGCCGTGCAGGCCTTGCCCACAGATGCGGTGGTGCCTCTCCCAGTCCTTGTGCTGGCAGAAGGAGCCGCAGTACCGGGCGATGTTGCAGCCGCTGCACGTCTCGCTGGCCTTGCGGCCGCAGTTCCAGCAGCTCTGCAAGACCAAAGACACTGTGCTTGAAAGGGGTTTAGTTTCCCTAAGAGCTACAGCATGGTGCTGACTCAGCTCTGGAGGGGACTGTTCATCCCCTCTGGCCCACATTTGGGAATATTAAAATGAGCAATCCATTAATTCCTGCTATTTCCCGGCTCTTTGCCAATGGTTCTAACCCCCACTGCTCTTCGCCCACAGCCGCTGTCACACAGCTCCAGGCACATCCTTTCCCCTAGACCCACCCAAATGCAGAGAGCAAACAGCAGGCATGGACTGAAAAACACGCTGCAGATGCTGCTATTGGGCCTTTTTATTTCCTGTTTTAAGCAGCTCTATTTTGGTCTCGCCAAGCGCTCTCCGCAGGGATCACGGCGTGCTGCACAGGCACCATTTGCTCCTCACCCTGCGTCGCCACACAAGAGGTTGGAGCAGGCCAATTTGGAAAAGCAAATGCTCATTTGAAAGCCTCCCAGCCAGGTGGAAGCACTGCCAGAGCCCGAGGTTCAATCTGGAAGCGGAGCAAAGCCCCTCTGGCCGAGGGGAGAGGTGTCAGCTGGTGGCTCCCGGCGTGCCACTGCTTCCCTCGGAGAGCGGGGCAAGCGGCCAGGCTGGAGCGGCGGCCACAGCTGCTCTGGGGAGCGGAGGAACAGCAGAGCAGCTTCCCTGCAGCTGGACCAGGGCGTAGCAAACACATCCTGGGGAGGGCAAGCTCAGCTGTGGGAACACAGCCTCTGGCAGAGCTGGTCTTTGTGGGGACACCGCTGCTGTGACCACAGGCAAAGAGCTGTGGGTGAGGGGTGGTGGGAGATGCTGGGCTGTAAGATTCCCACTCCCAGGCTCAGCACTGGAGCCACCAGCTCACACTGATGATTTTAGGGTGGCAGTGAAGCACCTGGCTGGTTCACTTTGGAGTGAGCTGCTTCCAGAGCCTGTGTGTCCCCAGGGGTCCTCCACCTTCCAGGAGAAGCAGGACTTGTGACCAAAAAGCCCCTACCAAAAGCTGTGGTAGTTCTTGGAAAACTGGGTCACTACTTCGCAGCTGTTCACACTTCAAGTGTTTTTCAGCTGTGTTGCAAAGGTTACAAGATGTGTCAGAACACAGGACAGCTTCTAGACAAGGGCTCCAGGGCTTGCACAGGGGTGCTCAGCAGCTCCCAAGATCCCAGACTGTTCCTCAGCACAGCTGGAGGAGGAGGACACTCCTCTGCTATTCCCCTATGGAGAAATCACTATTTGCCTCATTCCTTCCACGGCTTCCTGAGCAGTTCCACCCACTCCCACCATGTGACTGGTGCGTTCAACCCTCAGCAATTTCATTGGGAATTGCAGTATGAACATAATTCTCTGGAATGACACCTAATAATTCCATGGTTCTGGCCATGGAATTATTCCCAAGTCCCAGTTGAGCTGAAACCCACTAGGAAGAGAGGATGGAGCTGCTGCCCCCACAACCCAGCAGACATGAACAGCATAGTCCCATCAGATTTCTGCTCAGCAGACAAAAATCCTCTGCTCTTGTACGTGTAGAGAAATTAAAATATGGAGCAAAGCCCACGTGGATGGGCTGTGGTAGTGCAGGAATGACCCATGTGATTCCCCTTGCCCAAAATCTCAAAAGCTCTACCAAGTGAACTTCCTGTTAAGCAACAGGGAGCATAACTGATGATAGAAGAGTAGAGATTCTCTGAGGCACCCATTCAGCACATATCACTGGCTATGACAAACCAAGAGCCATCCCTTCTTTTCCAACATGCAAGTGTGGTACAGATCACCAGGAATGTGCAGCCCAGCTTCTGCCCTGCCCTATTTTCAAGCCCACAAACAGCAATTTCTTTTCTGCACAGATCAAGTATCCCACCATAATTTCTGAGCTAAACTGCTGCATGCACCAGCATCCTTTTCTCTTTGCTTCTACGCCTCTTTCAATCCCACAAAATCCCTGGTCATTACACTGAGTCCAGCTCAGGGTGCCCAGTCATTGCACACATGTGTCCACAGACATTGTTCAGGCTGATTCCCTGCCAGCAAAATCTATAAAGGATTTTTGATGATATTGGTGCACTGCTTTAGTTATTGACTGGAGAGAGACTTCTAAAAAGAAAAGGTGTTGAAAACTGGATGGAGTTTGGAGCACCCTGTCTAGTGGAAGCTGATATGGACTGAGATGATCTTTGAGGTCTCTTCCAATCCAACCCACTGCGTGAACTATGATTCTGTGAAAAGGGTGAGGGACCTGCAGGCTTGACCTGGAGACTCTGCAGCCTTGCAAAGCCCTTCCCAGGCTGTGCCCTGGCACCTCACCTCAGTGGACTCCTCCTGCTCGTTGATGACAAGGAAGGCATCCTCGGTGGCCTGGCGCTTGGCATCGGCGATGGTCTGCTCCATGCGCGCGCGCTCCGACGCGATCATCTCAAACGCCTTCTGCTCTGCCTCGGCCACCGCCTTCTGCACCTCCGACATGGCCTGCCGCTTCACCTCGTTCACAGCTTCTTCTGGAAGGAAAGAGCAGCCTCACCCACCCGCCCTGGGAACGAGGGGAGTCCCGAGAGAAACACGGTTCCAGCAGCGTGTTCCCAGCACCAGCATCCCAACCGCTGCCGGGAGCAGCGAGGCCAGGCTCAGCCCCACAGGATCCCCGTGGCATCACAGAAGAGCAGAGCCCTTTGGAAAAGCCAGGGTGGGGATGCTGGCAGCCAGATGTGTACATCCTGGGGTGTTCCTCCAGCTGTTTCTGCACAGCAAATCCGCAGCACCTGTGTTTACCCCAGCAGATCCCCGGCCAGGGTCACCACAAACACTCACCGGCTTTTTTCCAGATCTCCTCCGTGACGTAGCCCGGTCCCGACCTGCTGCTGAACTCCCGCAGGGAATCTGCTGAAGTAAGGGACACAGGGAAAGGTTGGCAAGGCCTCATCCCACCCAGCTGCTGCTCATGTGCCCAGTGGTACCTCAGGACATCATGGGGCAGTGAAGGATTGACCAACTCAAACTCAAAGCAGAGAATTCCTACGGTTAAAGCCAGTCCTCAAACACTCAGATGATAAATTACAGCATTTAATTAGCACCTTGCATAATTTATGACACTGTATAACCTATCTCCTGGTACTCTAAAACAACAGGAAATGCTTATAAATGTATGTTATCCAACTTCTGCACTGTCCAGAGGCTATGAGCATCAATCTGTAGACCAGCAGTTTGTTTACATTAAGCACAGCACTTCCCAATCCCAGGGCAATTCAAAGTCTTGAACTGATGGACAAACTGTCCTCCAAGACACTTGGAGACGCTGCTTGATGCTTAACTGCACCTTCTCACGTGAGCAATGGAGCTTGAAAATTATCCCTAGGTCCCACAAGGGGAGAAAGCAATAGCATTCCAAACTTACATAAAAATTTTAAATTATATCACCTTTAACAACACAGGGCTGGCAGTGCATTAGTCATGATATACTTAAATCTAGAAGGGCTAAAAGCTGGCTGTGCCCCCTAGGCTGTAACACACATGCACTGCTCCTCAGGCTTTGTGGCAACTGGAGCCAGGGACACTCGGATTCCTTGCAGGAGGATTCACTCTATATTTTGTATACAAACAAGTAGAATATACATCAAATTGACATTTATTCTTGCCAGAAGAAATCCATTTTTATTACTGAATAATCAGAGGGTTTTTTCCCCAGAAGTTGATTTGCAGTGGGTTTGTCTGGATGGAAATCAGAATTACATTGAAATAAATCAGCATTTTAGACTTGTTTTTTCTATAGGGTCAAAGCCCTGCATACTGGAGGGTGAACCTAGTCAGCTTTGATAAAGTTGACTCATGATATAAAAATAGAATTAGTAACACAGGTAGCTATTACACTTACAAAAGCCTTTGGTATTTTTAGAATAAATAGACCTTGACATTTAAAATCCTTCAGGCAAGAGGGACTGGAAGGGGGAGTGTGGTGGTAACTAACACCTCTCCCCCTTTTCACCCTGGGGTTTATCAGCTTTGGACCAACTTTGGCCAGCAGTGACAAGAAGTGAGCAAAGCCGCTTTTAGACGTCGTCAAAAAGCTGCTTCCTGTTTTGCCTCTCTTTTCTCCTCGAGAAAACCACTAGAGCAGTGCTTGACCAAAGTGATCCCAAGGCTGGCACGGACAGGCAGCCCTGTGTGCCCGGGAGAGCTGCCCTGCTCACCGCTGCCCAGGGAGTCGGCGCTGGCGGGGCTGTGCTGGCGGCTCAGCAGCTCGGCGCCCGCCTTGCGCGGCTCGGCCGTCTCGGAGCAGCGCCGCTTCCAGTAGTTGAGTTCCTCCCTGTCGGCCTCCTGGCAGCGCCGCAGCACCGCCATGGAGCGCCGCGTCTTCTCCACCATCTCCATGATGCAGTTCAGGGCCTGCGGGGGGAAGGGTGCACAGTCATCCCTGCAGGGACCATCCCAGGCAGGGGAGACGAGAGCGAGGTGGTTTCCCAGGATTTGGGATGGTGCCATGCCCAAGGATACAGCACCAGGTAGCTCAACACCTCCTGGCCACGCTCCTGAAAGCGGAGAGGAAAACCCCACCACTTTTCTACAACCACAGTCTCACTCCAAATATTCAGCTACAGGGCCTCTGATCCACCCCAACCCCATCCCCTTCAAAAAACCCATTAGCTTTAGACCATGAGGTCTCTCTGCATTTATGATCAAAGCTGAATTTTAATCCCATCTCTTTGAGGGAAACGGCAGTGAAGTGCCTGGAGGAGCTGCCTTGCTCAAAAGGAAAAAGCTCAGCATAAAATCTGCCAGAAGTGCCAGGTCTTGCTGTTGGTGCCTTTTTTGGTCCACAAAAAGCCAGCACCTCAGGGAAAAAAGTCTTAAAATACAGTAATGATAGGTTTACTCATTTTGTAAGTCCATATCCTCACTGCACTTAGCACATCTGTGCACTTGTGCTGGCCAGGGCTGGGGCAGAAAAGATCCCAGTGGGGATAAGGCTGGGTTTGGTTGCTCAGCCAGCCATGGCAGCACCTGGCCATGCCCTGCAGCTCCAGACACTTCATCCACACTGATTTTAGTTTCCACGGACCATGGGCAGAGGAAACCTGCCAGGAAAGTGCTCCAGCTCCTCTCAGCCCTCCCCACCATCCACCTGCTTGTGGTGGCTTGTTCCTCCACCAGCCACCAGGAGAGCCTGGATATGGTATCAACAAGGAAATCACCAAGTGGAGCAGGTGGAACTCTGGGTTGCTGCTTCCCACAGCCTCTGCCATTCCTTACATGATCGAGATGCTTCCACTCATCCGCCCACTCCCGCTCTGTCAGGCGGTGATCCACCAGCTCATCCTGGTAGCCTCCATTCAATCCTGCAACAAGCCACAGCCACAGCGGGATTAGATGGGCCAGTGCAAAGAGAAGTGGCCCCAAAGCAAGAATAAAGAGCTCTATTTCTAGCTCCACATGGCTGGGATTTTAAAACATGTCTCCAGGTGGCAGCTCTATAGGGGTAATTCCACGCTGGTGCTATTTTGTCCCTGTCTGCTTCACTGTCTGAGAAGTGCTACAATCCACTTGTGGCTCCAGCTCTGACCTGCTTGTGGAGCTGGTTCTCCTGTTATAAACTCACAGCAGCTCAGAGCCTGTGATTCAGGCTGTTGTGTTGGAAACACATCATGCACCTCCCACACATCCCTTGGAGAAACAGGGCAGGGGGTTAATCTCTGCTCTCCTGCTTTGGAGATCCTGGAAAAGTTAATCTCTATTCCCCTGCCCTCTCTTCCTCCCTGCTGCATTGGCTACACTCAACTCACACACCAAGTCCTTCCTCCTCATCCTCAGTGACCCCAGCCTCCATACAGGGAAATACAAACTCTCAATCTTCCTGTTTGTAACTTCCCATGGGGAGTTGTTTCCTCTGAACTCTCTGCAAAGACTCAGCTGTGAGCACATGCCCAGCATCACACATCTTTGGGTACAAGTGGCCAAGCAGAGACCAACACCAAAGCCCAACAACGAGCCCTCCAGGCTCTCACCAAGCCCGCCATGCCTGTCCCGGATCTCTCTGTGCTCCAACATCTTGCTGGGGTCCCTGTAGAGGTGGGAGGTGGCAATATCTTCCAAGGTGTAGTGCTGGAGGGGTGGTGGGGTGGGGTGGAACTGCCCACTGGGGTTCATCAGGGGGATGGTGAGGGCAGGGCTGTGCCGCGGCGCAGGGCTGATGGTGCAAACCCTCTTGGCCGGAGGCTCTGTCGGTAGTGGCTCCCTCTCAAAGCTGCTGTCTTCCCTCCTGCAATCACACCAGCAGAGACAGGCATTCCTTAGCATCCCATAAACGTACTCAGAAAGATGCAGATTCAGAATCAGGAGGGTTTGGGCAGCAATGATTTTACCACGGGGTAAATGCAGAGAGCTCAAATAAATGTGCTCAATTTGTGAGGTGATGCACAAAGTGACCCCATCAAAGAAAAGGGTTCAGGATGCATGAGTGTTGTGATTCATCTCTCTGAGCATGACCAAATTAAAATTTCACAGTTTTCTTAAATTTGAGGCATGCTCCACATAATTGCATAACAACTTTTATCTTGGAATAAAACGTGGTGAAAATGAAGCGCATCCTTCCCAGCCCTGTCAATGCCTCTGTTCTTTGCCTTGGGGGTGGGAAACTGCTCAGCTCTCCGGCTCAGGCTTTTCAGAGCTACCCACAAGTCCCTCTGGGACAGAACCTGCCTGAAAGAGGAACACAACCTGAATTCACAGTGCAGCAGGAACGGTCATTGGAGTCTCAGAACAGCCAGAATAGTTGTTGGGAGCGATAAGATCCTGGATGCTGCTTAAAGCTTTGTCAGCAGCAAAGATAAAACAAAAGTCACGACTTCAACAACTGAGCAGAGTGACAAAAGCTGTTTTTCACCTGTCTGGACTGTGCCTCTTGCCATTGCCGTTGACCTCGATGAGCAGCTCAGAGGAGTCAGCAGGAGATGTGGTGTTGGTGTTGAGCAGGATGTGCTCGTGCTGTGCCAGGTACTGGGAGGGCGTTTGCTTGGCAGCACGGGCACAGTGCAGCAGCTCCCGCTGCAGCAGAGGGAGGTTGGCCTGGAAAACAAGCACAGGGCTGGATTACAGCAGGGCAGGGGTTTCCAGCTGTTCCAAAAGGTTTGGTCTTCATTAATATGTCAGAGCAGTAACACCTGTGGCCCATGACCCCCACTCGGGATCCTCCAGCTCCCGGTGTCTGCACTGTCAGATTTACTCGTATTTTCCCAGGAGCCTGATGGTGGTGGACACAAAACCCAAGTGTTACAGTTGTAGAATCCCCATCCCTGGAAGTGCTCAAGGCCAGGTTGGACAGGGCTAGGAGCAACCTAGTCTAGCAGAAGATGTCCCTTCCATCCCAAACTATTCTGCAATTCTGTGATTTAACCATCCCAAGCAGACTCCATGTGCCAGCACTTCAAACAGTCTAGATCTGAACATTTGCAAATAAGATTACAGGCTCAGAAGCTGCCACATGGAGCTTGGTTTGCCTCCTTTATCTCCAGCACACAAGCAGACATATGCAGCACACGGCACAAAGTCAGCCAGTCCCACACAGCCAGCGATACACTCCGTGCAGTCTGTCTTGGACTCCAGCAGAACTGCTGTGATGCTTGCAAGGAGAGATTTCCCAGCAATGTCACACTGCCAAGAGGCACAGGCAGGCACATGGAGTGTCAGCAAGCCCCAGCAGCTCCCTGTCACCTTCAGGAAGGGGATCACAAACGGCCGGAGGGGGAAGTTGGTCGCCTCTTGCAGCTTGCAGTGAAATTCCTCGATTGTCACCGTTGAGTTCTGAGAAAAGAAATTAAGAAATGAAACGACAATTTTTTCTTATTTTTAGACGTGTGGGGAATGGCTCCAAACGAACAGAACTGGGAGGGAGACAGCATCTGCTGCTCCAGGACTGACAGGGTTTGTATTGGATCCTGCTGGATGCAGCCAGCAAGGCTCAGGCCAGCAGAGCAGGAATGCTGCATTAGGAGAGGGGCAGGAACTGCCTGGCTCAGCACCCTCCCAGCTCCAGGATGGGAGGCAGAGGCTGACTCCAGGGCAGCAGGACCCAGCTGGCATCTACTGCATGCTGGGGCAGGCTATGGAGAGTCAGACTTTGATCCCAGCTGCTCAGAACTGGACACCTTCCTCCCCTTCAGCTCTCCTCATCTAACCTATCCACGGAGTCTCATCAGCCTTCTGTTCACTATGGCCCTCTCCTGGTCCAGCCCTGCCTCTCCTGGGGCTGCTCAGGCTGGGGAATGCCTGGGAGAGAAGCATTTGATAATCTGCATACACAACACTGACCCCTGCAGCAATAAGCACAGTCTGGGGTGGGAAAACAGCCAAAGGGATCTGGACAGCTTTTCCTTCCCTCCTTGAAAGGGTAGGCTAAGGTACTACCCTACATCCATGGAACCAAATATGCTATATAAATGCAGCAGCAGCATTTTACATCCAGTGCTTAAGCCCTGGGAGTGACCCTGTGAACATGGACAGACTCAGGTTTGCTGCCAGCCTTGGAAGCAGAAATGCTCCAGGCTGCTGCAGTCTAGGTCCCTTCAGTGCCTGCTGAGCCTCAGAAGAAAATGTGCCAAAAAGCAGAGGCCAGTGCAGGAGCCCCCCTGGGTGCCCCACAGGACCACAGCTGCCCAGGGCTCCAGGGCCTCAGTCCAAGGTCACAGAATAGATCAGGCTGGAAGCAGCCTTAAAGGCCATCTCATTCCACCCCTGCCATGGGCAGGCACACCTTCCACTAGCCCAGGCTGCTCCAAGCCCTGTCCAGCCTGGCCTTGGACACTTCCAGGTATCCAGGAACAGCCACAGCTGCTCTGGGCATCCTGTGCCAGGGCCTGCCCACCCTCACAGGGAACAATTTCTTCCTAATATGCAATCCAAACCTCCTCTTTTTCAGTTTAAAGCCATTCTCCCTTGTCCTGTCACTCCATGCCTTTGTAAAGCATGTGGAGTATCATGTCTAATGCACTGGACAGCATTTCTCCCAGTTATTCTGTATAAATGCTAACACTGGATACAATTCTCCAGCAAGACCTGATCATTTGGGTATGAAGGGTGTTCTCATGGCAGGGGTAAGGAATGAGATCTTTAAAGTCCCAAATCAAACTATTTTGTGATTCCATGATTTCCAGAAAACCCAATTCCATCCAGGTTTCCTTCAGTTTAGCTGCACACAAGCTCGTGCCTAAGCCACTGGACCAACAGCTTTTTGAAACATAGCAAAGGCAAGAAAAAAGAAGTCACTGAGTTTCTCAAGAAGCACAAACATAGGAGTTTTTCTCAGTAAAGATGCAAACAGACAGCATTGTGTGCCAGGATCTGGGAAAAGCCAGGCAGCCTGGGATGGTGCAGGACTTACCACGAGTGCCAGAACGAGGGTCCGGACCTTCTCCCCAATCTCGGGTGAAATGTCATTCCCAAACTGCTGCAGGGTGGTGAGGAAGCGCTTCAGCTTGCTGAGCTGCCGGGCTCCACACGTGGCTGGGAGCTGCTGGTTGGTCAGCGAGGAGGAGGAGGATGAGGAAGGACCATTGCTGAACCTCTGGGGTGGGGATGGGGCCCCATTCAGTGTCGGGGGGGAATGGTTTATTCCATTGGGCACTGCAAATGAGAGACAGAAGCCATGCTGAGCACCACACGGGCACATCCCTGTGCTCTGCTGCTGAAGTGGATCCATCCTCCAGCCAGAAGGCTGCTGCTGCTGAGGAGCAGCTCAGGTGGTTCCACCTCACCCGAGGAGGGCTGACAGACCCTGCCCTGAGCCTGCCATCCCTCCCTGGGGATTTACAGGGAGTTTCGCAAACACAGTTGTTTTTTCCAACCTGCTCCCATCTGCAACTTTGCCTCCTGTAACTGGTGAGCATGTTGAAACAGACTGAAGGGCTGGAAGTCTGGGAACTCGGCAAGGGATTAGGATAAATTGTTGACATCCCCACGCCGTGGTTGTGCAATGTCGAGCCCTGTCTGATGAGCAGCTGTGCACTGGGGCCCCAGCTCGATATAAACCCAGAATTTCAGAGTGAAAAGCATATCACTGGAAGTAGAGTCATAGCTGATCCACTGGGTTTATCCTTAAAAACCCAGCCCTGAATCCCTTATGGATTTAAGTGCTGACAAGGGGGCCATAAGGTATAAAAACCATTTCAAGTGATGGTGTTCAGAGAAGCCCTGAAATCACCTGGCAAAGCTGCCCCTTGCCTGTGGGAGGAGCAGAAACTTGCAAGAAAAGATGCCAAAATTTCTGCTGTAGCTTCACAAGGATCATATGAAATCCTGATGAACCCAGTGAGGGTTTTTCAGAGAAGACAGGAGGTACTTGAACAGTTAAACCACTCTGGGGCATACCAGGGTCAGAGGCTGGAAAGGCTCCATACACCTGGACCTTCGTGGTGAGCACAGGAGGGAAACTTCACCAGAGTCAGTTAAGATGCAAGGAAAGATAAGGCTACAGAGACCATCAAAGGTGGCTCCTGCTAACCAAGGGGTGACAGCCCTCACAGACAGATGATGACATGAAGGTGAAGGCCAGCACTGAGAGGATGGAGGTACACAGGCAATGCAAGCTCATTCCTTTTGTTATGGAGCAAAGCAACCTGAAAAACTCCTGTTCACACTCCAAAGCAGCAAAGCAACAAGGACATCAGAATGTACCCACAGGTACAGCTCCACAGAGTACACCAGAGCTGTGTGAAAGGCAAGGCCTTTCTGGTAATTACTCATAAAGGCCTTTATTTCACTATAAAAGGGTTATAAATAGGGTGAAGCTGCCAAGAGAAGCTCCTCTCAAACAGCAAGGGCTGTGCAGCTCCGTGCTCTCTGGCAGCCACAGCTGAGGCACTTTCCCCCTTCTCTATTTCACTTCCTCTTATTCTTTCAGATGAAAGTCTGGGGAGAGCAACGGGCTCTATTTATACCTCAGGAGAAAGAGGGGCTGTGAGACACCCCAGGGGCTGTGGGGACCCTCGGGAAAGGCTGCCCAGGGGGGAGCAGAGGATGCTGGTGCACAGGGGATGCCATGGGTCAGGGCTGCCGTTAGACACAGCCCCGTAACTGCGCTCTGCGTTTCTGGGCTCACCCCTCCCGACCCTCTGCCAACGGCACCACCACAGGGCAGCTGGCAGTTATCTGATCCTGCACACCACCAGGATCTGCCCCACCACACAGCACACACCACACAGCCAGCCTGGCACCTCAGCTTCCAGGTGAGAGCACAGTGCTGGAGCAAGCGAGGCAGTGTACCAAGACCAGTGGGATTGCTGGTTTGGGGCCAGCAGGATGATAACATTCCTGGGAACAAAGTTCTCATCTACGGCTACTCTTAAATTCTGCCTTAGGTCCTACACAGTGAAAGGCTCTGCTGCTTCTCCAACCCTGTGTTAGTGATCCATAGGCAGGCATGGCTTTGTTCCAACTGCTCCACCTCACCTGTCCAAGCCATGGCCTTTGAGAGGGCAGGTCACACCCCCAGTGAGTGACCAAGACCCTCTGGTGCAACTGAGAAATGAAAGAGCAAGAAGGAACTTCACCACAGGTCGCATCCCTCATCTATCTTGGAAAGAGGCAATTAAGTCATCTGCAATCAGCAGATTCAGGCTTCTTGGCCTTTAACAGCGTGCCAAGCATCCTCATTGGAAAAATTAATTTCTGTCACTTTGCTAATGGTCTTTTTCTGCCTGAGCAAAAGGAGAGCCATTAAAAACGCCTGAGCACATAAAGATGGGGACAATGTGTCTGGCGGGATAACCCAGTGATTAGTGCTGCTGCCAGCACCACGCAGCACATCACACTGTGTCCTCCAGGAGGCTGGGCTGGAAATCTCCAAATCCCACTGCCAGCATGGAACTCTGAGATAGCCCAGACACCGTCATGGACAGCACAGCAACACAGAACCAGCTAGGGAACACCCTGTGCAGGGAAAAGGAGTGAGGAGAGCATGGAAAATATGTACATGCCATGTGTGGAGGTCAGATAACTCCATGCCCAACAAAGTAAAGCAGCTTTGCTCTGGAACAATGCTCTTAAAAAGACATTAAATGGCTTAAATGTTGGCTAAAGAAGGAAACAAAAAGACCCTTTCTAGGCTGTAAGAAAAGGCTGAAGGTCCTTTCCATCCATGGAGTCACCTCTGAGCAACACTCAGCTAGAAGTGGGTGCAAGGCTGTGCTACAGCTGGGCAGGATCAGGACTGATTGTGGCTTAATAGGAAAGATAATAAAGAGAAGATGGAGAAAAGAGAACCTGGAAGGACAGCAAGGAATTTTCAAGGCTGGGAAATTAAAAAAAAAAGAAAAACTTTCTAATCTCAGCTGCAGGAATGCTGTCTGCAAAGTGAGATACAGCAGAGTGGGAATTAACTCCTCCAAAAGATAAAGAGGAAAGCTCAGCTCTTGGCTTGCTTGAAGCTGACCTGATAAAAGATTCAATTTCTTAAGGAGTTTATGGTGGAAATCAAGGCTGCACCTGTGAAGGGAAAGACTCAAGGCAGCAGCACTGGGAGCAGGGCAGGAGCAGGCAGCAGGCAAAGGGGGATAACACACCCTGTTTTATGTGCTGCATGCACTGCAGAACTGCAGGAGAGCCCCCATCCCCCCTCTCCCAGCCAGGCAGCACCACCCCCTGTGCCCTGGCTGATGGCTGAGACATCCTGGTGAGTTCTATGAGCAGAGCCTTCCCTCCTGGCTTGAGCTGGTCCCAGGGACCCCCAGCATTCCCGGGGTCTTACATGCAGCCGGAGTGAAGGACACGGGTCGGGGGCCGCCGGGGTTGACGGGGGGCAGCGGCGGCATGTTGGGAGGAGAGGACCTGGACTGTATCTTCACTTCCACGGGCGACCCGGGCATCACTGGCACCCTCTTCTCACCAGCAACTGTACCAAGAGAAGGCGGCAAGGCTTAGACACAGTCACCAACACGCATCTCCCCACCCAGCACGCCAGGAACAGTGCAAGGGTGAAGATAAGAGCTGGGGGAAGTCACACAACACTCCCACACTGCTCTGCAGGGCCCCGAGCTGGGGACAGGCACCTGGGGTCACATCCGTGCTGTCTGTCCTCACTATCCCAGTCTCCTCACTCCATCTCCTCACCTCTCACGCCCAAAGATGCTGGTCAAAGTGTTTCTGTCAATTTGCTTTGCCCCTATTTAAGATCTCTCTGATACTCCCCAGATGTGCCCACACTCACCTCGCTGAGCCTTTCCAGAGGAATCCCAGCCTCTGGGAGTCATGCAACAAGTAATCTGGACTTGGGCTGTAGAGGTGAGCTGATATCAGCTACTCACAGCCCCACTCCTGTGTGCTGTCTCTAGTGTCTGATCTACCACCAGCTCAAACTGCAGCTTCCTTTCCAGCCTTGAGGGATGTCCCAGCTCAGGGGAACAGTGTGACTGTACTCCCGGCTCCAGTGGGATCAGCTTCTCAAGACAAAAAGGAAGAAACATCCTAATATAATAGGGGGATGCCTTTTTTTTTTTTGAGAGGGGTGTTTTGAGGTATTTCTGGCTTTTAAAATGCAGACAACTCAGCAGACAAAGCCTAAGGATCTCCAAAGCACAACTCCCATGGGAGCCAGTCTCATTCCAGGGTGTTCTGTATTGCACTGCCAGTGTCTCCAGTGTCCATGACCCCAAAGAAATCACCCCTCTGAGATGATGGTCCCCACTCCCTGCTCTTCAAGCTGCCCCTCCTCTCGCTCAATTAACTCACTAACGAGATGTGAGCAGCTTGTCCCACCCAGAAACACAGCTGGGTCCAGCTGCACCCCAGCTCAGGCTGTGATAGAGCTCAACTCAACTCCCACCTCTCCAGTGATGCAAGCTGGGCTTGGGACCATTACCATCTAATTTGCTACCCTCAGTTCTTACCAATATCTGTCAGCTGCAAGAAACTCAGCTTTTGAGCCCGAGCAAAGAGATTAAATGCTGCATTCCCATAGAGCGCTGAATAGGGAGCAAAATTCTGCACTGAAATACAACCCAAACCTGCTCCTTCTCGACTCCCAACAACAAAAACGCTGCTTTTCAAGAGCAAAGAAAACACAAACTGGCACCTGAGCCCTTGTGTTGCTGCCTGGGATCTGCTCTGTCAGCCCCAGCACCTGCTTTGCCACCAAGCTGCCTCATTTATTTTCCTTATGGCAAGTCATGGGGAATGCCAGGAGGTAACAAATGAACTTGGTTATTCCCAGCATTTCTCTTTGCTGTTTGCAGGAAGGAGAAGCAGGGATGATACACACTGAAAATCCATGTTTTCCTGCCCTGTCAGTACAGGTGGAATAACTTGGCTTGGAATCGCTACAAAACCCACATCCCAGAACATCTGTGTCTTCATTTATCTAAGCCTGCTTTCAAGAAAAGGAAAAAATTCTAGGCTTTGCTTTCATGAAGTGGGAAGATATTGAAGTCATGGGAAACTACTATTAATTTCAATATATAATAACTACATTAATCCCATATTGCAAACTACTGTACATGTGGTCCAGCTTCCATACAATTGAACCCTGATGTGCAGACTCTCCCTGTCATTCCCATGCATGAATATGAAATTCAGATGAATAACCATGTTTGATGTAGGAACATGACATTATTTATACATGTAGGCACCTATTCCAGCAGGTGAGTTTATCAGCTAGAGTAGGGAAAATCCCCTGACTTTCTTTCCCCTCTAAATAAATGCAGCAAAACTGAGATTTTGTACACAAAGTTATGGGTATTTCTACCACAAAAAGCCTGAGTTCCCTCACCCGGGTAAGGAAGGGACACATTGTTAAATTACTCAAGTTTTTCTATCAAAACAGCACTAACTGTGCCTCTCCAGCACTCTGTGTCAGCTGCCTGATGACCATCCAGAGATCCACTGTCACCCATCTGCCTCCTCCTCTTCTCCCTCTCCCCATGAAATCCCCTTTCCCAGGTGTACATGGCCAACCTGATATTGCCATACTCTGGAGAACATGAAATCCTTGTTTTCTCCTATTCCTTCCTAAAAGGTTCTTAGGGCACATTAAGAAAGCAGAACTAATTTGGTTAATTTACAAGGAGGGAGATAAATTTTGCATAGAATTTATAACCCCAAAATAAAACCAGCTACTGTGCGAGACACCAAAACTGAAGCCCACAAGAAGCCAACACCTTCCTTTCCAAGCCCACTCCAACAGACAAGAAGCAAACAGGATTGTTAAATTTAAAAGCTTCCTGCTAATGACCTAGGGCATCTATAAATGCAGATAAAAAACATCTTTCTGAAGCTCTTCATTTTTAGCCTAAACATGTCCATTTAATGAGAATCATCTGAGCAAACCAGGCTGTGACCAAGGGCTTGAGTCAGCCTTGAGTTGACCTGGGGCTAAAACTGAGCCAGTGAGCTGCTCTCTGAAGAAGGGCTGCCTTCCTGGTCTCATTCTTTCACTTCCACCACTTGGAAATATTTACTGGCTCACCAAGAGCAGCTTTTCAGCACTGCCTCCAGATGCACAGGGAGGATGCAGAGATGCTCCTCAAAACATGTGCAAGTCACTCAGCTGTGTCACTCACCTAAAGAGTCAAATGCCATGACAGATTTTGGATGATAGTCTAATAAGTACAATTGTTGTCAATGACTGAATGCTCCAAGCACCAGGGTAAGACATCTGCCCAAACTGGAATCAAGAACTCCTCCTTCCAAACCTTACCTGGATTAGAAACAAAAATGCTATTGTTACTTCTCAAGCAGTGTCTGCAGGAGCAGGCCAGACACGTTTACAGGACAACACTTTGCCAAATGTCCAAACTTTGCAGTGACACGTGCTCAGCTCTGCACCAGGACATGCCCGGGGTGACAGGGAAAGGGGCAGGAGTGACCTGGACACCTGGGTGGGAGAGCTGCCTCCCCAGCCTCAGACACACTGGAATTTCCCACGGGAAGATGACTCAGAGAAAACAAAACCCAATGAGATGCTGTTTTAGTCCTGGCTCCATGCAGGAATTCCATCTCCTCCCAGCAGTGGCGGCTGTGCAGTGCAGATTTCGCAGATCTCAGCTCGTGCTGCCGGCTGGGCACCGACCAGCCTGTGCTCCTGCCCTACATATTTGTGTGTCCCATTTAAGAAGCCCAGGTGTGCAAGAGACCAGAGAGCCCAGGAGCTGTGACTGCACCTGGAGCCCTCCCTCCCTCCCCGGGTTCATCTGCCTCCACTCTGGCTGTTGGTGTGCACCAGATTTCCTTCACTGCTCCAGTTCCCATCCTGGCGTAACAAATTAAACAGGAACATATGTCAGGATTAAGTGCAGCTGATGGTTTTCTTTTCTGGAGAGGAGAAAAAGCAAAGTGAGACAGTGGGATAAGATGGCAAGAGAAAATCTGGGGTCTCAACTGATCCTCAGAGAGGTGCCACTCCTGCAGTCCCAGCTCTCCAACACCACAGCACATTTCAGAGGGGGCAGTTTCAACACCAACTCCAGACAGATCTCATCCTACTCATTTTCTTTAAAGAAGTCTTCCATCTATGGTGTTTAGTACAAAGAGAGTGTTGCTGTGACAGGTAACCTCAGCATGTACTTGCACTATAAACTGTATAAAGAAGCTGCTTTATTAATCTCTTCATGCCTGTGGGCTTGAGAAAAGGGAAAAGGCAGAAGAAAAAAAACAGCAACAAGTTAGGGAGTATCTCAAGTACACTGGAATTTAAATTAATCCTTAAATTCCTTTGGCAACTAGAGAATAAACTAAGTGATGAAAAGTAAGTAAAAACAGTGCATGAGGAGAACTGGATGTTACCTTCCTCCAAAAAACAAGATAAGGAACTGGAGAAGAGTGACAGTGAGGCAGACAGACACAAATGGTCTCCTCCTCATCCTCTTCCCAAAGTTCAAAATATAATTCAAGGCAGTATCAGGAGGTATTCCACTCTGCTCAAGAGAAAGCCTTGATCTAGATTCCCTGGCAGAGCCATGGATTTGCTGAGACCAAGGGAAGAGAGGAAGAGACACTTCTACAGAGCAGAAGATGGGGATGCTTTATATGAATTTACACTGTAGTGTCTGCATGGGCACAATTTAATCCAGTCACCTCCCTGAGTGATATCTTCAAGCCATTCCTGATGCAGGGGTAGGATTCCCTTTGATTCCATGGCACAAAAGTTAAGGAGGAAGGATGAACCTGCCTGCCCCAGGAGAGATTTTGGAGCTCTCATTTGTAAATAAGCTGCAAAGAGTCAGAACTGTGTCTCACTAACTCATGTGCCAGACTCGAGCTCTCCAGCTTTCTGCAGAAGTCAAACCATGAAATATCTTGGAAGAAATAAGAGAAAACCACATGAAACACGAGACAGCCCTGCCACATCAGCAGCTATGCCCAGGTAAGGGTTTGCTTTTCCCTTTGGCAGCTTGCAGGACAGAGAACTCCAAATCAGGCTCCAAATCAGACCTTGTCAACAAAGCTTTTACCACTAAGTGGTTACATTGCAAATCTGTAAATTAACAAAGGTATTTTTTGAGTAAAAGGCTGTGTTCAAGGATCTGCCCAGTAGTTCAGTCTCAGGAGGAAAAGCAAGTAATGATTCCAGAGAAGGAAGAGGTTTAATCAAAGTAGATGTTTTCAACTTTCATCTGGAACAGGAAGAACATATTCATAACCTAAAAAGCCTCTCCTTACCCCAAAAAGTTAAAAGCCCCAAATTCATATTTGTCTCTTGAGAGCAAGTGACTGGAAAAATGGAAAGCCAAGGTCAGGTCCAGCAGGAGAAATTCTTTTGTCACCCACGAGCCAGGTCTGAGCTTATTCCAGAGCCAGTGGCCAGACACCCCAAAGGGGATCCAGCCCATCCCAAAACATCCCTCAAAGCAAGGGAGATCAGCCACTCTCCAGGCACATCTCTTTCCACTGGCCCTGACACCTCAGGTGAGCAGTGGGGCTAGAGGCACGAATTATAGACTGCCTACAAGTCAGTAAAATGACCCCTTCCTACAAACAGCCCTTGGAACTTCTTTCCACACCATTTACATGGATCACAGTCCCTGGCTTCAGATAAAGCAGAGCCAAAGTTGGCTGAACGGATAGAGAGGCCATGGGAAAGAGGGAAGTGAAGAGGGACAGACCCTTAACAGCCCCCTCAGACCCAAACTGTTCTGTAGTTCTGCAAGTAGTTCCATGCCTCATGCTGGAGGGCAGGCCAGGGAAATGCCCAAGCCCAGCCATGCCAGCCCTGATGTCCCCAGAGAGGAGGAGTGCTGCAGTTGGCTCGTCACAGGGTCCCTGTTGATCGTCTGAAGGCAGACGAGAGGCAGCATCAGTGTAACCTGACCTGATAATGTAAATAGGGTGAAATGAAATATGGTTCGCCACCTCCCCAGCTTTGGCGAATGTTTATTTTGAATAACATGCTTATCTGCTCCAACTGCTCACCATCTGTTTTCAGTCTCCACCAAGCTAATATTTTTCACATTTAGGAACTGAGAAATGGGAAGAATTACATTTAAATTTTATTAACATCTTTCCTCTGCTCCAAGGTTGCCTTTCCCTCCCCTTGATGGCTCTAAGCCATCTGTAGAGCACCTTTGCAGTTCTCCAAGGCATGCAGATGAGAAGTGATCTACATGCAAAGCAAGAGCATCATTACTCAGGCTTCCAGAAGATGCCATTTACCGCTTCTCCACCGCAATTCCCTCCCTCACCTGCTTCCAGACAGCTTCCTCCAAGTTCAAACTCAAATCACATCGTCAAGGGAAAAGTAATATTTTATCTTTTTGCAGCATTGCTGCATCAAAAAGCAATGGAGGGAGAAGACTGAAGATAAGCATCAGGAACAAGGCAGCCAATACAGCAGCTTTCAGAAAAAAAAGGATGCTTGGGTCTGTCCCAGTCTGGAGGAGAGTGAGACACTGGAAGGTCTGCAGTCAAGATGACTTCTCTCTACAAATACTGACATTTATTTGCTTGTGGGGTGGTTTCTAGAGGTCTCTCTCTGCTTGAGTCAACAAAAGGTGATTTATAACCAGCACTGGGGGACACGAGTGTGTGGCATAACCAGGTCACCAGCCAGGGCTGGTCATACAAGGTCTGTCTCCATCCTCCTCCCTCCACGGCATGGAGCTGGCCAAGATGCTACTCCAGCATCAGTGGCAGTGGGTAACTCATGTCACTGTACAGATATTTCCTCCACTCCACGTGATCAGCCTATTTTTACCCTGTTTAGCTCGGTTTTATGGCACATCCCAGCTCCTGAGCTGCAAGATGCTGTGGGAGTGGAGAGGGCTCAGCACCTCTCAGGAGAGCCTTGCATCACACAGGAGGGAGCTGCTGAGCCTGGGATAGGCATTTTATAAATCAAAAATAAACGCGTGTATCTCCATTGCCATCTAGTCCTCTCCCACACACAGCTGTTTCACTTTAAATCTCAATTCAATGTGAAACTCAGATAGAAGAACTTGAAAGAGCAAAGTATGTTATCGTTCACAAGCAGTCCAGAAAGCAGTTAATAAGGGAAATAAGATTAATAATTTATTCCTGAAGGCAGACTGCAGATCTTTATCCATCTTGCCCTTCAGTGATTTTTATAAAATCCTATTAATGTGCCTGGCTCTACAAACCCAGCGGTAGCACAGGTTGGATTTCGGAGCAGCTCCAGCTCTGCCTGTGCCATGGCCCTGTCACACCCAGCAGCACAAACCTGCCTGCATGGCATTGCTGCTCCTGAGCTCTGCTCTCCTCTGGGGCCACGGACTCAGGCCAGGACCAAAACCTGGATGCAGGACTCACCCCACAAACCATCACATCCAACACAGCCCACAGCTCTCGTACATCAAGTCCCCAAATTCTGGTCATCCCGCTTCTACAAGAACAGAAACCATCCTGTTGTGGTAATCCCCACTCTCCTGCTCTCTTTTCCATGAAGGAGGCAGGGAATAGTTACCCTGACGGCCATTTCCACCCAGGAACTGTTGCTGCTCTGGCCACCACACAAGCACCATTCCCTTCCCACACCCCTAGCATGCCTACAAATAAATTTTGGGGACCTAAGTTCATGCCCTGATGTCCCTGGCAGCAGCTTTTTCTCATCACTGTCTCAAAGGGATGCTGTGAGCTCTGCCAGGGAGCCCATGGTGTCCTGGGGCACAGAACCATCCTCATTGCCCTGCCCTCATCAGAGACAGCCACTCTGGGGGGAGGCATACACTCCTGGAATACAGCCCAGGAGAACACATTCCTGGAAACCAAGGTCTGCATTGCAGTTTTAGGATAGGAAGCACTTTGGGGATTGAGGGGAGTGACACAGCCTCCCCAAACCACCCCTTTGGCTGGGATATAACCTGGGACAGGGCACTCATCCAGCAAAGCCAGAGTTGCTCACTAATTCATTTGCTTAGTTACTGCTAAGTATTCTGGTAATTTTTCATTAATTCCTTGTTCCCATTTAGCATTACAGAATCAAGACTTTTTTTTTTTTTTTTTTAAATCACCCACTCCCATAACAATATTAAGAAATATTTCCTCCTCCACACTATTTACTCCTTGGGCTAAAGCACTGGGAATGAAAAATGAAAGCAGTTACAGATATCAAACAGGCAATTATCACAATCATGGCAAAAAATTAGTTCTGAAAGTCTCAGCCTGCTGCACTGCTCTCCAAAGCTCTGACTGGAACCACGGTGGCAGGAGCAAAGTTTCCAGATGGGAACATCTGTGTCTCATTTGCCTCAGGGAAGAAAACACCAGGAAGATTAACAGCTCCTGGGCTGGTGGAGCCCAGACACAGCACTTACAGAAGGGATACCATGGAGAAAGGCTTGGAGCAACAGCCTGCTATCAAAGATCGGGATTTTTTATTTGATGATTATTTTGCGGCGCTTCTACATGTGGGGAAATGAGATGTCAGAGCAAAAGAGAGCTTGGGTTTTATTTACTGTAAATGCTGTGTAGAATGAAAGCAAGAATTGAGTTAATTATGCTTGTATTAAAAAAATAAAAGAAAAGCAGCATTTTTACCATCTCAGCTATCTTTTAGATAGAAAAATTAATTTTAAGAGTTGGATTTAAGGGGTTACACTCCCAAAAGGTGTGAAATTACTCCCTGCCCAGAGCATCAAAGCCATGGATTTGCCCCTCTGGGGTCCAGTGAACACCAAGTTTACACCAGGGAGTAAGAAGTGATCCAACAAGTGGGAAACTCATGGTTGAATAACCAAGTCTCCCCTGGCAATGGCAGCAAAAGCTTGTTTCCCTTAGGAGCATTCCTTAAATTCTGCCACTGTTCAGGGACCACATTTCCGAAGGTGGGCAGGCATATAATCCACAGGTTGTACAGAAGAACAACTGAGCACTGTAATTTTGAGAGTGCAAATCTGTTTTTCATTCTGCTTAGGCTAAATACCATAGAGTAAATAAAGCTGGAACTTTTGTACCTGTAAAATTTTGGGGGGTCCAAAAGAGGGGAAACACAGTGAAACAAGCTCTAAGTTTAGAAAGCATTTTCCACCTTAACAGAGGCTTCGAGACAGCCTTTAGGACATGATTTTATCTAGCCCTCATAAATCCTTTTAAAACTTGGATTGCTGGCCATTTAACAAGCAGCTCCACCCTTCTCCTGCTCTCCAGATGAAACACATTTGCACTGGGCTCCATTTTGTTCCCTCCTTCTCCAACCCAGCAGTACCAGCAAAGCAGCAGAGCCTGGGGAACCGTGGTTAATTGGCATCCTCTAATTACTAATTAGCTCCAAGGGGCTCTCTGCAGCTCTGAACAGTCAATAGGAATGCATCCACTGATTTAAACAGGCTTGGGAAAAGCAGAGCTGCTGGAGCAGGCTCCTAGGAGTGACCCAAGGAACTGCACAGGGCTCCACAGCTCCCCACGGAGGATCCAGCATGGGGCCACCACACTGCAGCCCTTGCTGGGCTCCTCAGGAATGGCTTTGGAGGAGCCTCAGGGAGGGTTACAGGGTTCTCTCATCCAAGGGGAGCATTCCCAGGGGGCTCTGCCTGCTCTGCTGCTTCTCACAAGAGCCTCTCACATAGATGCTGCAATTAGAGGTGTCCAAGCAGCATTTGTGGTTTAAAAATCCATTGTAAGGGATTTAAGCCACAAATTCATCCCTCCACCACTCCATTTAGGACCCTGAGCCTCCCTGCAGCCTGACTTTATCCTTTACCAAGAGAGCTGAGGAAAGGGCAATGTGCACAGAGCAGATGCCAGCAGGAGCTGACAGCCACTAGTGCAGCACACACAGTGAGGCCACAGCTCCCACTCTGCAGCACTGCCCTTCTCCCTGCTGAGCTGCTCCAGGAAATCCAGGGGAGCACTGCAGGTCTGGCATTCCCATGGCCTCCCCAGGAGAACCCCTTCCCCAGGAGAATCTTGCAGCTTCCACACTGAGTCTGGTTCATCCCAAAAGTGATGGTCACCAGGTCAGCGAGCCTCCTTTTTTGCTGCCTGGTGTTTTCCTACTGAAACTGAGAGCTGGGATGTAAAAGTTGTGGGAAAGGAGGACATTTTCTAGCCAATCCCATAAGAAATTTAGGAGATGCTGAGAAGGATGCTGTTTCTGGGTCAGCACAGTGAGCCCCTTTGCTGAAGGCTTCCCACCAGTGCTCTGCTCACTGTGGGACGAATCCCTCCCTCTCCGAGGACGATCATTTTGGGAGTTTCCTCTGAGAAAAGCATCCCATAGAGCAGAGGCCACTGCACTGCCCTGGTGCATTTTTAACCCCAAGCAGCTGAGGGATTGTGTGATACCCCTTACCGCAGTGCCAGGTGAGTTCAGATCCCAATCCCACAGCTCCTGGAACTTCAGATCCTGCCCACCCCTGTTCCTCTGCTCCCAGTTAGCTGCTGGGAATAAGTTTGGCCACACACAGGATAAGTTCCTATAGGGATGTGCATGGTCTGTACAAAAGCTCCCACAGATTGCTATGAGGGCAGCAAGGTTTACTCCAGTTTTCTGTCACCAGAGAACCCAGAAATCCTTCAGCCACAGCAGCTCCTTTGGGAGAGACAGCCTTGTCTGTGCAAACATGTCCTTTCCTCCAGGCATCCCTGAGATCAGACTGGACCTCCACAGTGATCCTGCCTCACTGGGTACAACAAACACAGGCATTGTCCATGACTTGGGCAGGTCCCCATCCCTGGGGACACACCCCAGGGGTCTGCATAGCAGGGCAGAGACACCCCGGAGCACCTCAGAAGTTCAAGCAATACCAGGAAAATGAGGAACAGCCTGAAAAATCATTAAATCTTTCAAAATAAAAGGATTCATTCGAACCCACCTTAAAATCACCCAGTGACTGAAGATTTGGGAGCTTTAAACGTGATTACTAAAGACATACAGGAGGAGTTTAAAGTCAAGCTTTAAAACCATTTAAGAAGACATCCCTCTTGCTCTCCTCCATCTTCCACATCCTGCTGCTTGATGCTTTGGTCCCCAACACTATAAATCAACCTTAAAATCAGCACCGACCTCAGAAAACAACCAGTACTGAGAAAATCTGGATTTCTTAGAGCATCATGAATATCACTGAGTACACAGGGATTTGAGCTAATGAGAACAGAACACCAGGTCTGGGGTTTAAGAGTAGGGATATCCAGTGAGTAGAGAGTACTCCAAATGAGTAAAATATAAACTGGGATAAAAAAGTCTCTGCATACCAGGCAGACACAGAGCAGCAGTGCCAGCAGCTAAAGCACCACTACCAATAATTGTAAGTAACAGCAATTAAGAAAAGCAAGGTCACTTCTGAAAGAAGTGAGATCAAGGCAGAAAACCACATTTAATCCATAACAACCAATGTGACCGCAGAGAAGCGCAAATAATAGCAAGGACACCCGAAGCTATTACAAAAAAAACCCCTAAAAACTAACAACAAACCTGTTTGTTAAGCACAGACTAGGTTCAAATCTGGAGAAGGAAGCAGTTCAGAAGCTCACAGTCAGAGGGGCCAGTTTAGATGAAAACTATGGTCATTTTAGCAAAAAACAAAACAGAAACCAAATCCAGTGCAAAACAAACCACTAACCAAGTTCTACCACAAACCCAAAATGAAGCAATCAAGGAAGGATACAGAAAAACATCCCCCTTGGGTCCCTGAAGTCATACCATTTCCAAATATAAAGCAGAGTCTCACACAGAGTCTCCCTTCTCCAGATGGAGGCTGAGGAGCAGGAACTCACCACTGCCAGCCAGCTCCAGGGCTAAAGCTCCACCAGACTTTATCCAAATCTGGGCAAGCCGTCCAAGAAATCAAGGAGGAACTTGGGAAAGATTTGGGAAATCTCTTTCATCCTCATTATTTACAACCTCCTACAAGTGCCAGAAGGGACTCCATCCCTCTGTCAGTGTCTGCAGGGAAGGGCCAGAGCAGGGGCCAGACTCTGCTCTGTGGGGACAAGAGGAAAGGGCAGGAACTGATGCCCAGGAAGTTACACCTGAATGTGAAAAATGTTCTTTACTGTATGGGATTGTGCAGGGAGGGCAAATATCTCCCTCACTGGAGCTATTGCAGAACTGTCTGGAACAACTCTGTGCCATGTGCTCTGGGATGACCCAGCTGGAGCAGGGATGTGGGACCAGAGGCCCTGCTGTGGTCCCTCCCAATGGGACCTACCCTGAGATTGTGTGTCCGGGAGTGTCCCCTGCCCCAGGGTGGCTTTCCCAGGCAGCCCTGGCACGGTGCTGGCAGTGCTGCCCACACCAACACCCTTCTCACTGCCCTGCTGATATTGCTGAGGTAGCCAAGCCTCACTAACGACTCCCCAGCTCTGTGGAGAGCTCATTCATTCACTTGGGCGCTAAGTGCATTCAGTGCTGCCCAGCTAATAGTCCCTGCCATCAATGGCACACACAGGAGCCCTGCCAAGATGACAATTCTGCCTCTTAAAAACACTCCTCACACCACTATACAAATGGCTCTTCCTCTGTGCCCCAAGCCTGACCAGCTTGTGGGAAATTTCCACCTTGCTCTGGAGCTGGAAGCACAGGAGGAACACATTTAGGGGTGTATTTTGGAGGGGTGTAGGGGCCTGATCGTGTAGAGGGGCCCCAACACACCTGGAGCCCCACGAGCCAGCCTCTCTTGCAGAGTTCAGGCACAGAGAGATCAGGATGCACAGAAGACCCATCAAAATTCACTATTTAGAATCAGGGAATGGTTTGGGTTGGAAGGGACCTTAAAGATCACTCTGTTCCAAACCCCTGAACACCTTCCACCAGACCAGGTTAGTCCAAGCCCTGTCCAACTGGAACATGAACACTGCCAGGGATGGGGAATCCACAACTTCTTGGTCTGTTCAGGGAACGATCCCAGCACAGAGGGATGCACAGCAGTGACTGTTTCTGCTGTGCCTCCTTCCCCTCCCTCCCGTGGGCAGCAGAGGTGGAGAGTTTCCATGGATAACCTCTGGAGATTCACTGATGCACAGGGACTGGAAATGAGGGCTGGCTCAGCTGCTGCTGCACTTGCCTTCAACCCATCACACAGCAACACAGCACAGACAGGACTTCCCAATTCATCATTCTTAGGGTTGTCCTCAAGCAGTTACCAGTAACCTGCTCCCCATCAACTGGAGCACGGGGAAAGACAAAAACCCAAAAAGCTCAATTGCCCAAATTGTGAGACCAGGGCACAAAACAACCCAGCAAACCCCCAAGTTTGTTCTAAACTGCCATTTTCCTCCCCCGGTCACAGCAAAGCCTGTGACACAGTGCCTATAAATTTCCTCTAATGATGCAGCAGTGAGGCAGAGCCCCATCTGTGCCTGGACACAGGTGAGACTTTTCACTATCGTGTAAGTGCAGGCTGTCTTTCAATTACACTCACCAGCCCATTAGGCAAATTAGATTTGCATATGAGAGGATAACTAGAAAGTCAAGAAATAGGCCCTGAAGGAAAATACATTCTGTAAGCTACATGTCCCTGGGAAGATGTGGACAGGGAGTTTGCTGTTCAGCCCTTTAGGTTTTCATGGTGTTCAGGTTTCTCTCAGAGCTGGCATGGGTTTGAGGACAGCCTCTCCACCAGGCAGAACTGAAGCCAGACAAAGACATCTGTGTTCCCTGCATCCCCACCTCCCTAAAAAAGATGCCCATATTTCTGCAGGGCTTTGCATCCATTGCAGGTTCTGCCTTGCAGTATGCTGGAAAGGGAGTAAAATATTACTGGTGTGAGAGAATTTCAATTGATTCCACCTGGGTTTCAGTAATATATCACTGAACTACAGAATTATTTCTAGCACCCTAAGAAGGTCCAGAGGGACATGATACCCAGTGGTATGTCATTACACAGGTGTCCCATGTCACTGAGGACACTCATGTGGACTAAACAGTTCTGCTCAGGTGATTCTGAAGAATTCATCTGCCTGCCCACTTTTTTTTTTTTCCTGGTGAGTGTATGCAAAACAGAGACAACCTAGCTCATCTCCCAGAATCCAGATGGCACTTGCAAACCTTGTCTGTGTATCAAATGTTGTTTTTTAGATCAAGTGTCCCTGGTTGACAACACAGAACTTCACGATACTATCTTTAGAGAGGCTTCTCTGCAAAGAAACACCCTTGGAGCATACATTGCAGGAATATGCTAATGTGGCAGGGTGTTTTCAGCGGCCACAAATGGATCTGTTCCTGGGAGCTCACACACCCCACAACAAGCTGAGACTGGCTGGAGATGAAGGGTCACCCAGCCCCTATGGAAAAGATGCACCAAGTTAAAAATTGCAGGGAAAGGTTAAGTTACACCACTGGAAATATGCAGGGTGAGCTCACAGCAAGTGCACTCACACACAACAATGATGATTACCAAAAAACTCTACTAAATGAGTGAGGGCAGCTCAAAACAGACAGCAAAATCCGAGACTATCCATTCCTTGACTTCTCCTACAACTTTAGAGATTCTTACCCTATTGCCTGTTCAGCTAAGTGCAAGGATCTTATAAAAACCCAATGATTTTTCTTCCTCAAGGTCTTCACTTCCTCCTCCGCATTTCATGCAAAGATAAAAGCAGCACATGCGAAGTAAGTTCTTTAAAACCAGCCCATTAATAAAGAACAAAACTCTACAAAACTTGTAGTTTCACATATTCCTGAGATGGTCGTGCTACCTTCAATGAAAAAAAAAGGTAGCAGTTGTTAAAAGAAAACACCAGCACCCCCACAAAAAATCCACCCTGAGTTGTTTTCTATTCTCCTCAGCTCCAAGAACAAGAATCATCACCTGCATGTAAAAAAGCATGAAAAACTCCCCACTAAGCAGCAAAACAGCCTAACAAAAACCAAGAAAAAACAAAGCAAGCTGCAGAAACAGGTTATGGTACAGCTCAACCCTGGGATCAGAAGGTGACACCAACAGCACTGAGGTGGCAGAAATAACCCCTTGCGCCTGCTGCTGAAAAGAACATTTCAGAACAGTGACATCAGGTAAAGCAGCAGCTTTTGAAAAAAGAAAGTGATCCAGGAGGTAGCTCCTTCCATATTGCAGGCGCTCACAGTAAACACCATATGGCCTGTTAATTTAATTAGGGAGAAGAAACCCCCTAAGTTTGAGATTTGACTTTGAAGGGTTTAAAACAAGCCTGAGGAAAATCGCTCGAGATATTCCGTGAGGTTCCCTTGGCTCCTTCATCCACCTTCTGACCCACTGTGCCTGGTGGCTCTCCCCAGGCTGCACAGCACCCCTAGGAGCTGGAATTGTTTTAGAATTCTAAAACTCACTGCCTTCCCCACCACTGCACCTGCACAGATGCTTCCCAGGAAGATCTGGGTGGTCCATGCCAGGCAGCCAAGCCAGAAGAGGTCCGGATCAAGAAGGAGGGATGTGCAATAAATAAACCAAGTACTGCAGTGGAACAATATTCTCAGATAGCAACCATAATTTTTATTTTAAATCCCCCCAATCTACATTGGAAGGCCCCACCTGTCAAAGGGAGGATGGAACTCATGGTGAAGGTCAATGTGACAAATAGTGGAGCACCAATGCCGACATAAAGCCTCAGGGCAAGTCCACTCCCCATCCATAAGTAAGTTTGCATTTGTAATCTTGAGATCAACCAAGCAAGCTCCAGCTGTCCCTAAAGACTTCTGCATCTGAGCAAAGTCTCAGTGCAGTGTCTAATTCCAGACTAGCCAGGAGACTCTGTTTGCTGAGTAAAATGTCATTCTCCACTATGAATATATCTTCCATGTCTCTGTGAGCAGAGAGGGGCATTTCTAGGATCATTTTCTGCTAGAGGTTTGCTTTCCTGCATCTGTACCACAATGGGACACTGCAGCACCACTGCCACACTGCCCTGCCAGGTCTCAGCACAAACTGCTCAGTGCATCACCAGCAGGAACAAGAGAGATGCCTTGGAAGTGGTGCTGGGGCACCACCAAGAATGCCAAGACACAAAAGGTGATGATTCCCTGAGGAATGGCCTCCCAAGCTGTAACAGCTGAGGCTCTGGTAAACTCCCACCTTCAACAGCTTCCTGAGGCCCAGGCAGATGCAGGAACATCTCCATGAAGGACCAGCATCCCCTCATGAGCTGCTCAGGAGCCTCCAGCACAAAGCCCATCAGCACAGCCTTCAGGGGTCCCAGCTGGGTAAGGGAAACCCAAAGTTTCTCCAGAGAGGTGTGACTGACCAACCTGGGCCTGGGACAGAGCATTGGCACCCAGGCTGCTTGGGCACAGAGGGAAGCTCTGCCACCCTCCTCTATTCCTGCCTGGCACAAAGGAGGTCAGGGCTGCGTGGGCTAACCCCACGTCACAGGACATGACCCAGCAGTGTTCTGCACTGGAGATGCTCTGTGCCCCTGAAGAGCAGGTGTGTTTACCAGCCCCAGGCAGGGCAGCAAGGGATGCTCCCTCCCTCTCTCTCTCCTCTTTCCACCTGCAGCCCATCTTGTGTTGAGGAAAACCCAGGGATATTTTGGGATGTTTGGACTTTCATGGAACCTGGTGCCCTGTAGATAAATAGTAGCAGGAGAAAATCACATTGTTCCTAGAAATTTGTAACTCTCAGTTGGCATGGAGTTTCTCCTTGGCTCCTCTCAACAGCTGACTACACTCACAAATTAACATCCCACTTGTTTAATTATGTTTTCCTTTTCTATCCAGAGCCAGGCTGGGATCTCTGTGTCCCTTTAATAGGTGTGTCACAGCAGTACGCCAGACTTTCCCATTCTCTAGAAAAAAAAAAAGCCAAGAAACAAGCCCAAACCCAAATAACAAAACATCTAAAGCCCAGCAGACTTCTTCCTGCTAGCAAGGAAACCTCCTCTCAGGACACTGCAAAGATTTAATTTACTACCAATTGCCCTCTGGTTATTTTACATTTATGGGGTGGGGGCTGAAGAAAGGAAGAAAGCAGAGAGGGTGTAATTAGCTTTGCTTGTAAAATGTTCATCCCAGTTGTAACAGCAACTGGAGCCGATCGGGGGCTTAATAGATTTCAGGGTTTTGTTGAAGCTGAAGGGTCTGTGTGGGGTGGTGGGAATAAAAAAAGGGGAAAAAAATATTGAAAAAAAAAATCAATAAGCAGATCCTACATCTTGCCACAGCTCCATATGGAAGTAATCAAGCACAAGGGTGGCAGCTGGGGCCAATAACAGTCACCTGCAGTTGAGGGACGTGGGGGTTTGGGATGGGTTTTTAATGCTAATTTCCTGCAGGAACAATGCGGGCGCGGAGCGGCAGCCGCGGGCGCTGAATGGGAGCAGCGGAACAATGGCTGCACCTGGCGCTGCGGGCAGCGCACCGAGCGCGGCAGCGCCCGCACATCTGCTCGCACAATGCCCCCGCGCTCACAGCCTGCAACAGGTCCGGCCTGCAGCCCTCCTCCTCCTCTTCCTCGGCTAGCGACACTCCTGCCGCTTCCTAGGGCTCTTCTGCAGGAAGGGATGGTGACACTGCATCCCCACCGGCATCGCCAAGGCCAGGAAGGAAAACCGACTCTTGGCTTTGAAGACCTGCAAGTATTCGTTCTTCTAAATGGTCTTCTGGCCACCTGTGACTGTCCTCCTTCACTAGCCCAAGTCCTGCTGCAGCCACCAGAGATGGGAATCCCGCGGCCGGGAGCGCGCCGAGGAAATTCAATACGCATTATTCTAAAACCTTAAGCTTAGCTTATAAAAATGCCACTGCCCAGCCCAATAAAAGGCATGATAGTTACACTTTAAAATGCTTTGAAACCTCTGAAATCGCTATTGTCCTGTTGGACATAAGCTGCTGACACACAAAGCCGTGCTAAGGTCAAGGTCCTGCCTCAGAAAATTGCTTGCAGACCCAGGAACTGAACCCAAGCCTCTCCGTGCTGCACTTTAACTGTGGGATCACCGCTCACCATTTCTTCCTGGCTGCTGCTCCCACTCTAAACAAAGGTTTTTCCAGCCGTTCCCTGAACGCTGCATGAATTAAGGCAGTCTCCATCATAAAAATAAAAGTTGAACAGACTCCCAGAGACCTGCAGTGACGCTGCCCCCGGGGACTGCTCTGGAGTGTCTGTCGAAACACATTTCATACCTAGCTCCTTACAAGCAATCAGATATGGAAATAGTCACTAGATAGAGGCAAGCTTACAATCCAGCCCAGAACAAGTATGGATAAGCCAGCTCTTATAATGGCCAACAGGCAACAGATTATGACCAGCTCCTGCTCAGATTTAAAAACTAGCCAGCATGGACTTAAATCTGCTGCATGTGCCCAAGTCCTCAAATGACTGTGTTCAGCTCTCCAGCTATACTATAAACATCACACATATACATCAAACAAATCTTATTCTTTGTCCAAACCTTAAAAAAACAGATCTGGAAAAAACAGGAGGCCACCTGGCTCCCCCATCCCATCCCATCACCGTGGGAGAGTGCTGCCTGCTGCTAAATGCTGCTGGTGGTTACTGCGTTTATGGGTCAATTTGGGGACTGGAGGGCTGATTGACTTGAAAACTCAGCTCCTGCAGTCAAACCACACAAACTTGTCAAACCAGTAATAACCTCCACAAGCCCAAATCCACCATGGGCAACACAAGACAAAGCTCTGTGAAGCAGCAGTAAAATCATTTGGGACTCACACTCGATGCGACAGGAGAGGCAGCATTAAGTGAAACCCTGCCCTCTTGGGGACACCAGTCCTGTAAGACTGAGGAGAATACACCAGAAAAAAAGCCCAAACCCAACAGCCTGACCTAGGGTTCACGTGAGCAAAGCTCCCTTGGCTTTGGCGGGTTTAAACAAGCCTCTGCAACACCAGCAGATGCAAGTTGCAAAAATAGCAGCATCTTGGAAGTAAGCAGGGGCTGTGGCTCCAGTCCCTGGGCAGAGCAGAGCCTGGCTTGGCAGCACTGGTTTGGCCTTTTCACTATTAAATGGAGTTTCTGCTCTTTTCCTCGGGGCATTCCCTGCGTAATAGAGTTCTCAGATTAACGATTTATTCTCCTTGCCTTTAGCAATTCTGCTCCTTCCTCAAACCCTTCAAATCCTTCCCCTGGCTTAGCTGCACTTTCCTGTTGGCAGTATTTGCTCAAACTGCCTTTGCTTTACTCCTTTTTCCTTGTTTCCCACACTGGAGTCTCTGAGTTTTGCATTATTTGTGTGTTTTTCTAATTGCTGGAGGTGCTGGGCTACCTGGCTGTGAAGAGCACACAGTCATTTGGGTGAAGCCTAGGTACTCCCAAAAATCAGACTAAACATCTTTTCCATAGTGAAAGTGAAAATCATGTCATCCAGCAGCCAATAGTGAGGGGGAAAAAGTGTCTTCATTTGGATGTCCTGCACCATTTCTATAAAATTATTAGAACAGGTGACAGAGTTTCAAGCCACCCTCTTCCCCAAAATGCAACCACCTCTCATCTAAGAACTCAGCTCACCAGGCACCCTAAATCCTTTTTAAAAATAAAGAAGCCTGAGGGAAAAAAAAAAGAAAGTTTCCTGCAGGGCTTGAGCAACACTCTACCAAATTAGTTGTTTAATGGCCAAATCGTGCTGCCCTGATGCCGGCAGAACTTCCGTTTGCTTCATCAGGGCTCGACCTGCAAGGAGACCGCAGGAGCAGCTGCTCCAGCACCCTGCACTGCCTTCACAAATTCGGGGAGAGCAGCAGCAGAGGAGCACAGCTCTTTGCTCCTAGATATCATCACACCCTGTATGGATTTGCTGGACATTTTTGGGGTTTCAAATTCCTTTGTGCTGGTGCACTTTGTGACATTGAAGGGCACAGACTCCTTCTGCCCCCTCTCCAGGGACACACAGGAGGTGTGAAAGAAGTAGATTTATAACATATAGTAATTTTAAAAGCCTCTACCCAAATGCTTACATGCTGTAAAAGAGGAAAAACCTTAAGGTGGCCGGCCCATGGAGTGGCCAAAGTGGCCGAGCACAGAGCTGCAGCCCAAGCACGCTGCCAGGGAGCCCAGCCAGGCTCTCCCTCAGGAAACCCCGTCATTTGGCATGATCAAAGCTAACCCGGACAAAGCAACTCCAAAGGGAATCATCCTGCACCAGGCAGCCCAGCAAATATTCCTCTCTCTCTTTTCCAGCCTGACAGCAAGCGATGCTCAGCCATATCTCAGTTCCCCAAACTTTGAGTGCTGATTTTGGTGCATCTCCTGTGGCTGGGCAGGATTTCTCCAGCACATAAAACAGACTGAGTATCATCGCTCAGGAGCTGAATGGTATAGGGGGCAGAAAAAGCTGGTAATATTTGGGGGAGCAGCTTAAAAATGCAACAGAAGGATCTTTACAACAAGCTATACCAGAGGGTCAGAGGAATAATTTCAACTGCTGAACCCCTCCCAAAAGACAGGGAGGGGGGAAAAGGGCAGGTTTAAACTAAATATGCAAGATCCAGGGATTACAATAGAAAAAGAGAAAATACAGCATGTCAACAGCCCATCAGTGAAAATACATAGGGGAGGTGTGTTCTGGTATCACAAGATTGATCTGGGAGATTTAGATGCTGGGAGCATCAGTTGCTGCTCAAGGAGTGCAAAGACAAAAAGGGAGCAGCCTCTGCCACAATGCAGAGAAGCCCTGAAAACACAGGGAAAATTAAGGAAATTTGGGAGCCAATGGAAGAAATCCACCACTGCAGTTTACCCCCCTCCCAGTTTCAATACCAGCATGCAGAAACCAGACTAAGCCTAGGCACAGCAGAAAACCACGTCCTGCTAAAACACACAAAACCCTTCCTGCTTTGCCATTTCCCCAGAAAACACCAAATCCCAACCCTCTGCTCATGGAGGGGGGGGAGGGAAAAAAAAAATAACCATTCCATAGCAACCCAGAACGAGCTGTACCGCAGCTCTCCTCAGAGAGAGTTTAGTGTTTTTTCAGCTGCAGAATCCTCGCATGCAGCCGGCTGGGCTATTGAAGTTTTCCCTAGCACTGCAGAGGACCAAGGCAAGGCTGGCAAAGCGCTGCGGCCGCCGCTCCCACCCTGTCCCTGTCCCTGAGCAGGGGGCTCTCCCAGCCCGCCTGCACAACCCAAGGGCTCCCCAAAACCTTGCCGGGGCACCAGGGCTGAGCATCCCCCCGAGCATCCCCCGCGGCCCCGGGTACGCCGAGCGCTGCTTCAGAATAATCCCGTTCCTTGCTTACCCTACCCAGCAAGGTTGCGAGGATCCAGCTGCCGTGCAATACACCTCGTTTCTTTCAAATAGAAAGAAAAGCGCTCTTCCTCCTCCTCCTCCGCCCGTGATCTTCGAGCGCAGCCGGAGCCCAGCCTGCCTTCTCCTTTCATTAGCTGGACATGTGTCAGGTCCCGCACATCTGCGATTTCTCACTGCCTGGAGCCGCCTGTCCGATTCCAGGGAAACACAGATGGATCCCAGATGGGAAGGTCCTGCCAAACAGACCAGCTCTCCACCTTGCCAGAATACCCAGCTTAGAGGCACACACCCTCGGCTCGCTGCCTGCTCCCTGCCTGCGCCGCGCTGCTGCCAGGCTGCTCGCCAGCTGATGTCACCAGGCACACACCTACCAGCGCCTCGCCGCCCGCCTGACATTAACTTGTTAAATACACGGAATTTGTTTATGGCCGGCAGAACAGCGAGGCAGCGGCAGGAGCAGAAGCAGCTCCCCAGAGCAGCCCTGCCTTGTGCGGCACCGGGGGCACAGCAGCCTCTGTCTCAGCCCTGCGTTTGGAAATCGGGATGAGCTCTTGGGTAAACCGGAGGATTAATTTTCCAAAGGTTTCCCCATGCACGTAAATCTTCGCTGCAGACTCCCCCTTCCCCAAGCCCAGTGCCAGAGTTTGCGGCGCTGGAAAAGCTGGCATGTGTTAGCAATTAGAAGCAACAACAAGATAACAAGATACTGATGTTGCAAGGGTACCAAACACGGACTGGAAAATTCAAAGGAAGAGCAATTAAATGTGTAACATACTACCCGGCTCGAAGAGGAAGTGTTAAAGGAAAATGTAAATCCGAAATGTTTTATACCGGGAGTAAACTCCACCAGAGATGTCAGAGCAGTGAGGGAGGCTCGGAGCAGGAATCCACATTTGACCATTTCCCCCTCCCATTAATGCACAGACGTGGCGGCTCTGCCACCTCCGAGGCTCCTGGTAATCCTGGCAGGCTGCTCCCCGAGGTGCGGCGCGAACAACAGATATTAACAGATTCAGATATTAACTGCAGGCCCCTGACTAATCCCATCAGCCCGGCACCATTCACCGCCAGCCGGGCGCTGGGCAAACACGGATTTACACAACAGCATTCCCGGCCACGCCGTGCCTGGCTGCCGGGGTATGCCCCGAGCAGGGGCAGCCACCCCTCCAGACTGCCAAACCATCCTGCTGCAAACCCTCCCACCGCCAGCTCCCCTCAAACCACCCCAGCAGGACAAGCCAATGTCTGCATTTTCCCAGCACAGCAGGCACAGGCACATTTTAAGATCTCAGCAAGGATCCACTGCTCCAGCCCATACAGCTGAGCAGATTCTGGTCTTGATCCTTTCCAAATCTCTGCAGTCAACACCACCTTTCTCTCCAGCTATTTTTTTTTGAGAACCAGGGACCTCAATACTTTCCCAGTTCAGCAAACTAAGAGCCTGCCACTGCCCAAGCTGGGGGATGCTGCTTTTTCAGAAGTCCAGAAATCATACATGCCAAATTCTCCACAGTTGGTGTAGGCATGATGGGATAGCTATTTGTTCACAGGCAGCAAAACATTCCTTTTTATGAAATTCCCAGTGCTTCTGGCAAGCTACTGCTAACTGCTATGTCCATAAACCTCCTGGAGGTACTGCCCCCCGGCATCTCACCTAACCCTTCACTCTGGCTTCTCTGCTGCTTTTTCCTAATTAGTTTAAGGTACCTCTGCTTCCCTTTGGGAGGGGAAAAGGCTGTAAAGGGAGCAAACTGCTTTAAAGGAAGCATTAAAAAGCATTCTGCAAGCAGGCACGGCATGAGTTCATGAGCACAGGGGCCACGATCTCCTCCTGCAGAGGACAGGCCTCCCAGTATAGGCAGGATGCTGCACTGTAATAGGGGGGCAGCTTGGGCAGGAGACTTTGGGCTGCTCTAGGAGCACATGAAGCTGCTGCTTCCCTGGCTGAGCAAACACACCACTCTGAGAAGAGCAGCCTGGCTGCAGGCAGAGGGGGCACAGGTTTACAGCAGCTCTCCCTCCTCCGAACTTCACCCAAGAGCAGCAATTCCACATGCTTCAGTTAAGAAAAAAGAAGTGAATCATATTCAAATATCAGCAGACAAACACCTGGAGCATCCCATGAGATGATGCTCAGGCAGCAAAAAAGGTTGGGAACAGGCAGATCCAACAATGCCTTCCAGCACCCCATTCCTCACTGGAGGGGCTGCAGGCAAGGCACATCAATAAAACATTTAAGTTCAGCTCGCTGGGGCTTCTGACACTTCTGATGGAGGTTGCACAAAATACTGAAGCTCTCAATATTTCATAAGCTGAGATGGAAAAACCATCTCTAAATTACACAGACAATGAAGGGAGGCACAACCCAAGCAGCTCCACCAACACCAGAACTAATAAAGTTATTTTCCTATGGACTTGCATCTCATGGTTGTCTCCCTGGCACCTCATGCTGTGAGGTCCCCAATAGGAGCCGTCCCCGGCTGGGTCGAGGAGACAGCGGTGGCTCTCATGTGGATTCTCTGATGTCTTCTAAGAAGGAAGCTCATGTTGCAGCTCTGTCCCCAGTGGAAATGGTACCAGGCAGATGGATGCAGCCCTGTGCTCCCAGCATTAATCCAGCATCAGACATCACTGCTCCCTGTGCAGCCCTGTCCCAACACCCCCAAACCAGCCTGAAACTGGGCAGTGAACTCAAAAGCTGACTTTGGTTCGAGTGTGACAGAGGGAGGGATGCTGTATGAAGAACAGCAGATGCTCAAGAGACACAGCCTGGGATCTGTCAGGTCTTTAGGTCAAAGCCATGAGAGAAGTACCCTCAGAAGGCACAGGGGACATCCTGGGGCTGGGGGCTTTATGTGAAACAGGTAACCAGCACGAGGTGTTCCCTCACCTGCTTTTTAAATCATATTTCAGCTTAAGGACCTGAACAGCTTGTGATGCTTCACACAAACAAAAGCTGTCCACAACTGTGACAACCCACAGCCAAAAGAATCTCTTTAATGTTTTTACAACCTAAAGCACTTTGAAATGTCAAGAACTCAGGTCACTGCAAGTATTTTACGTATAGTTGCATGTAAACCTTTATGAAAAGGCACACAACTCTTCGTCACAGTGTCCACAGCCCAGTATCTACCAAACCCCCACCATCCTGAGGGAAGACATCACCACTTCTTGCCATATTCTGGCAGGAATAAGCCAGACTTCATGGCTCACCATTGGAGTAAGAAAGACGAATGTGTGCTTTTGGGTTCTCCAGGTATAAAAACTATGGACATGAGGGTGCCCTGAGTGGAAGTCATTGCCAAACCTCCTTTGAAAGGCTCACGGATTGTGTCTTGCATATGATCCACGTGCCTCAGCTCACCCAAACCATGACCCATCCCTAAGCTCATCCCTGAGCTCACCACTGGTTGAGACCAGTCCGTGAAGTATAGAATCACAAAATCCCAGAGTGGTTTGGGTTGGAAGGGACTTTAAGCTCATCTCATTCCACCCCTCTGTCATGGGCAGGGACACCTTCCACTATCCCAGGTTGCTCCAACCCCCAATCCAACCTGAGGCAGGGATTCCACCCACATGTCATCTACTGACCCCCTCTCACTGTTCCCAAGAGGCTTGTCTGCTCCTAAATATGCATTAAAGCAGATTTTGTAGCCCAGACATCACCAGCACAGCAGAAGGAAGCAGAACTGCAGGCAGCATGGGGAGAGCTGCTTTCCCCAGCTCACCATGCTAATCTGCTTCTGCTTTCTTCTCCTGGGAATGTTCCATGGAAAGAACGATGCAAGCAAAGTTTGAACACTGGGAGCTATTGATACCTGCTGCTCAGTGTGGTTTCTGAGGAAAGCAAGGAAATCTGAAGAATTTTTCCAGCTTGCAGTGGAATTTTTATGCCTATCACAGCCCATTGCCACAGTGAGCACAAGAGACCCAAACTGCTTCTGATTTTTCTGCTATTCCACAGATATTTCATGATGTGCTTCGGCTTTATTTTTTGCCTGCTGTATTCTTACCTCAGCAAGAAGCTTCACTTGAATTCAAGGCAACCCTGGAAAGCCTTTGCCTTTTTAAGCTGACCACTTTCCATCGCACAGAAAAATAAATCCAAATGCACTAAGGCAGCCAAAGCCATTTATCAGGCTAAGTAGAAACCGTAAATTCATGCTAACTGGAATCTGATGGAAACCAATTGGGATCCTCCTCCTCCTCCAGGCTCAGGTCTGGCAGGAAAGTCAAACATTTTATTGCCTTCTTTATGCCTTACATGACAATGGAGCCAAGAAGGGACTGCTCCCTTTGAAGCAATGCTGGTGGGGTTGCAAGGGACACTCAGTGACTTGAGTTCAAACTCAACCCCTCAAAATAAAGATTAGACCTCTCCATTCCTGGCAAATTTATCACATTTAACAAACATCCTCTTTCCAATACATCCATTATTTGAATTAGCACATGGCAGATTATGCTAACAAGCTTAATTTATTACAGAATCATGGAGAAAGGTTTGGGTTGGAAGGGACCTTGAAGCTCATCTCGTTCCACTCCCTGCCAGGGACACCTTCCACTGTCCCAGGGTGCTGCAAGCCCCAGTGTTCAACCTGGCCTTGGACACTTCCAGGGATCCAGGGGCAGCCACAGCTGCTCTGGGCACCTGAATTAAACACAGCCTGAGGAAGTTACTGAAACTACTCCTGGCCACCCATTAAGGGAGGGGACACACATCACCTAAGCACATGAAGGTTTATTCCTGTGGCCACATATGTAAAGAAAAAACATGCAGGAACTGATGTCCTATGCAAAAATATCCCCTCCAAAACAACAAACCAATTCCTAAATCTAACACCCTTGCTCTGATTAGAAATCCAAGCTTCTGTAGCTGTCATGGGTATTTAAACCAAACACAGAAATATGGAAAAAATGAGTAATCCTATTTGGAGAGAGTAAAATCCAGCCTGCAGAGGATTAATTCTAGTCCAACAGCCCTGCAGCTTGACAGTATTTTCCAGATCAATAGCAGTGCCTTTTGATTACAGAGATTTGTTCAAATACACACATCCACTCCCCTCCAGTTGTCATTTTGGTGATTCTCAACTTTAGTTGCCCAACACCCAGCCCAGGAGCATTCCTGGCACTGGCAGCTGTGTGGATGGAGCTCTGCTGCAGCTCTCAGCCACCTCTCCACTACTTTAGAAAACCCAATCTCCTTCTACAGCTGACAGTTTTACCCCATTCCTTGCAGGACCATCCTCTTTAGCACCTGATTATGGTGCAGACAAGCTTTGGAAGCCAAAATCCTCCCTTTTGCAGGTGAGGTGGTTGCTTTGAGAGCCGTGTCCTGGATCAGGCACCCTACTCTGGGCTCCCAGTGCTCCTCACCACCAGATGTGGAAGGCCATTTACAATTAAGCAAGCACAGGTTAAAGCCTAAAAAAACATCAAGATTTGGGGGTTTTGCCTCATCCCAGGGGCCATGTGTGCATGTGAGCAACAAAATGCACATCATGGATCCCAAGCCCCTTCCCTACAGCAGGTTCACTTTGCTTCCACCATCTCCCTCCACTGGTGCCTTCCCTGCCACAAGCTCTGGCTCTTCCCAAGAATGGCTTTTCCTTCTTTATCTTGGCTCTTTTAGCAGAAGCCTTTTTTCCCAGTTTCACCCTGAGCTTTCCTCTGCTCCACGCTCTGGAACTGCACATCTGTGAGGGCTGCTGGGGCTCTGCTCCTTTCCCAGTGCTTTGGAGGAGGAAAGTGGTATCTCCCTATCATACAGCCACCCAAGGAAGGTTCTTTTCTCATTAATTAGCTGTCATTAACCAGGTAACCTTGATTAAAAATATCCCAATTCCAGTCTCCCTTGAAAAAAAAAAAATCAATCCCAAGTTGTTTTGTTCATTACACCCAGCAAAACCACCAGCTGAGGATTTTAAGCAAAGCTTCCCAGTAGCATCCCAGTCGGCTTTGCAGGTTTAGCACCGAGCAGGGTTCCCTTCCTTCCAGCCCCAACCAACCACAAAAAACACATTTCAAACGTAGTTTTTGCTAGTTTTTCCTAAATTTTTTTTTTACTCATTTTTCTTTGCCAGCTCCCTTCTCCTGCTTTCCTCTGACCCTTTAGACCTAACAAATGCTGGCTTAGGGGAGAGAAAAAAGAAGAAAGAGCCCAGCGCAGCCCTTTGCGCCTGGCCCGGCATTCCAGCGCTGCGCTCCCGGCTCCACAAAGTCTGATTTAGGAGCACTGCTGGGAGCGATTAGTTTACGAAAGGCCCAGCACGCCCACCCAGGCACAGGGAGGGCGAGAGGCTCCCCTTTCACCGCTGCCATGTGCCTCCCATCCCGCCGGAGCCCGGCGAGGCTGCGCTCGGGCTGGGGCAGGCAGCCAAGGCAGAGCCGGCCCGGGCAGAGGTCAGGGCACAGCGCTGGAGATCGTCCACAGCCCCGTGCTGCCGCAGGAGAGCAGATTAATTAATGGCATGCTTATTAAGAGAGTTTAGCTTCCATCCAGACTCTCCTTTTATCCTGCTCGTTGCCCCTTGTTGCCATGTCCTGTAACCGCTTCTTCCTTTTTGTGTCCTTTTTCTGTTTCCACTACCGTGCTTTTCATCTCTTTTTTTAATCTGCTTTTTTGCCTTCTTTTTGCTTCCCTTCCCCACTCTCTGCTTCCAAAATCTCCAGGCTCCTCGTCTGCCTCCATCCCTTCCCCTACAGCAGAGAATCCCCAGCAGCCCCAACAGCTGATCCTGAAAACTGTCACTGTTTTCAGTGATGAAACCACTCAACCAAACCTCCCAAGCACTGGAAGCCCATGGAATCTGCTGAGCAAGCTCAGCCACCTGCCCAGGTGTGTGCTACATGACCCTCTTACCCTCCCAGAACTAAAGCATGCATCAGCCTCCCAAAGTGTGGCATGGGGAACTTAATGGCATGCTCTGCCAATAGCTGCCATCATGGCCAGCTCATTATCCCAAAATGCCTGGTGTGGATGTAAAATGGAGTTAACTCCCCAGAACTGGAGATCAGCTCAGTGGTGGGAGAGGCAGTGAGAAAGGAAAGGGGAAAACAAGCAATGAAGCATCATTTTGGAGTCATCAGGGTTTTGACATTCTCCAACTGGCTTCTATTAGCATTGCATCGGTGCTTGGCTGCCTAAAGGAGAAAAAAATGAAAGGAAAGACTCATTTCCAGAGGCAGAGAACAATCAGCAGGTTCTCTGTGCTTCCACTGCCTCTGGAGTGCCTGGATGCAGCTCAGGGAGGACCAGGCACAGTGAACAAGGACCTGAAATTTTATTACCTTCCCCTCCTGCCGGAAGCAGAGCCTATTTGCAGATTTACAGCTCGTGTCAACAGGAAGTTCATGTTTACAAGTTTCCTGGAAAAAAAGGCAGCATTCCTGTCCTCCACCACAGCCCGGTGGGAAGGCTGCCTTGTGGGGGAGTGCTCAGATGGGTATGGGAGACAGGAATGAGTTCCAGCCATGTAAAACATACAGACAAATAGATAAAGCTATGAAAAAAAAAGAAAGAAAATTGAAGGCCAGAAGGAGAACAGTAATTCAGCAATTTGGTGGAAAATGCACAGCAAGACAGTACAGCCGTGTCTGGAAAAATACTTTTGTAGCATCTGGGATTCACACTTCAAAGAAGCAGAAGAATTTTAAGAGGATGAAAAGCTATATTCAGGCTAACATGAATTTTTCTCCTCTGGCCCAACTCTCCTGTCATTCCCATTACGCAGTTCCTCCAAGAGTCACAGCCAAGCTCAGCTGCTCACACTGGGGTGGGCCCTCCTCTCCCAGTAAAGGCACTAACAGGACCACAGAGTGTCTGGTGGTGCTGCTGGAGCCACCAGGATCTATCCATCCCCAGCCTCAACCCCAGATGGAGCTGAGGACATTGGTTATTGCCTTCACAAACTGGAGCCCTGGGCCTAAACAGCCCTATCTTGTGAAACCTGGATTTAAAATCTTCTCTTTTCATATGGTTATTTAAAAAAAATAACCCAAAAAACCCCCGAAACTGAAACCAAACAAAAAACTCCGATATTTGTTCCAAAATTACACAAAACAAGAGGACATGAGGACAGCCAAAGGTCAAGCAGCCAGAGCTCTACCAGGATGCCAAAGACCCAAATCACTAAATATTTATTTAGGCCATGCTGTACAGTTTAGTAAAGACAGATAGGGAGTGCTTAGGGTGGTATCTGATCTCCTGAGAACATACTGCTCCCAACGAAAGCTTCTGCCTTGACAGATGGACATTTTCCAACAGAAGGATGATCTTATCACAAGATCCCTCTGAAACAAACTCATTCAACAACACACAACAGGTACAGAAAACCAAGTCTCAAAAAGTCACACTTAGCTTCTCCCTAGAGAAAACCAAGCTGACAAAGCACTCAACCCACCCAGCACTACCAACTTCCAGGGTCTAATATGCAGAAGCTTGAAACAACCAAGCTAAAGAGAAAACTCAGAAGGGGTGCAGGCATCAGGTCCTTCCACCACCACCACAGCTGTCCCCAACCCTTGCATCCACAGGTGTCCCCAGCACAGATTTAGGGTGAACCCCTCACGCAGAGCTCCATATCTCCACTCATTCCCTGACTACCTGAGCTCTTTCCACATCAACCAGCAGCACTAAGAACAAAATTCCCCGTAGAATCAGAGAGGTGAGAAAGAGAGAGTAATGCAAAGGTCTCAAAACTTATTTTTCCACCCTAAGCCCTTAGCAGGAAACCAGGCATTACTGAGGAGCTGCCTGCTCTGGATCCAAGCATTTCACATCCAGGTGTCACCACCCCTGCGCAGGAGGAGGGAAGGTCAAAGGGAAGATTTTGCAATAGGCTGAAAGGAGCATCTGCTGAAAGCATCCCATCAAAGCAGGCAGGTGTGTTCTACCCCACACAGTGGACATACCTGTTCAGACAGCTTCAAGAGCCAGAAGAACCTAAACACCTGTATGATGAAGTTAATTTACATGCACAGAGAGGAAAAGGCAAGAAAATAATTACCTTCAATCCAAACCTTGGATTTGCTAAACTTGAAACTTCAAAAATCATCAAAATCTTCATTTTCTACACCATGAGTTACATTAAAAAAATAAAGAAGAAGAATAAGAAAGAGACAACTTAAAAAACAACAATACAAACTTAGAGCAGGAGATAAAAGAGAGACATTAATCAGCAAAACTCCTCTAAAGTGGGGTTGGAGTTGATAGCAGAGGCAGTTAAACTGCAGCATTCTAGGAAGAGCCAATTTGATTTGGCTGTCACTACTGGGGGGGAAAAACAACAAAACTAAAGCAGCTCAAACACACACTGACTTCCTTTTCATTTCATTAATCCTACCCAGGGCTGTGGCTGAGGTGAAGCTGAGTTTATTGCCCCTGACTCTGCTCTGGGGTCTGCTCTGCCCAGGTGAGCCAGCACCTCCCAGGGCTGCTCTTAACTTCCCCCAGCTGTGTTTTCCCCATGTCCCAAACGTCTCCACCTGGCTCTGCAGATGGAGCAGCTGCAGTTGAAGGCAAACACCTGGTGAGCCACAGCCCTGCCCTGCTGCAGGGGAGATCAGAGTTACAGCAGCTCCTGCCCTAGTTAAGGCAGTATCAGGGCTCTAAGTGCTTGCTGTATTTGTGGTTAATCATGTGCCCACTCTGAGCCCAGGGAATCTGAAAAGCTCAGCTGGGCAGCTTTGCACTGACCAGCCACCAAAAACCTCCTGAAGATGTGGAAAGAAGTGCTAAATCCAGCACAGGCCCTGCCCAGAGCAGACCACCACTGGATGACCCAATGTTTGTACCTTTACAGCAGCTGCATTTCTCATACACCAGCTTTGGGCTGCACCACCCCAAGCAGCACAGGAGCTGCAGATGTGTCCAGGCTCCCTGATGGGCTGCAGGGTGGCAGGAGGCTCCCTTGGGACAGAGGCAGGAAGACCCTTGTCCTATTCACTGCTGATGTCTGACCTGGTGAATACTGGAAATTCACTTCTCTAGAAAAACATTTGACAAATACTCATCCTCTAGGGAATATCATGATGAGCAGAGCAAGAGAAATACTAGGACTGTTTTTAAAGGGATTTTTACAGCACTCATGTCAAGTAACACCACTCTTCAAGTCAATACTGCAGTCTGAGCAGGCTTTTAGTCCAACAGTTCATTCTTTCTGGAGACTCCTTACCACTAAGCAGCAGTGTCATACAACTACCTGGTTAGCAGTGCTGCTTCAGCATTTCTTTGTATCATTTTCCTCCAAGTTCTTGGTCAGGGATGGCAATATTTATATTAAGAACACAAGGTATATAACTGTAAGACTACAAACTGGAGAGACAGACAGTGCACTAAAAAAAACCCAAACTCACTTCTCAACAGGCTCCAGACATTTATGGTCATTTATGGTCACCAAAGCACCAGCAAAAGAAGCTGCTTGTTACTTGGCAGTAATTTTCAAGTGACTTGAGCTGAATGCAGTCTAGTAGTCACACAGGAAAAAAAAAACCCATGAGAAATGCTCAAGGCCAGGTTGGAATGGGCTCTCAGCAACCTGGGATAGAGGAAGGTGTCCCTGCCCACAGCAGGGGTTTGGAACAAGATGATCTTTAAAGTCCCTTCCAACCCAACCATTCTGGGAGTCTATGTAATAAAATGTTGGGGGAAAGGGAGATAATTTAAGGGTTAAATTAAATCCTAAATCTTGCAAGGCCAAACTGACAGGAATCAGTTCCAGAAAGCCTGCAGGGTCAACTTGTATTGACTATAGAAGATCCTTGTGCAAATTAAAAGGTTTCCCTGCCTGTTTGTTTCGGCATATGGAAAAGTTGCAAATTCATTCCCTGAGGTTTGCACTGAGAGGCTGTTAAATGCCAGGACGAGTCTCAGGACTGGGATGTTTGCATGGTAAGGAGTGCTGGAGGTGCAGCCTGCTGCCATTTTCCTCTATGTTCAGGAGTCAAGTCAAATCAAGCCAACATTTGTAAAAGCCCCTCTCGGGCTCTGTTTCCAAACACCTGCATCCCTGTGTCTCCTGGGTCCCCCTGCTCTCCTGGTTCTCAGTGCATCTCTGCAGGCAGGAGCAGCTCACTATGAAAATGCAGAGTGCCTGTCTTCCTCACCCATGCAGAACAGCTAATCCCAGTAGGATAATCCTGCTTTAATGAGAAAACTATAGGGCCTTTGATAAAGCATATAAATCTTATAAAAGCCCTACTACAACATTCCTTAGTCTCTGGGACTGGATGACTGACCTCTAAAATGAATTTTGCATGTGGCTGTCTCAAGCTGTGGAAGGTAACACGTGGCAGGGAGAGCAAACTGCTCCCTCTTGTTTGCAAGACACCATAAAATCTGTAACAGTGCTGGAGGCAAATTTCCCATACCTCTGGACATGTGTGCCACTCCATCAATAAATACCTCATCCTCTGCCTGCCACAGGAGCCAGAGGACACCATCATCTCCCACTTCTTTTCTCCAACTCACTGCACACTTCCCCAAATGGAAATGGCCATGCTATAGCTGACCTGCCCCAAGTCAGTAGCTCCAAAGGTCCAGTAATTTCCTACAGCCCAACAAAGAGCTGGGAGATGGCAGGAACTGCGTCAGAGCCAACCTGGGCTGCAGTGCAGCTGCTGAGCTCCAAGATAAACTTTGGAGCCTCTGCCAAACTGGGAATCTGTGTCAGGTTTTGTATGACCAAAAAAAAAAAAGATTTAAGAACAATTCCTCATTATAACTTAGGTGTAGAAATCACAGACACTTTTTCCTGAGCTCACAAGACCTTGCTCCAGCACTGGAGAAGAATCCAATGAACTGACATTTCAACACTTTCTTTTCCCCTCAAGTACAAACACACAACCGCTGAGAAAAAGCAGTGATGCTCTGACCTGACATGACCAGTCATGTTGAGGGATAATTCCTGTCCTGTATCAGTGACTGGAATTACCAGGGCTTTGCCAACAGCTTAATGAGATGGAAACTCACGCTCCCAGTGCCAGAATTTGTTTGTTGGGCTATAAACTATTTAGATGCCCTGAATATTTTGCTCCTGTGTTATAAAACAGGTGTGAAGAGGTGCATCTCCACTCAGGGAGCTGCTGCTTGGAGCAGCACAGCCTTTTGGACAGATCTAAATTCCTGCTGTGCTGCATGTACACAGGGAGAGCTGTCCATTAGCTTGTCCTTCACCAAAAGGGGCTCTCAGAGCCTGGATGGTGACTGGGTCACACCTGCCCAGAGTCCACCTGAAGCTGGACCAGCTCTGAGTGGTGCTGCCAGGTTCTCTGGGCTTCCTGGGCCACCTTAGAGCAGCTGGAGCAGCAGCAGGACAGTAAAAGTGCAGTGCTGGTGGAAAATAAGGCAACCCTTACACACAAGGGAAAAGGGGAGATTCTACGCCAACCAAACCATCTTGTTTGGTACCTGTGAAACTGAAGGCAAGAATTCCTGCATGGATCAGATCCTGCTCTTTGGTGCTCAACTGTCCTTACACCACCAGGATAGCCCTAAGCACTGATGGAGGATCCAGATGTGGTAAACAATGTTCAGGAGTAGGGACTGAGCCTACAAGTGTCTTTTCTGAGCATATTTTACCATAAAAGCATAACGAATTTCATTCCATTAGTTTTATCTTAGCTTTCTTAATTAGAGGTACAGGGCTCGAGGGAAACTGCTGTAATTATTAAATGTGAAATAAAACCTGATGAACACAGTAACTGCAGTGACTGAAAACTTAAATAAAACTGGTAGAGGGCAAATGAAGAAATATCTAAAAATCACCTGCTTGTGTGCTCTGACAGTTATTTACCTATTCACATGCACAAGGAAGTTTTATTCTCCCTCTTGCTAAAATCAATACTACACAGGGAAAAAAAGGGTTGTTCAATAAGACAGACAAGCACCTGGGAATGTTCTTGGAATACTGCAGTGCAAAACCAAGACTCTCCCTCAGAAGATTCCATTAAATTAACTTCTAGGTGCTCAGCACACCTAGATAAAGAGGGAAAACCAAGCTTTCATGGAAAAAAGTCATCCCCTGGGGGGTTAAAAGGACACCACGAGTGTATTCTGGAATGTGGAAACTCGGGCCAAAGGCAGTAATTTGAAGTCAGGTGTTTTGCAGCAGAGGGGTGAATAAACACCAGTAAATGGATGCAGGTGATCCACCCACAATTCCAGTGGGAGCTGATTTGCAGTCCCTGATATGGGAGTGATAAGAACAAGGCACTGCCACTCCTGAAGCAGCACAGATCAGGAACTGTGTCACACAGGCTGTGCCGCTCTGGAAGAACATTCCTGAGGATGACACAGTTTCCCAGCACCATGTGAGGTACAGTGTGTCTCCTTACTCACCACGGAAGGTGATCCATCAGCATCTGTAGTGTGAACAGGGAGGCAAACAGCAGAAGGAAAGTAAAGTGCTAGAAAGAATTCCTGGCTAGAATTTACTGCTTTAAATCTTCCCTTGAACACAGGCTGTGAGCTGCAGAACGACACACTCGCACCACGAAAGCAAAATGGGTACAAGGCTCCCATCCAACTCAGATTTAATGGCAGAGAAGATAGATCTGCTCTTTGAGAAAAATCCCAATTGTTGATTTCTATTTTGTCTGGCGATGGAGCACAGTATTCCTCCTTGCTTCCTGCCAAAAGTGGTGGAAGTACGATGTGCTTTAAAGTAATTACAGCAGCTTATCCCAGAAGTGGCTGCATTTCAAACGAGGCAGGAGATGCACAAGTGGGGAGTGGCTGCTCCCAGCTGAATGTTGAACCTGCCTTCAGACCTGGGGATGAAAAGGCTCTCTCCAAATCAAACCACCACATTTCCTTCTAACACCTGTCCAATTTGTCCCCTTCTGGTCTGCCTGGCCCTGCTGCACCTCCATGGATGGCTGGACAACTCAGGGTAGCATGGCCCAATGTGGCACCCACAGGCAGGACATGCCTTCCTACAGGGATTTAGCTGGATCCGAGGTTTTTTTGAACTGTATCTCTCTGACTCCTCAGCAAAACTGGCAAACATTTGGCTGTGCCAACCCTGTACCCCTCTAAACACTACAGTATTTGGAAGTGTGCAGTATTTTCATTATTGGTATAACAGCCATAATTATCCAAATAAAACTATTACTACACTGGGCCTTTGATCATAAATAGAACTTAATGGATTTTATTACATCCCAGGAAGCAAGAGCTACAGAAGGAAAAGTATTGCTAAATGTGCTTTGCTACTACCTATCAATTTCTCCTAAACACTCAGCACTTAAGAAATACCCAAAGAAACACACTGCTCCCACTGCATAACCATTGCGAGTTCCCCTCTGAGCTCTTCCCCCTTAGCCAGCTCACAGGGGACGTTTCAGCAGCTGAAAATTAAAGGGTCACAATATTGAACCTTCAGGTATCAAGTTCACAATGGAAATAGCAGCTGACACAGAAAGGGCTCTGCTGAGCACGGTGGTGATAATTCTGTTGCCTCGGAGCTGGAAGCAGCTCACTTACACAAAGTTTGTTATTTAACTCAGCGAGGAACAAAATAAAATGCCACAGCCACGGATTTATTCCTTACACAGCCTCTTTCAAATCATACTCCACACTGGAGACACGCTGGCAGTGAGTCTTGAACTCTGGCTATGGTATCCTCTTAAATCCAAGTAACTCCCTGTCAAGTGCCAGGGAAGGCAGTGATGGTCTCAGCAAGGGCTGCTTGTCCTGCAGACTCTTTCAGAAAACTTCACAGGAGCCAAACACCGCTAGATGCCACAGGTCCATGAGCAAGTGACAACAAATGTGGGATGTCCAACAGCCACCAGTCCAAGCGGTCTCACAGAGAAGGGCAGGAACAAGGAGGACTTCAGTGGGGCAGCCAGATATGCCAGCTTCCCACTTGCCCCTGCTTGCATAATCCAGGAAAAGCCATTTGCCACCCCTGGGGACTCCCCACCTGGCCCCACTCTGTGGTGACAGCCCAGGCCTGCTGCTATCTCCCAAACAGATGCATTTATTCTCCTGAGAGCCTCCCACGTCTTATCTGGCTGGCAGTTTCCAAATGCCGAGCGCCAAGTCCAGCTAAAACCACTTTAAGCTCTTTTGGGCAACAATTCCTGAATGCGTTTTGGCAGGGGAGCGAGGGAGGCAGGACGGCGGGGTCCCCCCACGCTGTCCTGCCAGGATGGGCACAGAAAACAACCCCTGCACCCCACTCTGGAAATGCTGTAAACAGGACCTGGCACAGGAATGGATGTATAGTTTACAGAGATGCCTTGCTTCAAGCAAATTTGCCTCTCAACACATGGCCAAACTCTCACGCAATAAATTAACTATTTGGCAGCCACTGAACTAGTGCTGGAGCCAAACCAATTAGGGTTTAATGTGATCCCAATTTCCTATTTCTGAGACGAGGGTCGGGGAGGTGGGGGGAGAAGGGGGAAGAGAAGGGAGGGAGAGCAAAGTAAATCCCCTCCTGGTTTATAAATCCTTGCCAATCATCCCAGATAAACCTGTCACCCACAGCTCTAAATCTGTATGTGCACTCGCATGCTCCGAGGGACGCAGTGGGAAAAGGCGCATCGGACGCAGCCAGCCTGACTCCTGACATGTGTTTCCCATACTTGGGAAATTCAATCATTTAAAAAATATTTACCAAGCTTTGTCTTTAATTAGAAAAACATGACGACGGATAAGGCGAGTTATTGTTTCTAAGCTAGAAATGTCAGAGATCCTCATGATGTCAGACGATAAACCCCATCAGCGACCCGCGGACACGCTGCCAGGGCCACAAATGTTTCGAGGGATTTTTTTCATCTCCCCTCAAAGTTCAGCGCTTTCCAGTCACAATTCATCGGTGGCTTCTTGGCCCCCAACAAAGCTAATCATGAAGGAGGAGGAGGAGATGGAGGGAAGGCTCCTGCAGCAGATCTGCCAGACGGGTGTTTTAATGCAAACAAGCTCACACAACAGGGGAGGAACAGAGGAACATTTGACTTCTTCGTGTTTTAACATCCTGACTCTGGTACCTCCCCTGCACAAATACCTGCCCTCAAGTAAGATAAGCAAATTAATCTCATCTGCACCTGGAAATGCCTCAGGCTGAGCTGTCTCCATACTTTGAAAAAGTGTTAAATTAAGCCTCTGCTTAGCCAAGACCAGGGAAAAGCTCGCTCTCGGGAATGCAACCTAAAAATATCGCAGCCCACAATACCCACCTAAGAAAAGGAAGCTGCCTGTGCTTCAAGTAGACAACCAGGAGCCCTGCCTGCCCAGGATCCAACACCTGCAGCCAGATCCGGAGAGGCTCTGCAGGCAGGATGCACAACTTTAAAGTATAAAGCAAATATTTGTTGGCCAACAAACAAAAGATAGCTGGGATGTAACGAGCTGTCAGGCCTGTTTGTGTGCTCACGGCTCCTGTTAAGGTGACTGAGGAGTCTTTGCTGACCGGGTGGGGGTCAGGAAGGGTCCCTGGACTGGCTCCTCTGTGCTGCCAGGCTGTTGTGCCACCAGTGCCAGTACCTGTTCGACCCAAACACCCCTCACCAGTCGTGGCCAGACCAGCCCACTCCCACACTTGAAAGCACTCCCTGCTTTATCTCCTTCAGGCCNAGGCAGGATCAAGCACACACAAAGGCCAGGTGGGAGCGTGTCAGGTGACAGATTTGGAGGAACTTCCTGCTGCAGCAACCAGGTGCACTGCTAGGAAGTGAAAGCCAACTCCCAAGAGATCATGAGGATTAAAAAGAACAGATAAGCAGGGAGAAGCTGGTATTGATGCAAACTAACTGGTGTGTCCATCGAGTCCAATCTTACAGCAGTAGGTCTGCAACCATTCACTAAGTATTCTTCTGATTATTTTATATCCACAGGCAAAAAAAGGTTAATCCTGCATTTTCCATTCAAAACCACACCTGTAATGAGAGAATTCTATAATATTTTTCAAATACTTTTTAGTAAGCTCTGACGTGTCACCTATGGCCCCAAAGCCAAGCCAAGAGCATGCCACATATTTTGTGAAAATATCCTTGCAACCCAAGGCTGAGGGCTATTAGCAATGACTACCTTAAACAGCAACATAAATCTACACGGGAGAAAATCCCTGCCTGAACAGCCTGATCCTTTAAATTATCCCCAGAGTGCAAAACACGTCATTGAGGAAAACTTATGTGCAAATTTGACCTCAAAGTCCGAGTGCTAGAAAAGTTGCTACCTGTGGAAGTTAGTGCTGCTCTCTCAGGAAATGCAGCAAAGGACATTTTAATTGACTTCTAAAGTCAGGGTTGATTAACCTGGAGTGCACAAACAGAGCCAAAATGATGTCCAGGATACGTCTGTAGCTGAATCAAACAAGGGTGTGCAGTCAGGTTGTGGCACAAAGAGAAGGGAAGGTGACAGGGACACAGGAGGAGTTTTAAGCCCCAGATGCTGGCTAGACAAATGCCCTCCTGAAGGTGGTTTTCTGGAAGAGTTCCAGGTAAATCACCAGTCTGGGCGGAAACCCTTCCCCTGGGACTTTTTACATCAGGGAGGAAGAGGCAGATTCACTTCACCTTTTTGTGTCTTACAGCCACCTCCTTCTTCTGAAGGGGAAGAGTTCACCTCTGATTCTTGCCAGCAAGAGGGAAACCCGAGCAGTTCACCCCCCTCTCCAGTGGCTCATGGCAGCCTCTCGAGCTGCCTGTGACTCCTTGGCAGCTCAGGATGATGGAAAGCACTCAGCTCACTATTCCACTCCAGTCCTGCTTCCAACAGAGTCAACTCCACAAGCTCTTCCCCAAGTACAAGCTCTTTTCGATCCTCAGAGCGCCTGCAGATCAAAAAACTCTTTTTCTTTTCTCTGACTGCTTTAAAATGCCGATTTATTTCACTCTCCTGAACACTAGCACAAAGGAACAGGAACACCTAAAGCCTTTCATTTTACAGCATATGAAAATCAAGACTAAGTCCTTGAATGATCCATTTTAATTTCTGGCCATTGGAAATATCCACAAAAGAAGAGCATATTCATGAGAGCCAGTATGTGCCTTAAGTGAACATGGAACATCCCAAAGTTTCAAAGCAGTCCCACATTTCTTCTTTCTTTCTGTCTTTCCTCATTGTTACTTTCACACTGAGCACTTCTCAGTAATCATAGCCAAAGAAATCAAGCGACCTCCTGACATTGCCAGGATCCGTAAAATACAGCAGAAACCATCGGGCTATGCAGTTAATTAGATTTATAAAAATTATGAGTCTACAGCTGATTATTCACTTTCTCGAGACCAAAGATAAACCCCAACAGTGTTCTTGGGCTGACACTGGGCCCAAGAACTGAATGATGTCTCCTGCAAGTGTTCACACTCTTCAATAGCTGGCTCTAACAGGGCATCCTTACCTGATCTGTCTACAAAGGTCCTGATAACTACAGCACATATCTATGTGCTTATATTTATAAAGCAGCTGCATGGCTCACCAGGCTTATCCTTAGCATTTCCCAATGGATGCTGGGCCACAGACACATTAAACTGAATGAAAAATAACACTTTAGCTCCCACTGAGTCACTCCAAGCATTCCACGTGCCCTTACTCTCTCCTGCCAGGGGCTATGGCCTTGCTGTCCCTGCTGCCACAGAGTCAGTGATTGCTTGCTCAGTTCTGTCAGCAGGACCCAGATGAAAAGCCCTAATCACAGAATATCTGACTGGTTTGGGCTGTGAGAAACCTGAAAGACCACCTTGTTCCACCTCCTGCCATGGGCAGGGATACCTCCCACTATCCCAGGAGGCTCCAAGCCCCATTCAACCTGGCCTTGGACACTTCCAGAGATCCAGGGGCAGCCACAGCTTCCCTGGGCACCCTGTGCCAGGGCCTCAGCACCCTCACAATGAGGAATTTCTTCCTAGTTTCAGACATGGTTTAATACTGCAAAACTCAACAGCCATATACACATTGATATATTTGTGCTACGATCCAATAAAATATTCAAACAACTTGTCCCGTGTTGCAGAAAGTGTCACAGCTGAGAGGAACCAGTTTCACACACCCACCCTGAAGCTATGATGGAGGCACAAGATCCCTGTCTCCCTTAGCTTCAAATATTTTCAGCAGGATTTCAAAGGTCTGGGAAGGGAAGAAGGGAAGCAGGGAATCTGACCAGTCTCTGCATCCAGCACTGAGCTGCACCACCAGCAGACACACTGGGTGGGATTTGTTTCATCCAGCTCCTCACTGCCAAAGCCTAGCCAGCTCTCCCAGACTTCCCTTGCAGTCAATGAAAAAGCCCAGGCACCTCCAGTGCAGAATTTGTCTCATTCAGAGAGAGGTGTCCAAGACTGGAGAGATGAGTCAGCCTCAGCAGCGCCTGCTTCTCCGATGTGACTTCAAAGGGAGCTTGGGGAAAGGAGACTGGGCACAGACTTTGGACAGCAGGGTTAAAGCACATGATCTCACCCGAGCTCCTTCTGTGGGGCCTTTTCTTCAGGGCTGACAAAAAGAAGGTGAGGAGCCAGGTGTCAGGGCTCTCCAAAGCCACATGGACACGGACACGGCTCTCCCACCACGGTGCTCTGCAGGCACCGGGGACACGGGCAAGGGAAAGTCCAAACGCCTTGACAGACTCATACACTTCTAACTGCCCTAAGGGGTAACAGCCTCACCCCAAAATCTGCACACATTCTGCCCTAAGCAGCACAATAAAGTATAAAACCACCCTCTGCAACTTCGGTCACTTAGTAATTCCTTCTCCATATCGGGAATGCAGCTTTCAGAGTGGTTTCCACATTAGCATCAGCATCTATCTTTACACTGCTTCCCTATGAGCAATCACACTTCATTTTAAAATTCCTGAATTTCCTGAGCTTTGGGATGTGCTTTTTCCCCTTTCCTGAGCAATGCCTTATCCACAGAGTCACCTGGAGGCCATGACCCAGCCCACGTGTAATGGACATTGCTAGACAGAGACATCCTGGCTCCGTCCGGCACCCCGAACTCCTCATCCCGGGATGGCTCCATTTCCATTCCCAGCTGTGCACAAACAAGCACAGGCCACAGGAACGCTCAGGAGGCAGAAACACGGTGAGAAGCACCGCGTGCTGTCCTGCCAACCTCAAGGCTTGCAGAGGGCACAACCCTTCTGGCAACAAACCCAGGATTTTGGGGAAATGAATGCAAATGGAGCTGAAGATATGCAGCTTCCCAGCTGGGGAGGGTGCTGCTACCAGCAGGGTTTATGTGCACAGGACTCACACACACACCCAGGTGCCAGCTCGCTGCCCACCCGAGTGCCCGCATGAGGGGCAACACTCGTGCCCAGCTCTGCCGTGGGTACTGCACTGTGGCAGCGCTCCCTGGGACACTCTACGGATGTGTTTTAGTGCCAATGTGGGCAGTGCCAGGAGGGTGCAAACCCGCTTTGGCTCGGGCACTGCGGGGGGCTGCACCCCTTGTTCCAGAGCCCCTGCAGCCTGGAAATGCCCCACAAACCCGGGCAGCGCCGGGCTGGGCTTGCGGGCGGGGGTCCCCGCGGCCCACACTGGGGGCAGTGAACCCGCATGCTGACAAACACACAAAACCAGGCGAACAATCACGGACTGCGGTACAAAGCGCGTCCCCCTCCCGCGCCCCGCTGCGGGGGCTCAGCCCCGCTCCCCCGGCCCGGCCCGGCCCGGCCCGGCGCTCCCCCCGCCCGTGCCCCGGCCCCGGCCCCGGCTCTTACACTGGCAGCTCCCCGGGATCCCCACCATGGCCCCGATCCTCGGCGCCTCCTGCCCGGCCCGGCCCGGCCCTCGCCGTGACGAGAGCGGGGCGCGGCCTCCCCCGGCCCGCCCCGGGAGCGGCCCGGAACGGGAGGTGGGCACGGGACGGCGGCGTGGGGG
>VWZS01006220.1:542531-719354 GCA_013397075.1 Rhabdornis inornatus
TTACAGCCGAGTTGTGGGGTGTAGGAAGGGGAGGTTGGGGTGTGGGGATTTTGGGATGAATTACAACCGAGTTGTGGGGTGTAGGAAGGGGAGGTTGGGGTTGTGGGGATTTTGGGGTGAGTTATAGCCGAGCTGTGGGGGTGTAGCCCTCACAGATACAACAGGCCGCATTCCTCACCTCCCCGGTGGTCTCCATCTCCCCTCAAGGTGTTAAAATACCTTTACACAACCCCAAAGGTGTTACAATACCTGCACCCCTAAAAGATGTTCAAATACCTGCACACACAACTCCAAAGGTGTTACAAAACCTGTACACATATCCCCAAAGGTGCTACAATACCTGTACACCCCAAAAAGATGTTAAAATTCCTGTACATCCCCAAAAGATGTTAAAGTACCTGTACACACATCCCCAAAGGTGCTACAACACCTGTACAGCCTCAAAAGATGTTAAAATTCCTGTATGCAACCCCAAAGGTGTTACAATACCTGTACATCAACCCTAAAAGTTCTACAATCATGTACACTCCCAAAAGATGTTAAAATTCTTGTACAGCCCCAAAAGATGTTACAAGTCCTGTATGCAACCCCAAAGGTGTTACAATACCTGTACATCAAGCCTAAAAGTTCTACAATACATGTACACCCCCAAAAGATGTTCAAATAGCTGCACACAACCCCCAAAGGTTTTACAATACCTGTAGCCCCACCCCGCAGTGTTACAATACCTGAGGATGGATAAGTTTGTCCCCAGCCCAGCGCCAGTGCCTCAGGTGTTGTGACCAAAGTAGTTTTGCTCCCTCCTGGCATTTCCCACATTCCAAGGTCACCTCTAAACCATATCCACAAAGTGTCCCAGGGAGTCTTGCTGCAGTCAGATATCCTTGGCAAAGGTGAGATGTGTTTCCACTCCTACGAGCTGAAGCTTTCACTGCACAGCTACCTCAAAACATAGAAATGCCAGAGTTTGGGATCACGAGAGCTTCACTGATAGCCTGAGACTCCTGTTCAGGGTTTGCCAAGGCTGCAGCCCCATAGAATCAAGGAATCTCCTGAGCTGGGAGGGACCCCCAGGACCACCCAGGGCAGCCCCCAGCCCTGCACAGACACCCCAACAACCCCACCCTGAGCATCCCTGGCAGCGCTGTCCAAACGCTCCTGGAGCTCTGGCAGCCTCGGGGCCGTGCCCGTTCCCTGGGGAGCCTGGGCAGTGCCAGCACCCTCTGGGGAAGAACTTTTCTTTATGCTGAAGTCCAGTCAGCATTTGAAAACTAGGCACAGCTTTGCTCCCATCCTGGAGGGATTTGCCATTTTAGGTGTTCTTTTGGAAGCTGAAAATATGCCAGCTAGGTCAGGAATGTCCCAAAAGACTTGGGAGTAGCTGTAGGAGGAAGATACGTGCCTGCAAATTGGGTTATAGCTGAGGTTTCCCTTTCCAGCAATAAAATATGTATGTGGTCCTGGAAGCAGGGCCAGGACCCAGTCTCCTGTCCTAGGGAGATGTCCTCACCAGTTAGCAAGTCATGCTGGTACCAGTATGGCTATGGATGCCCTGCTTCAGCCTAGGAAGAGCTCACTCCAGAGAAAGAGTTGTGGGATGTGGCAGGAGATCCAAGCTGGCTGCCGTAAGGTGCTGCCCATGCCCTCAAGTCACTGCCTGTATAAACAAGGCATTGAGATCTGTGAGCCCTTCTTGGGAAAGGGCACAGGAATCAGGGCTGCTGTTTCCAGTAGGACCATGCTCCCAGCAAACTGGGTTTGACCTGCCCCAGTTCTGGGATGGTGGTTGCTGCCAGCCCAGCCCTGCAGCTCAGCAGGGTTTCACTCCTGATGCTCAGTGAGCCACAGGCTCCGTTGGAGTTTGCTGGCCAGGAACAGGCATCTCTTGGGCCCAGATGTCCCAGGATGGAGCAGATCCAAATTTGCACTAAAAAAACAGGACCATCCATCCAGTCCCATTGTCTTGGTTTTAACTTTGTGGCTTTGCCTCCTGCCCGGCCCCTCTCTGTCAGAGCCCGCATCCCCCGCGCCGCTCTTATCTCCTGCCACGCTGGCTGCAGCTTGGCTCTGGCCTGTGTTTGCCACCACTTCATTTCTGTGTCATCTACAGCCTCGCTGGAGCCAGTTTGACACCGCTGAAGCAGAAAGGGCCATTGTGTGGGGTGCTGATAAGGGCTTTGTTTTTATTTAGCTGGTCCTTAAAGCCTGTGAGGCTCCTTGGAGAGTGGCAGACTGGGCTCTGTCAGAGCCCACCGTGATGGGAGCAGCTTCCCAAGACACCTGAATGTGCCAGTCACAGCCTGGCATCTCCCTGAGGCCCACCCAAGGAGCCCTCTTTGTGCTGAGGGCACAGGAGATGGAACTGCTGTGGTGACAGTGTGGAGCTGTTGCTGCCCTGCTCCGTGTCCCATCCCTCTAGAGCACCACAACCTTGAGAGATGGGCCCTGGCATGAAGTGTCACTGCTCAGATTGAGGAGAAGGTGATGAGGACTGGGAGAGCAAAGCAGAGCACTGGGATGTGCTGGGAAAGCTTTGAAGCAGCAGCAAATGTATTTTCATCTTCCTTTCTCTTCCACAGCTTTGATGGAGCCCAAGGTGAAGCCATGGCGGGCACAGGGCAGCTCCAGGACAGGGTCTGCATTGCTGCTTGGTTTCTAAAGATGGAACAGCTGCTTTGGAAACCCCAAAGAGGAGAGGGTTGTCTAAATGATACCCCTGGAATACCAGGAAAAGGTACACACAAAGCCTGGTCTGGCAGGACTCAATGCTGATGAAGGGTGTCATGAAGCTGTTCATGACAGCAGTTTTGGGAATGTTTCCATAGGTTTATGTGACTTCTCCACAGAAACAGGGTCATGTTTGAAATGTGGCCATCCTGCTGCTCCTCCAGCAAGTGTGTTCTAGGGAGAGGGACTGGTGTGAGCAGGGAATGGGATCTCTGTGCTCTTCCTCAGATCTGAGATGAGTGGTGCCAGGTTGTGGGTGAGATGTGGGCATGGTTTTGTAGGGAGGATGAGCTCCAGACCCTGATGTTCTGTGAGCAAGGGGAGCATGTCACACGGGAATACCTTCTGCCACCCCCTGCCCTGCAGGGAGCTCTCCTTCCCCACCTCCACCCCCCAGATTTTAAGCCCTACAGAGAACTGAGCTTCTCATGCTCTGTGGAACAACAGCCATCAAATGAACGCGTCAGATGCAATATTTCCTCTGCTGGTACATTGGTAGACAGAGCAGGGTTTATTTGCTCCAAGAGAAAAAAACCCACCCAGCCTTTATGAGTCTGGATTTCTGTGCTGCATCCAACCGAGCAACACCTGTTCACTCAGCTGATGCTGCTGTATGTCCTTGAAATAGGCTGGTGGATGAGAGAGGAGGCTCTACAGGCGTGTGGACTTCATTTGGAACCCTTTTCTTTTTATCACTTGAACACATCATGTATTTGGGACAAGAAAAAGGCTTCTCAGCCCAGTGCAGTGTGTGGGGACACACATGCTGGAGAGGTCGATATATATGTCTCAGTATTTATATACATCTATCACACCCGAGTGAACAGCCACAGTTTTGCAAACAGCATTTTTAGGACTATAAATACACAGCCACTGTACAGGGTATGTTTCTACGGCCAGTAAACCACCAAAATATTCATACATGCCCTCCAAAAGTCAAGAGGTGCTCCCACGCTCTTTAGAATGTTTAATTGGACGTCAGGCAGTTGGGTCACAGACACTTTTTCCATGGTGAATTCTCTGTCAGGTGCACAGGGAATGGTGCTTGCTGTATGAGCAGGTACTTGGCCTCCAGTTATTTGCTGCCACCCCATAGCTCAGCTCGTGCCATGCTGAGCAAGCTGTGTTCTCAAGATAGTTTTTTTCAGTTCTGTTTGCTGTCTTGTCACATCCTTACCTCTACCTGAGCACTGATGTGAAGCTCCATTCTGGGTTTGGTCCCTGTCCTGAAGGAATGATGCTCCTTCAGCTCATGCAAAATTCTACCAAAGAGAACAGGATGGACAGGGGGGACATGGAGCTGTTGGAGCGAGTCCAGAGGAGGCCCCCAAGGTGATCAGAGGGATGGAGCAGCTCTGCTGTGAGGAAAGGCTGAGAGAACTGGGATTGTTCACCTGGAGAAAAGAGGCTTCAGAGCAAACTAATTGTGTCCTTTCAGTACCTGAAGGGAGCCTGCAAGAAAGATGAAGAGAGACTGTTTACAAGGACTTGGAGGGACAGGACAATGGGAAATGGCTTCAAACTGAAAGAGAATACATTTAGATTGGGATACTGGCTATCCCTGGATCCCTGTGAGTGTCCAAGGCCAGGTTGGACATTGAGGCTTGGAGCAACCTGGGATAGGGAGCAACCTGCCCATGATGAGAGTGAGATGATCTTTAAGGTCCCTCCAACCCAAACCTTCTCTGATTCTCTCGTTCTATGAGACCTCATAGCTTGGAGTCCCACTCTGAATAAAACCAACATGACAAAGGTGGCTGCAGGCTGCTGAGCTAGAGGGAGGGAAGGTCTCAGCTGATGACTGTGGCCCTGGTAGAATAAGCTCTCTCAGGCAAAGATGTATGGCCAGGCTTGCTCCCCACAGCCTTGTCCTGCCTCTTCCTCACCCTTTTGCTGCCCCCTCCCAGTTCCCATACCAGCTCAGTCCTTCCATTTCCTCTACAGTGAGAGCAGATCTGGTGGCAAGGATTAATGGCTTTGGTCAAAGAACAGCAAACAAAACAAGAGGGAATGTTGTTTGGAAATCTCTCATCTCACAGGTATTTGTAGCTCTAAAAATGCTGAAAAAAAGACATTACTGTCATAGAAATGAGTGGGAAATGAGATAAAGGATTTCTCTCACAGGGCAGGCCAGAGTACTCTGCCTGCTTCCTTTGCTGGGAATTGGTTTTCCAAACAAGGAAAATACAAAGCTTAGTACAGGCATCATTAACAAGGGTGAGAACTGAGTGAAAGGAGAGTGAGGCAGATGGTGCCAGAAGGGAGGTCTGGAGGTCAGAGGAGTTTCCCAAGGTCAGTCCTGTGTCCAGTCAGTGTTTCTCCTGGCACAGTGTGAGTGGTCAGCATTGCCTGGAGAGGCAGTGTGTCCAGGGGGAGAGGATGGGATCTCATTGAGCAAAAACTTCTGGAGGAGGGGATGGTGGCATGAGAGCTGTTCAGCAGGTGGAAGGCAGAGCACACAGCGGCTGTCGAGCCCAAACAGACAATAATTCTGTGATAAAATCTTGGGACATCATGCAGGTCCCTTTCTTCAAACACAAATGTTTGAGCATGAGGGTGTCCAGCCCAGCTTAGAAGCTGTAATCCTGTCCCTGAAACCATCTCGGATCTTCCTCATTTGTATATTTAAGCTGATGGGTGCCTGCTGCAGCCATAAAGAGGCTGATACTGTTTTGAATATCTTATTTGTTTTCCAGAAGCCATCTGGCTGCATTTCTTCATTGTTTGAGAAAGCAGTGACACTGTCAGTGCTGCATTACCCAAAAAATGCCCTGTGCTGGGAGAGTGAGTGACTGGAGAGGCAGAAAAGACACGTGTGAGCACTCAGCAGTCAGAGCCATGCATCAGGGCTGTGCATTGCTTTATGAGATCTCTCAGCAACTCACTGAGACAAATAAACTTGTTATTCAGGACCCTGGGAGCCAGTGAGCAGCTCCTGTGTCATGTCATCATCTCCTGTGCCATGTCATCAGCTCGTCCACGTCACCAGCTGGCTGGGCACCCCCCAGCTTGTGCAGCTCAGGGTTTCAGCTCTGGGTGTCCCTCCCAGTGCATACAAACTGGGATGGCTGCTGGGAACCACAGATCTGCTCCCTAGGGAGCAGTGTGGGAGCTCAGTGCTGGGCATGATCAGGGCAAGGTGATCAGACTCCAGTGCCTGGCAAGAGCTGAGGAAAGCCCAGCCCTCGCACTGGTTTGGGCTCGTCAGAGGATGATTCCCTGGTTGCCTTGCTTTTGGTGTCTGGGGGCAGGGACACCACCCAGCCTTGGGGACACAAACCCACAGTGTGTTTTAGTGTCATTCGGGAATCTGCAGCCACAAAACTGCTCAAACTTTTAACTTTGCAGCCTCAACCCAGCCCCTTGTCACACTTGGAGCAGCCCTGAGCTGAGCCCTGCCTGGCTGTGCAGGCTGCCTGCCATCTGGCACAAGCAGGGCCAAGGAGAGTTAAATAAATGTTAAATACACACTAATGCCATGTGACACCAGCAAAAGGCAGTGAGTTCAAGCTCCAAGAGTCTGCTTATGTAAACAGCATCCTGAAATTAATATTTACCTTTTAAAACAAACAGATATTTGGGGTGTTTCACAGCCTTTCTGCCTAGCAGATGCCAAGAACAACAGCTTGGTACTGCAGGGAATTGGCTTGACAGCTCAGGGGACAGCAAACTCCCCACCAGTCTCCAGACTGTGAGGTCAGAGCCAGTCCCTCTCTTTTCAAGCTGATAAATTCACACAAGTGCCAGATTAATCTTTGCTCAGGGGCTGCGACCTCTAATGAGGAGTGGGAGCCACCCCGAGTCGCAGCCAGGGAGCGGGATCTGAGCGGCAGATGGGCTGGGGGTGAAGGGTTTGGGGATGCTCAGAGCAGTCCCTTGTCCAGAGGGGCCCTGGGGAGGCAGAAGAGCTGTCCTGTGGTGGCTCCTTGGGTGACAGCATCGCCACCAGCCTGGCTTCTGTTCTCCCCTTCCAGCCAGACCTGCACCTGTGGGGTAAATCCCATCGTTTCCCTAAGCAGTGATGGTTTTGCAAATCACAACCACAGCCCCTGTCAGAGCACAGCCAGGCTTGGGGATGTTGCTCACACACCCTAGCTCCTGCTGCTCCTCCATGAAGGCATCATGGCCATCCTCATGCGAGCACCCAGCACTTTTTGGAGTTTGCTATGCTATTTTAAACCATTTTTTATCATTTTCCAGCAATGGGATGTGAGCAGCCACAGACACAAAGAAAAAGCCAGCTGCCACCGTGGAGGTTTCTGGCAGTAAACAGCAAATGAGAAGAGGCTGGGGTAGGAGCCTGATTTTGGGTTTAAAAGGATATTTTTTATAAATGTCTGAAGCAGAAGGAATTTTTGGTGCGTTTTGCAGCTCACGACTTGTACCATCATCCCCTGTTGGATTTTATTTCAGCCCTCTGCTCCTAATGCACCTTCATCCCTGGTGCTGTGCTTCCATCCTCGTCCTCCGAGCTCGGGATGACTCTTCCCTCTTGGCTGTGGTGCTGATCCCCCCACAATCCTGCCTCTGGCTCTGGGTGCACTTTTCCCAGAGGATTTTGGGGTGACGTGGCTGTGCAGGGTCCATGCTCACAGCTACCATGTACCTGTCCTGGTCCTTAGCTGGCTCCTATCTTGGATTTTTAACTCCCTCCAGCAGATTTTTGGTGATTTTTCAACTTCCCATGAGAGGTGAGAGAGGAGACTTGGGATGCTGATGGGCTAGGGATGCACCAGGGCTTGGAGCAGAGCTGGGAATCCTGAATCCATCCCTCCAGGAGCACACAGATCCTACAAACATTGCACCCTGCGTGAGGGGACACGGGACTGCCACCACCGTGGGATGACAAAGTGACAGCTCTTTTGGGCGCCGTTACCTGCCAGGCAGGGCACAGCAAACCCACTGACACCGGCAGTGCGCGGGTGGGAGGATGTGGGGAGGCTCCGTTCCCCCTGTAAAACAAAAACCAGCAACGACGCCAGCCCGGCTGCGATGGGGCCCCGCCACGGGCACGGGGGTGATGGGCGCTGATCAAACACATCACCCCAAAAGTGACGGCGAGGCAAACCGAGCTCACTAAACCACATGAAATGTGGGATGCTCGGGTGCCAGGGAAGGGCCGCACACAGCCTGGGCTGCTCAGCCTTTCCAGAGTGGCTGTGCCGGAAAAACCAGTGTGTTTGTGTACGGGTTTGTGTCGAATACCTCTTTCTTTTGAAACCTAATCCTCTTTGCATTGGAACTGCTGACCGTGCTTGTCGGGGCTTGCAGTCACGGTGATTTAAAAGGTGATAGCGAGCGGTGAGAAATCATTTCTGCGCCTCCCAAGTCAGACGGGGAGCTGCGGCTCAGCGCTGGGGATGCCACCAACACGGTGACAGCCGTCACCCCGGCAGGAAGGGATGTTCCTCCTCTTCCCTTGCTACAATTAGTCCAGTTTGCTGATGAGGTCAGCCAAAGTTGAGCTAGAGAAAGAGGGGTTTTTTCTACTGAGTGACAACTTCATGCTAAAACTGGGAGGATGTGATGGGGTCGCTGGCCGGTCTGTGGGGACATGGGGACAGGACCCCATAGGTGGTTCTGGAATGCCATCAACACTCCTGCTTCCCACGTCCAGCTCCAGAGAGGGTGTCCAAAACACTCTAGCGTCCGCAGCACCCCTTTACAAATAAATTAAAATTTAATTATTATGTTTGGTGCATGGTAATAGGGTGCTAATTTTCCCTAAGTAGTGGCTGATATATATAAGACAGACCTGCAATCTCTGCTATTAAAATGAATGGGTAAGTTGCATTTTGCATGAAAGCCTAAAAATCAAGGCTGCAAATAGGCAGATTCAAATAATTCTCTCTGAACTGGAAAAAAGAAATACTGGAGTTCTGAGGAAGAGCCATGCCCCGTATAAACAGGGATGTTTTCAGAAATGGCAGGAAGCAGGACTCCATATTTCTTCAGGGAATTAACCACAGAGTTCGGTTAGGGGTGATGGATTAAAGGAAGGTTTCCTGCTTGTTGATTTTGACCATGGACTTCAGTCACTTTGCCCTGCCTGTGTCCAGCTTCGCCAAGGGTTTTGTGTGAGGATTTGTGCACCCTGGCGTTTCCAAGGAATATTTTTATACTACAGAAGAATAGTATAAAAGAAATCTTTATATATAAGAATATAAAACATTTAAATATGAATATATAATTTATGTAGAATAAATATAAATATATATATATGAGATATTTCATTTCTTATCCAAACCAAACCAGAGAGCAGCAATTCTGTTACAGGTAGCAAGAGCTGAAAATGATGGAGCTGAGGGAGGGGTTTTGAGTTGATGAGTTGAGTATGATCCCTGCCAGGCAGTTCCCTTGCACTTCCAGCACCTCTGCCCACCCTTCCCTGTGCCCCCGGACACAGGAGGGCACAGGGCAGCTGCTGTCCTGGCTGTGGGGGGTTCCCAGACCACCCACAGTACCCACAGTGTCTCCGTGCAGCCAGAAGGAGCAGTGGGAGCGTTTCCAGGCTGCAGAGATGCCCTGCAGAGGGGCACAGCAGCTCGTGGATGCTCTGCCTGGCACTTGGCACGTGCCATGGCTGCAGCTCCAGGCCTGGCCTCCTTCCCACGGAGATGGCTTTCCTAGAAAGCTCTGCCTGCTGGCCACTCCCAGAGCCCCCACTGTGCCCTGGTCCCCTCACCAGAGATGCCATCAGCCTGAAGACAAGCAGGCAGGAGGTCCAGCAGTGCCAGGACCCTTTCCATCCCTGCCCAGGGGCTGGTGATCCTGAAATCAGACCTGCTGGAACACCCAGCTGTTTTGGGTTTGAGTGTGAAAGGACATGGGAGTGTGTCCATCCTTCCCTGCTACATAACCTGGCACTGCCAAAGGGCTTCAGTGATGAGGGAATATGCACAACACAGTTTGGTTATCACTTCTTTTTTCATAGCTTTTAAGGTAAAAAACAATCCAGGACCACTAAGGAATTAACAATGGTTATAATAGCTGAGCCTTGAAGGCAGCCTTCTCTCCCAACCTTCTCCTGCCCTTGGTCCTCTGGACTGGGGCTCTCTGTCCCAGGCTGCTGGGCCATGTGGCACAGGGTGGCTTTAGCTGGAGCAAGGGGACATTCCAGCTGGGCAATGTCCTGTGTTAATTTGGATGGAAGTTGATTCTGGAAAAGACGAGTGAACAAGTGTGTGACATTTTTGTTCCAAACTCAGGCTTCACTTTACGTGCTAAATCGTGGAGTTGGAGATCAGCAGAAGTTGAAATAATGAATTTCACTGTTACTGACTTAAAAAAAAAATCCATTAACTGGCAAATTCTGAAATGTCATTATTTTTCCGGCTGTTCAGCACAAAAACCAATCTGGAAGTGTCAGTATCGGAGCCCCCAGCAGCCCTGTGATCCTTACTGGCTCCAGAGGCTCTGGTGGATCCTGGACTGTCCCCATTTGCTTTGGATTCCTCAGAGAGGCCCCTTGGCTGCACCGCACATCTTTTGCAGAAGGACATCAGACTTGCTGCCATCTCCCAGTGGCATCTGGGGCTCTGCTCATAGTGCCAGGAGGCTGAGGGGGATTTTTTGGAAGTTCTGGCTGGACCACCCTCCCAGATCAGTGATGCAGTACCTGCCCTGGGATCGTGCCTTTCCCGGCCGGAGCCGGACCCAAGGCAGCACAGGGTGCCCTGGGAGCAGCCAGCTCCACCCGGGAGTGGTGGGGAGCACAAAGCCCATATCAGCAATGATTTCCTGACAAACAGTGCGGCTCATTGTCTGTTCTCATTTATAAACTGCTCCACACCAGCCATCTGATATCCATTATTACAATTACAAACAACCCACAGTAACTCTCCAGCTGGTCAGCTCCATCCTAACAGCACTGCAGCCATTCAAGGATGCCATATGGTACCAGAGTTTCCAAAGCAGCATTGTCAATCAGCCTTATTAATTTCTGAGTTCATTTCTTTTCCTTTTAGGGATATATTTTTTCCTTTCTTTCTATATAAGACAGAGACACTTCTCTGGCCTCAATTTGGAATATGCAGCTTGACAGAATAATTGAAACATCTACATCTCTGAGGCAGCTGGCAGGGAAAGGAAGAGCCTGAACTCTGTGAGCAGCCCCCCGAGTACTGGTGCTCATGCAAGACCTCCAAGTGTCTCTTCCCATCTATACCCCAGTGCGTGCCACGAGAATATTAAAAACCCATTAGATCCGGAGTGCCGGACATGGCTGGCTCTTTACTGCAGATGGAGGGTTGCTAATGGCCATTTCCCTTCGATCTCTGAGTCTCCTTTGAGCTATATTTATTTTTTCCCCAACATTTTGGAGCCTAGGGGTGGTGCCGTTGGAGTCGGTTGGAGATGCTGAGATGCAGCCGGCTCTGCTTGTGCCCATCCTGTGGTGAGCAGGAGCTTGGGAGAATCCCAAGGTGATTCCCAACTGGATGGATACTTCCTTTGGGGTGATTTCTGGCAATTTTGTGCCTGGCCACTTCCATGTGGCACCACTGCATGGTGTATCTGTCACAGCATCACTGTAGATGGTGCTGAGGGAAAGGGCTGTGCTGGATATGCAGTTCCCAGCCCTGCAAACCTATCCAGGCACTGCATCACAGCCACTGCCTGTAGGGACTGCGGGGCCTTAATTTTTGCTTTGCTTTTGTATTTTTAAGCAAAACCAGCAATCATCCAGAGGTGGTTTCTTTCCTTGCTCAAGGCAGCAGGATTTTGTGGCTCTGAAATGCTCAGCTCCAGCTAAAGCTCAGTACGTGAGCTCCAGCAGGATTTTCCTTCCCTGGGGGTGGGATAGAGGTGATGGGAGGAGTGGAGATGGAGACCTTGCAGGATGAGTCATGGGCACCCTCAAAGTGTCCCTGTGAAATGTCTCCACACACTTTCATGTTTTTTCTCTCCCCAGCTGACTGTGTGGTGTTCACAGCAGGAGCAAAAGCTTCCTGTTGGGATGTGGGTGTCTCCAGCAGCACCCCAAACATGCTGGGCTGTGGGTACCCACCCCTGGGGGCCTGGCAGAGCTGCTCAACACAGGATTTCACTCCTGACAGTGACACATCACCAGGGAAGAGGAATCAGGCTGAGAAGAGAGAGGAACATCCAGTGGCTCCTTGTGCCATGGCGGGTGAGAGCAGCAGGTTTTGGGGCTGTGCATTATGCAGATCATGTTGGATTATGTAAAACCTCTTTGTTCATCCTCCCTGTCAAGGGCAAAGAGCTCTGTGGGGCCAGGACAGTCTGGGGGGGGAAATCTGCAGCCGCACAGATGGTGACACTGGGGCTCCAGCCACCGGAGGAGGATGTCCCCTGACTCCCTGTTCCAGAGTCCCTACAGGCATTTCCTCATTGCTTTTAGCTCTTGGGAGCCCAGCAAGGATCCAGCAGTAAGCCAAAGCTTAGCCTAGCTCTGCCAGGGGCTTTGCTCCTTCCCAGAGCTGTGGGCAGTGTCCACCTGTGGAGGGAAACACTGGGAATGTGTGAGGAGCAGCATCCCTTCAATGACAGCTGTCACTGTGCAGTATCACCACTGCAGTGCCTTCACCCATGGGAAGTGCAGCTTATGGTGCTCCTACCTCTGCTTGCCCTTGGCATGGGCTGGGAGCCCCTTTGGCACAGCTATTCCTTATTTCTGCCATCATTTCTGTCTGATGCAGTGCACACCCTTTGAAGGGTACACTGTACAGTTTGGATTGTTTGATTTATCTAGGATAACAAAATAACATTTTTTTGTTGCTGCTTCACTTGTTTGGCTCCCAGCACAGAGTCCCTGTTCCCACCTGGGTCTCTTCAGCCATGGTTTGGTGCCCAGCTCATTCTCCATGGGGATACTGCCAGGCACGAGGTGCTGTCCCAGAGAGCAGGGGACGTTGTGTCTCCATGGATTAATTCCCATCCCCAGCTGTGCCCTGGTCTCACCTGATGCAGCTCATGGTACTGCTGTGATGGGGCAGAAGCCCAAGGCCCTGCTGGTACCTGTGGTACCCACACGGGCTGGGTTTATGTTGAGTTTCCATCTGGCTTTTCCCTACCCTCTGGCTCTCTCCAGTGTGCAGGGGAAGGTTTCACAGCCCTGTTTACATGGACACCCAGTCAAAGTTCATTCTGCTGCCATTTCTCTGCTGCTTGGAGTTTGGCTCTGTTATTTCCCTGCATGTTCACCAGGACTGTACATCCCAGCCTTCAATCCCAGTCCCCTCCCTGGCCAGGTGTCTGGGCCTTTCCAGGAGGGCTGGAAGGCTGGGGTTGGTTTTGATCCCCAGCAGCGACGGGCAGGACACCTCTCCCCAACCCTACCATACAGCACTGCCCCCCCGAGCTTCTCTTCCCCTCTCAGCCTCTCCCCACAGGACACACAGACCTCCTTTTCCTTTGAGCTTCTGAATTTGTGACATTTTGCTTGATTTTCCCCCTCTTTCCTCTCTGGCTCTCAGTGAACCACCCCATGCCTTCTGCAGAAGGTTCCTCACTTGCTCTGCATCTCTCTTGCTGTGGCCATGGGGATGTCAGAGCCTCCTGGCTCAGGCCCTGTCCCTCTTGCTAAAGTGGCACAGATGATTCTGTCCCTCACGATGGGACAGTGCGTGAGCCAGGCACTTACAGAGCCTGGCCTTGGGCAGCTCTATTGTTTCCCCACATTCTCCATTTGTGACACTTGTGCAGAGGAGTTCTCGTGCCTGTGACACTTCCCACAGCTTGGGAATGCACTGGGAGAGCCTCTGGGATCTCCTGTGTGTCCCTCCAGCCCACTGCTGTGGGGCCCTGTGGTGCCCTGTGACTGTCCCGCAGCAGAGAGCCACTGCCCCAAGACTGGGCAGGATTTTCTTTTTCCTCATCCCTGATGCAATCCTGCAGTTATCCCTTTGCTCCCTGAAATGTGTCCAGTTGCTGAACCCCTTCTCTTTTATGACTCTGCCCATCACCAAGGCTCTGGGATCTACGTTTGTTTTTGCTTGGAGTTCGTTCGAGATATTTTTCCCCTACAATTTTTTTTTAACGTGGGATTTTGCTGTTTTCTCAGCATTCTTCAATTATTATTTCACGTACCTCCAGGAACTTACTCACTGCTGACACCATTTTTTCTGAGGATCTGAGGGAAAGCCAGCTAACATGACTTTCTGGTCTCATTCCTTGGTTCCTTCTGCTCTAGCCCTTCCTGACATGCATGGTTCCCTGTGTGCCAGTGCTTTCTTGGGAACACCTCACCATGAGCACGGGGCACACCTTGGTTCATGCACCATGTGGCCATGGTGCCCTGGGCCAGTCTTGGCATCATCTTGGAGCACAGGCTGGGCAGGGGAAGCTCCACACTATCACCCCTCCGGACTGCGACTGCAATTTATGCTCACATCAACAGAGGAGAGAATATTTCCTTTTTTCTCCCCAAGCTCTTGGGGGTGTTAGAGAAAAAAATCTGCTCTGCCAGCTGCTCTGCCTGGAGCTTCCTGCACCAGGGATGGGGAGACAAGTGGGCAAGGGCATGATGCCAAGGTCAGCTTTTGCTCCAATGCCTGCTCCACACCAGCTTTCCAAGAAACTCTGCAGCAGGAAAGAAAAATAGAAAAAAAACCAACTGATTTTTTCATTTGCAGCTGGAGTGAGGCCAGATTTTGCAGCAGAACATTTTTTGGTGAAAATGGAGCTGTTGTCTTCTGGCCAGCGCTTGTTGAATGGCCCCTGCCCGGACACCACTGGGGAATGGCAGAACCAGGGCTGGGGCATTGAGCTGAGGGGCAGCAGCCACTGCTGCTGGGTTTTGGGGCTGAGCCTGGACCCCAGAGGGTCCCCTGTGAGGTGCCACCAGAGGGGACTGGCCGCCTCTGCTGCGGGCTGTGATCACAACTCCGCTTTGAAAACTCTCCAGTGCTTTGTTCTCCGCCGATACAATCCATTTGGAGCAAATGCAGTCTCGGAGCATCTTGCCAAGCCCACAAGCTTTGGGGAGGGAGGCTGCTGCGAGGCATTAGCGGCAGATAAGGCCTCCTCAGGGATGGCTGGCTGGGCAGGGAGGGGCGTTGGGGGAGTCTCGCCTCGCCTTGTCCTGGCCCGGGGACTTTGCTGATGGGGCAGCCAGGGAATGCCAGCCTCTGCCTCGGCTCCTTCACCGAATTCATCCTGTTCACTCTCCTGTTCCTTCACCTATCGTGCTCCAGGGCTGACCCTGCTACTCCTCACATCACATCCCCGATGGTCCCCTGCTTGCCAGGCACCCAGGGTGCCGCAGCATCCCCTACTTCCCACGGGAGCTCAGTGCTGGACCAAACAAGGGGCAGAGAGATGTGGTTCAGTGGCAGGGGCTTGGGATGGAGCCCCTGTGCTGGTCCTGAGCCCCAGGGCTGGACTCCCCCCACCTGCAGTCACAGGTGTGCGGGAATTTTTGAAGCCCCTGGAGGCAAATTCCTCATCCTGCCTTGTCCCGCCCTGATCCGTGCAGACAGAGGAGGTTGGAGGTGCAGGAAGGGATGCCCGGGATAACCTCGGGCAGAGTCAGAGACGCAGCCAAGGATCCCCGGGTCCCGGTGAGGTGCCAGGGGTGGGTGGGGGATGTGATGAGTACCTGTGGGATGCAGTCTGTCCCCAGCCTGGGGACCTGGGGCACGCGGTGACAGCTGAGGGGGTGGGAGCAGGGAAGGATGAAGTTAATGCCGTTATCAGCCAGGGCAGGGTCTCCAACAGACGAGGCCTCGCCAGCCAGATGGGGAGACTCCACAAAGGAGGGTCCCCTGGCAGCAGCTGGTCCCAAGGAAGAGGTTAAGGTGACACGTGTCAGGGCAAAACCCAAGGGTGGCAGACGTGGCCCAGGCCTTTGTGGGGGTCACCTCCCATCTGACGGGAGCAGGTGGGGTGGGAGCCACAGGGACCCGGGGCAGGATGGCTCTGACATGGTCCTGCCGGGCAGTGGCATCGCCTGTGACAGCCATTCGCCGTCTGCCTTTGTGCTTCTGCAGATAATGAACCTTTTTTTCCTCCAGAAAGAACGGCAATGGCCCCATGGCAGGAGATGCTGATGGGGGTTATGCATGCCCTGGCCTGGAGCTGGGGACAAGATAGGGGATAATGAGAGGGTCAATGGCTTGAGAGCCGGGGCAGGGGCTGGCCAGGCATCCTCACAGTCTGACAGACACCAGGATAAGCATCCATCCCGCTTCCAATTTTTGTATAACTAGGCAAACCACAGGCAGTGCTTAATGTGCTTCATCCCTGTGGGCACTGCTGGCCCCAGGACCCACTCTGGAGGCCAGGATCCAGCCAGGGGTCATGGCTCACCCCCTGCCACAGCTCTGCCCATCACACAGCTCAACCCCCCCCCCCGCCACCTCGGCTCCCCCTCGCCACAGGGCTAATTTCAATTATCTTCTCCAGGCCATATGAATTCTATTAATATCAAAGTAATGAGGTAGTTACTGCGATTCGGAGGAACGGCTGGGGAATTGCTCGGGATAGGGTTTCGCCAGCCAAGAGGGTAAATTAAAACCTCCCTTTGGAGAGGAGCAAAGGGCTGTAGCAGAGGTGAGTAGGGGCCAGCCTGGGGCAGGGGGGATGGTCATGGCTGTCCTTCCCCTGGGGGTCTACTGCTGTCATCCCTGCCATCCCCCTCATGCCAGAGGGCTCCTTTGGAGATGCCATGAGCTGGATGGGGAGCTCACAGCAGGGATGATGCCCCCCATTCCCTTTCTGCAGCCCCTCCAGCCCCTGCAAAAGACCCCTAAGGATAGTGCCTGGAGCATCCACCCTGGAATACAGAGAGATGGATCTCCCTGCTCAGCCTTCCTGGAGCCTTGTGGGTTCAAGCTGCTGCCCTGGTGTTTGTTTTCGGGTGCCCCTCAAAGCAGCACTGAAATGGGCAGTGTGTGTCCCGTGGGCAGCAGCAACCCAGGGCTTGGGACTGTGCTGAGCTGCCTCGAGGCACACAGCATCCAGCAGCCTGGGAGAGGATGGGGAGTGATCACAGACCCTTCCTGGCACCCAAATGCAAGGAACGGAGGCTTTCCGGGTCCAACAGCCTTCCCTGACCATCAAAAAGACCTGTCAAAGCCGCCAGCACTGCTCCCCTGGACAGATCTGAGCTGACTTGACAGACCTGAGAAGACCACGAGGAAGGGGAAAATAGCAGGGAGGGAAGGGGAAATAGCAGGAACCACATGTGTATGTGTACATCCTCCTGTAAAACAAGTTCCAGCTACTTGTTGGGCTGGAAAAAGAGCTTTGTGTGGGGCAGTGGATGGGCTCCTCCTGGATCCCGCCTGGCTGCAGGGTGCTTGGGGACACAGGCAGAGCCTGATCCCAGCTGCAGCGGGACCCAGCCAGGAACCGGGGACACGGGGAGTGCACGAGGCTGAGCCGGGGGAGCATGAATATTTTAAGGGTAAAAATAGCTCTTCTTGTGGAGCACGGGCGTCACACACGCCTGCCAAGCTGGGAGGGAGCAGAAGGTGCCTCCCAAGTCCTTGGGAGAAGAATTGGGTGAGGAAGGGGAGGGTGGGTTAAAAGAAGGGTAAGGTTTGTGCCCTGGGCTGAGCAGAAAGTCAGGGCATGTGGGAGGATCCTGTTGGACACCGCCCCCCAAAAACCGGCGCTGGGGCGAGCCCAGAGCCCAGAATAACTGAGCGTTGAGAAGAAGTGAGGATTCCTCCTCCGTGCCCTCTTAGCCCAGATAAAGAGAGAATATTTTTACAACGGCAGTGGTGATACACAGGACAGGGTTTCCCAGAGAAGATGTGGATGCCCCAGAGCTGGGTATCAAGGCCAGGCTGGATGGAGGCTTCCCGCAACCTGGTTTAGCAGAGTTGTCCCTGCTATGGGAGGAGGGTTGGATTAGATGGTTTTTAAGGTCCCTTCCAGCCCAAACCACTCTGTGATACCATAACCAGCAGGCTGAGCAGGCAGTGTCCCCTGCCCCGCGTGTGGCACGAAGCCATGCGTGCTGAGATGGGCCAGTTCATCCCGTCCCGTTCCCCTGGTCGTTGCCACCAGTTCTGCAGCAGCCGCAGGTGCTGCAGTTCGTGAGCTGAGCCTGGGGGTTCTCAGCTGGTGGCAAAGCCCCCCCGGATCCCCGCAAGGCTCTGTCCCTCGGCAGGCAGCCCAGCCGGATGGCGGGGAGGGGGCAGGAGGTGTCCCAGAGCCCAGGGTGGGGGTCCCCGGCCAGCCCCGGCCCGCGGCAGCGCCGGTGGCTGCAGAGCGGCTCTTTGCTGGCATCTGCTGACAGCGGGAGATCCTGCAGCCCTTCCAGGGAGCGACGCTGCAATTCGGCCCGGAGATGGCCCTGGGAAGGAGCAGGTCCCGGGGAGCGTGGCTCTGTCAGCCAAGCACCTGCCAGGAGCGCCCCGCACGGATGTGCCTCTTGCAGGAAAGGTGAAGTCCCACAGAAGGATGCACTTAACTCAAAATCCTGATGCCGAAGGTGGCTTTCCAGCTAAAAGTGGGAAAAGCATCCCTCAGGTTCAAACACAGCCTTTTCCTGGGATACAGGGCTCTTCCATCCCTCCTGTGCCTCTGTTATGGGCTTAGCACAGGAAGCTCTTCCTGCAACGTCCCCTGAGTCAGGGGATGAAATCACATCCGTCAAGGTCTTGTGCTCCAGACAACCTCTTGGAATCATAAATCATAGAATGGTTTGGGTTGGAAGGGACCTTAAAATCCATCCAGTTCCACCCTGCCTGCCATGAGCAGGTCCACCTTCCACCAGACCAGGTTGCTCCAAGCCCCATCCAAGCTGGCCTTGCACACTTCTGGGGATGGGGTGTCCACAACCTTGGTGGTGCCACGTTGACAGGCCATCAGAGAGAGCTGACAGCAGCAGAGAGAAGTGACATTTATCAAAGCTCTATCTGTTGAGTTACAAAAACTCCAGGAGAGCTGCAGAATCCAGAATCATGGGCAGTGTGTCCACCAACTGTGCAGTCCAAGAGATGCTTATTCTCAGTGCCAGGCAAGAAGGAAACAGCATTTTCATTTGAAAGCTGAAAATTAACTGAAAAATGGCCCAGTCGAACAGCAAACATGATGGTGGATTTTACAATCTGCAGCTCGTGCTGATTTTATTATTAATTTATATCCAGTATCTGACTGACACCCCTACCACTGATACCACTTAGTCTGAGAGAAGCAGAGAGCCAAAGCTGCAGGAGGTAGTGACTGGGCTTTAATGTGCAACAACATTTGCCTTTCCAAAATTATTTTAACTTCTGGGTGCTGCTTTTTCCCATCCAGTGTCTTGTTCCTTGATTAAATTATCCTGCCCTGATAACATATGAGCTGCCATGCAGTGGCATAAGCACTTTCCCACTGTGAAAGCCCAGTTGACTGTGGTTATCTCACAGGGATCCATGAGGGAAGGGCCTGCATGAGATGGAAGAAACTTTGTAGGGACTAATTATGTCCCAAAACAGAGAGAAGCACTTGAAAGGACTTGGAGACCCCAGTCATTCTAAAGTCAGATACACTTTTTTTGCTGTGTTTCCTGCATAGTGAAGGATGAATCCATCTGTTAAGTACATATTGCATATCTAAATATGTTAATATCTAGACTAAAATCTATCTAGATGATAAAAGCTATTTTCCTTCCATCTCTTGCAGGGTTTCACGAGTCTCAGTCCTGCAGGGGAGGGTTGCTGTCATCCCCTTCCATGAATTCCTGGGAACACTGAGCAGAGCAGCCCTTCCCTGGTGCTGAAGGCTAAGGATTGTCAGGGCATGCAGCGGACTGAGATGCTGCCTGGGTCCCCACAGTTTGGGAATGTTGTCCTGAATCCTGGATCCCCCCCCTGTTTGGGAATGTTGACTGAACTTGAGCTCTTCAGGTCTTTTCTTCAGAAGGGATTAATTCAATGAACACAAGTAACAAAACAACTCACAACCCTCTATAAATAAACTGGTGGGGTCTGACACAGCTCCTGGCTATGCCAAGAAATGGGACTAATAATAGCTGCTGAACGAGGGGGTGCAGGGGGCTGGAGAGGATAGGCAGAGAAAATGCCAGAATGGCTTAAACCTGCCATTAAAATCACCTGGGAAAGTTGAAATGAAAGTTGAATGAAATCTCAGAATCCCAGAATGGGTTGGAAGAAACCTTAAAGCTCAGCTCATCCCACCCTCTGCCATGGGCAGGGACACCTTCCAGTAGCCCAGGTTGCTCCAAGCCCTGTTCAATCTGGCTTTGGACACTTCCAGGGATCCAGGGGCAGCCACAGCTTCTCTGGGTACCCTGTCCCAGGGCCTCAGCACTCGGCAGTATCCCGACATCCACCGAGGAAGCTGTGCTGGAGGGGATGGCTCGGAGTGGGGGGGCATGGAGCCCAGTGCTGCCACACTGCCAGGTCCTGCTCCTGGGGACCATTTGGAGGATGATGGAGCCCAGAGATGCTTTTTCCAGCTAAAAAGCAGCAATTTCCCTCAAGGCCGAGGTCAGGGCCCTGGCAGCACCCCCAGTCCTGCACCTCAGCCTCCTGCACTCCCCAACCCCTTCCCCTCCCACTGCTCCTGCTGCCAGGAGAAATTCCCAGCTGGGCTTTTGTCACCGACGCACGCGTGTTTCTGCGGGAAGTTTCTATTTCTGTGAATAGCAATTTTTCAACCAACTCCTCCCCCGCCTGCTCGCTTTCACAGGAGCCCTGACGAACGCCACTGGCATGCCTGGAAGCTGCAGCTCACTCCTGCGTGCCAGCCTGCGCCCTCCGCCCTCCCATCCCAGCGCCTGTCCTACAGTTCCAGGGCACGGGAGTTACGCTCGTGGTAACTTGTGAGGGTCAAATCGAGCTGGGACCACTCCGTGTGCCGGGCTCCTGGTGCTCACCGTGTGCCCTGGGACAGGAAAGGGCTACAAAGAAGTGGGGAAGCCTGGAGGAGCCAAGCTGCTTGTAAAAGCCCAAAGCAGCAGCATCTCTGCTTGGGAGACACTGAGACTTCCAAGAACATCCTGGCATGTCCCAGTTTCTCAGGCCACAGCTCTTGCCAGGCCCAGCTGTGCAGAGGAGCCTGCAAATGATTTCTGTCTTTGATTAAACCTGAAGCCAAGCCCCCAGCGCTGGAGCCAAGCCCCCAGTACTTCCCCAGTTTGTCAGCCCTGTTTGTCCCCTCCTGATGGACTCCCTCCTCAGGGTGAGCCTCCCAGTTTGGGACCAGGGTCTTAAGGGCACTTTGCATTCCCTGTTTCCATTAGAAGACACCACCTGCAGTACTTGTCTGGGGTCTGTATCCCACAGAAGCTGTCACAGGAATATTAATTGCTGAAGCAGGCGGTCCCACAGCCAGGCACAAGTGGTGGCTGTGGGATGTGCTCTGTGCTAGGGCTCACTGAGCATCGGCCTTGCTGCACTCACGGGGTGAGGCTGTATCCCCAGAGGAGGTGAAGTCAGAGTGCTGTGACCTGGATGCAAGTGATGCCGTGAGAGGCTACCTAAAACAGAGGTTAAAGGAGTAAAGTAGGGATTTTTAAAAAAGGCCTTCAAAGGATAAACCTTGGGCAGTACAAGAACCTGGCCATGGCTCCACCCCAGATGGATGGTGTGCCATGAGTTTCCACACTTCTGTAAGTTTTGGTCCATTTCCATATTGGGGTTAACTGTCCAATTCCAGCTCCAGGTGATGAAGTCCCATCCTCCCAGATTGCTCTCCTCAATTCTCTGTTGTTTGCACTTTTTGAGCCTGAAGCTGCAACGGTGTCCTTGGTTCTTGGGCTGGAAAAGGATTGTTTTGTCAAACTAAACTGTGAAGAAAACTTGCTAACACTTTATATGAAGTTCAGTTATATACTAATGCAGTACAGAATCTGGAAAATATGAAAGCTAAACCTTAAGGCATCACAAGGACCATGGTGCTTTCTCCATCCCAGCAGCAGGATAGGGAAAGGCATTGGAACCATCTGGACGGCTTCCATGCATCCAGGCCATGCTTATCAGCATCCCTGCCTTGGGGCACAGAGCTGAGAAATGAAAGGGAACAACCATGGTGCCTTTCTGCTGCACTGAGAGCAGTGTTTAGTGATCCCACTGCTGGCTCAGATGGGAATGGGCCCTTAGAGGCTGGAATTATCAAAAACAGCTCTTGGGAATGAAAAAAAGCTGGACAAATTGCTGATTGCAGCTGCCTGACTGGAAAATAAAGTGAGTGCTCCTAGGGCATGTGGCACTGAGGGAATGAGCTCTGTGTCCACTCGAGGACTGGAACACCGAATTCCCCTTGCTGTTTCCAAACCAAGAGGCACTGGCAGCGAGAATGGGGCTGGAGAGGGGATGGGATCAGAGGGGAATATCCTTGGGGTGGTATAGAAGTGCTTACCACAGTGAGCAGCACCATACTGCAAAGGCAACGTGTCACTTAAACCTTGGTCATTTCAGCAAAGAGAAAATCAGGAATATGTGAAGTGTCTGTTTTGCAAAGGAATAACCTTCAGGGTTTCCTCTGCTGCAACCTCAAGAAATTCCACAGCTGCTACTGCGTGGGAGGGAGCCCGGGGAGCATTCTTCTTCTCTGCTGAGGCTGATGCTCACGGCTGGCTGCAGCCCTTGGCCAGGAAGGGCTGTGCTGAGCAGCACATGCTGCAGCCCCCCTGCCTCAGGTGCCCAGAGCCTCTCTCCATCCTCTTCCCAGCCAGCCATAAATGTTACAGAATTCTTATAAATCCTTGTGCTTTCCAGAAGGGCTGAGACCTCGGTAGTCCTGTCCCAGAGGCTCTTGAAGCTGCTTGAAGCACTCTGCAAGGAGCAGAGGGGATGTACCAAGAGTGATTTGCTACTCCTGGAGATATTTTCTACTCCTAATTAATGCAGTAAAAATGTGTGTCTGCCAAGGAAGTAAAAATATTCCCGTTTTCAAGATCCAGGGCAAGTAAGGAAAAAGCAATGCAGACTCTTCTGAATGTCTGCAGAAACTGTCTCCCCCTGCCCAGCTCCTGTTTAACACCTGTTGGGACTATTGCGAGGTTCCTGCCCTGGCTGTGGCTGCTGGGATGAGCCACAGCTCTGTGCCCAGCTCCTCTGCTCCTCCTGTGACAGTCCAGCACAGGGACACCCACAATATCCAGGGCCACACCTGGGACAAGCAGCAGAGTACTGTGTCCTTCCCCGTGCCACTCCCAGGATGGACTGGGAGCACTGGGAAGCACCGGGTCCTCCCGGTCCTGTGTCAGGCCAGAACAAGGAGCACTGGAGAGCACTGGAAGCACTGGAGAGCACTGGGAAGCACTGGGGAGCTGTGTGCCTGCCGGTGCTGCATCCCAGGATGGAGAGGGGAGAACCAGGCTCCTCCAGAGTCCCATCCCAGGATGGAGTAGTGGCACCCTGGTGTCCTGGTCTCTTCTCATGCTTCACCCAGGCCAGAGCCGTGCCTCTCTTGTTGCCCCATCTCTGGCTGGAATGGGGAGAATTAAGGAGGGCTGGGCCTTCCAGGTGCCTGTCCTAGGATACAGTGGGGAGCCCTGTGCCCCTCCCTGTGCCCATCCCACGATGGAGAGGAGAGTTGTGTCCCTCATGGGCAGGCATGGAGAGCGCTGGAGAGCACCATGTCCGTCTGGTGCCCCTCCATCCGGGCTGGAGAAAGGAGTACTGAGAAGCACTGGGTAGCATCGTGTCCTCCCGATGCCCGTCACAGGATGGAGTGCGGAGCACCGGGGAGCTGTGCTCTTCCCTGTGCCCCGTTCCATGATGGGGTGCACCGGGAAACCGCGTCCCTTCCCGGTGCCCTGTCCAGGGCTGGTGCGGGGAGCACTGGGGAGCACTGAGGAGCATCCCGGTGACCCGTCCCGGGAGGGAATGGGGAGGGGCCGGGGTCCCGGTTTCTCCCAGGGCTCCGTCCCGGTCCAGCGGGGCGGTGCGGGACAGGACGGGGCGCGGAGCGGTGCGAGGCGCTGAGAGGCGGTGCGGAGCGGTGCGCGGAGAAGCTGCGCCGGGTGTGGAGAGGCGGTGCGGAACAGTGGGCGGAGCTGTGCGGGACAGGCGGTGCGGGACAGGGACGGGCGGTGTGGGACAGGGACAGGCGGTGTGGGACAGGGACGAGCGGTGCGGGACAGGCGGTGCGGTGAGGGGCGGTGAGGGGCGGTGCGGAGACAAGGACAGGCGGTGCGGGGCAGTGCGGGACAGGGACAGGCGGTGCGTGGGACGCTGAGGGGCGGCGCGGTGCGCTGAGGGGCGGTGCGGGACAGGCTGAGGGCGGTGCGGGACAGGGCTGAGGGCGGTGNTGAGGGCGGTGTGGGACGGAGACAGGCTGAGGGGCGGTGCGGGACAGGCTGAGGGCGGTGTGGGACGGGGACAGGCGGTGCGCGGGGCGCTGAGGGGCGGCGCGGGGCGGTGTGGGACGCGGAGCGCGCGAAGATGGCGGCGGGCAGGCGCGCTCCGCGCACCGGGCTGCTGGAGCTGCGCGGCCCCAGCGGGCAGTGGCTCCGCGTCCTGCTCACCCTGGCCGAGGACGTGCTGGGGGTCAGCCCGGCAGACGGCCCCGGGCCCGGCCCCGAGGCCCCGGCGGCTCAGCTGAACGGCGGCGAGCCGGGCTCCGCCGCGCCCGAGGCGCTCGCCAACATCAGGCGCACCGTGCGCGTCGTCAAGCAGGATGTGGGGGGGCTCGGCATCAGCATCAAAGGTGAGGCCGGGCCTGAGGGTCCTGGGGCGGCCGGGGAGCAGGGGCACCGGCACCGGGACTTGTTGCTGCTGCCGTCCCGCGGCTCGCTCGGAGCGAACCCCGCGGGGAGCAGGGCTGGGGTCGGGATCCTCACACCCGCCAGCCCCAGCTCAGGACGGGGAGGGGGACACGTGGCAGTGACGGGACCCGAACAGTTCCCAGCCTACGGAAAGAGCGATGATTTGGGGTGCGGAGAGACCGGCCAGTGCCTGCCCGCCGCGCCCCGGCCGGGCTGAGGGACCCCAGGGTTTGTGAGCCCCAGGGGGCTCCCACTGTCCCCTGCATCCACGGATATGGTGCTGGCTCACGGGGCAGACGGGGTGCAGGGGGGCACCCGGTTACACCAAAGTCGCCCTTTTGCAGCCAGAGGGAGGGGTGAGCCGGCGTGCCCTTGTCTCACCGTGTTCCTGAGCTGGGAAATGCCCCTTTAAAACTGTCAGCAAAGCGAAGGGAGCGATGTAAAGCCCCTGGAGATCTGCCGGCGCTGGGTGGGGTGTTAAACCAGCGCACTCGGGCTTGGCGATGTGTGCTCCCGGGGAGCACGGCTGCGGGAAGCCTCCCTGTTTAACGTCTGTTTTCCCTCCCAAGCTGTCCCGCTCCTCGGTGGCTCGCCTGAACTTCAGGCTGGAAACTTCTTAGGGCAAGGATGGCATTCCTGCCTTTCTGCCTGCCTTTGATTTTCACGCGGCTCCGAGCGTGCGGGAAACTGTGAAAACAGGATGAAAAGGGCAGCGGGGAGACAGGGACAGGGCTGTCACGGAGCGTGGCTGTGAGAGGCAGCGGGCTCGGCAGCCCCGCGGGCAGTGACAGGGCAGCTCTCGCCTCCTGACGTGGCTTTTCCTCCCCGCTCAGAAGGGACACAGACGCAGCCTCCGGCTCCCTCTGGAAGTGGGGAGGTTTTGCAATGTGAATGTGCGGGTGCTGGAGCTGGATCGACACTGCTGGCCGTGTCTGCAGGGTGCCCCAGCTTGCCCGCCCTTTTTTTGCGAAGCACAAACCCCCTTTCGTAACCACCCCTTGGCTGCCAAGTTATTGGTTGCTCTGTGGCTCTCCCAGGAAAGGAAAAACTTCCCTTGGTTCAGTTAAAACTTTATTTTTGCAGTGACGTATGTGGAAAAGAAGTAGTTGCCATCAAAACTGGGCAGTGGAAGCTGTTGTGGAGGGTGGGGCAGCCTCGGTAGAGCAGGACATCACTCTTCACCGGGCTGCTGACTGTTCATGTGCCAGCCGTGTTTCACGCAGGGACACTGGGTGCCACCCGGGGGTGAATGTCCTGCCACGGGACGTGGCTTGGGGCTGACAGGACAGCGGGGAGTCTAGCGAGAGCCGGGCTGGCGGAGGTTCTTAGCCCTGGCAGGGCTCTCGGCGCTGGCAGCCGGGCGAGGAGCTGCTGCTGCTGCAAGGACGGAGCAGCCCCCGCCGGGGCCTCTGACAGCTGATAACCGGAGCCCTCGCCGGGCTTGGCATGCGGCTGAGCGAGGAAATGCCTGTGGCACTGGCAGGGAGCAGCCCGGGGCGGGCAGTGACAGCGGGCTGGGCTCAGCATCTCCCTCTGGGAGGAGGATCATCTCTCGGAGACTCCTCGGGACAGGCTGTCCCGGGGCACATCGGGCACTGCTGATCCCCGGCTGCCACGGGCAGTGGCTGCTGCATCCCTGCGCCCTGGCATGCAGGCAGCTCGGATCTCCCTGCGGGTTCAAAAGGCGATGTGCAAATTGATCTCCTGAAGGCGCCGGGAGTTTGAATAGCATTCTTTTAGTCGGGACAGCGGGGAGCAGCCGGTAAATAGCGCTGCTATGTGGACAGGAACACGCAGCCAGATTGGTTCACCTCTCCCTGGCTCTTTGGCCTCTCCAAAAACATTCAGCTGTCTTATCTGTTGAGATCATGAAGTCCTTGGAGCCAGGATAGTTGCTCAGCACACGTGATTAATAATGCAAATAAAGATACGCTTTCCTGCCAAAACTGATGGGGAGATGGCCAGGTTATGTGTTCTCTCTGTGAATAATCTATGACCAATCTGAGTGGTTTTGGAGCAATCACTTAATCAGCTGTAAAGCCTCATGGTACTTTGGCTGCTGTGGTTGGTACAGGTGTCCTGTGGGTATCTGGGGGAGTGGGCAGTGGGCTGACCTGGCACAGTGCGTTGAGTACCAGCAGAAAGGCTCAGCCTTGCTGGGACCATCTGGTGCTAGAGCATCCCCCTCCCCACCCACTCCTCCGAGTGCTCCAACAGCCACAACTGCTCCCTGTCTCTTCTGTTTCAAGGTGGCCGAGAGAATAAAATGCCCATCTTGATCTCCAAGATCTTTAAGGGGCTGGCAGCGGATCAGACCGAGGCGCTGTACGTGGGGGATGCCATCCTCGCCGTCAATGGCACCGACCTGTCCGAGGCCACACACGATGAGGCCGTGCAGGCCCTGAAGAAGACGGGCAAGGAAGTGATCTTAGAAGGTAGGAGACAAGGATGTGATGGGGGCAGAAGGGTCCTCGTGTACTGGGATGACACAGGGGTGGCATATCATCTGCAGCTGCATTTGCATACTCTTTCAAATGCAAAACAACATATGCAGAGTAATTTGTCTGCTCATCCGGAGAGCTGGAGGTAACTGCTGGGATCTCCCTGTCTCCTTCTGGAGAGGGAGGGATGTGTGTGCCAGTGCTTCATGCCCACAGGCTCTCTCTCCTTGCTGTGGGACCTTGGGCAGGCAGCAGTGGGAGGTGTGGGACAAGTTTCTGGGATTTGGGATTCTTTCATTGCACAGCATCACCCCCACATCTGCAGTTCCTGGGGCAAGAGAAAACATTTTCTGGTTTTCCTGTGGTTTTAATTTAAACCCACATCCCTGGCTGGTGTAGGTTTATGCCAGTGGGGAGGGGGTGCACTGGCCTCCACTCCTGCTGAGCACCTTGGGGTTTGCTGGGTGGGTTTTGGGCAGGTGGAAGGGGAGGGAGGGCCTTCTCAGGAACTGCCCATCCAGGGGATGCTGCCCACCTAGGGAATCCGTGGAAGCCGGGGCTACAAACATACCAGGGATGCAGCCTTCACCACCCTGGAGCAGGGTGTTCCCTGGGAACAGGCTCCCTCTCAGTACCAGGCAGATGGTCCCTGGTGTCTCACAGCCCTGAGAGGGGCTAGCACACTGCAGGAGCGCCTCAAGCCCTACTTGAGGACTGGGTGAGTGTTAGAACCGTGGGAGTCCTGAGGGAGGGACCCCATTTTTCTTTGGTTAACCTTCACATCCCATCTGTCCCTTTTTGCCCACCCTCTGCCAGCTCAGCCAGGCTGGGATGAGCATCCCAGATTTGTCCCTCAGGAAAGGAGCCTTCCCTTCCCCTTACTTCCAACCAGTCCTTGGGGTCACCCTGTTCAACAGGGGGGGTCTTGGCACCAGAGACCCTCCTCAGATCCCAAAGAGAGGTTTGATTTGGGGGCAGTGCTTGGGGCTGTCCCTAGACAAAGCAGTTCTGTGTGCTGTGCTGCCAGCGACCATCGTGGCTCCAGCTTTCCTGTGCCTTCCCAAGATTATCTCAGCTCCAGATTTTCATTTTTAGCTTTGCTCAGCCCTTTCTGCTGTGGGTTCCTCTTCTCCTGGGAGCCTCAGAACCACGGTTCAGCCGGAGGAATGTGCTGCTCTGCACAGCTGCTGGGAGCAGATAGGGTTGGTGGTGGGGTGGTTTTGTTGTTTTTTTCTGACCAAAGAGAAACACAAGAGCTTCTTTCTTTGTGAGTCTGTGAAATTCCTGCCTGGAGCTGCTGCTCTCGGACCACCCTCCCTCTGTTATTTTCTGTTCATCCTTTGGTGTGGGTTTCCTTTCTGCCAGAGCTCCTGCCAGAAGTGGAGAGGAGCTGCCCTTTATGGAGAGAAAAATTTCTGTCCCTGGACCCCTCCTCCTCCATCCTCTGGGATCCAGGTCCCCCCCCTGGGAGGCAGCTGCAGGCAGGACCTTTGCAGTAGCTTGCTGAGCTCAGGTATGACCTGCTGGGTTTCTTGATTAATTAAAACTCCCAGCAGGTACCTCCTTGGGAGGAGGCTGGGACTGGGCTGGCTCCCACTACAGCACTCTGGAGCTCTGGGATGAGTTTGTATCTGACCTGGATCCAGCCAGAGCAGAGCAGGGATCTCTGCTTCTCATCTGATCACTGATGTCACTGATAAACATGGTACATCTCCATCCCCTCCCTGTTTCTGGGTTTGCTGCACAGTGTAGCTCTGCCATGGGGGTGGTAGGGCTGGCACTGTGCCATGGTCAGGCTGTCACTGCCCTGTGGAGGTGATTGCCTTGTACCTGCCACCCCTGTGTCTCTTCAAGAGTGGGCTGGCCTGGAGACACCCTGCCCCAGGGAGAGGTAGCAGGGCTGAGGGGCAGGGGCTGGCCTTAAAGTACCTGAAGGGTGTTAAACTGGGGGGTTACCTGCTTCCTTCTCCTGCTTGGAGAAGGCAGAGCTTAAAAAAGAGCACCTTAACATTACTTGGACACTTTCTGCTCCCTGCATGCTCCCTGGGACTCCAGATTTCCTTATAGTGCTCTGAGTGCTAAACCAGAGTATTTGGCACAGCCAAATGTTCACTCCTTGCTGCTCCTGGCTGCAGTCATTCCTGGGATTCAGAGATTTTAGGGTGATTTGCAAGTGGCATTGCAGCAGGTAACAAAACTGGGAGAGCTGGCACCTCCTCCCAGGGCAGTGAGCTGGGCTGAGACTCCCCAAAGTGGCAGAGCTGGGAGGTGATGTGTTTTAATGTGAGTATCAGCAGTGGCTCCACGTGCCAGATTTCACCCTGGGCTGCTCAGCTTGGCTTCAGGCTCCTGGATGTCATTGCTGCCCAGGCGTGAGGACATGCAGATACCTCTCCGTGTGTCCTGCCAAGATTGTTTTTGGATGTGCCAAACTACTCTCTTGGTATTTGCAGGAGGAGCTGGACTGTATTTATATTACATTGTTATTTCAGGGAGAGTTGCTCTCCCTTTGCCTTATTTTTCCCTTGGTTTTTTTCCTTATTTTCATTGCTTGGAATCCAGAGACTCTCCATGGCAGGGGGAAGGCTGATAAACATCCTTCCAGCTGCCCTGGGAAGGGTTCTGAGCACAGCAGTGGTTTTGCTGGTGAGGCCCCTGTGCTGTATTGTCAGAGGGGGAGAACTGGGAGCTGTGGGGAGGAGGAGTTGGGGTATCTGTGGGCATCTCACATCCATGCCTTACTTGCCACAGGGATACTCCTGGGGCTGCCTCTACTCTTTAGGACTTGCCTGGCCAAGTAATTGCTTGGAAGTCTGAAGTTCAGAAAAATGAGTGCTGGGAGAGAGTGGGGCTGAGAATTCTCTGGAGTGCTGGTTGCCATAACCATGGGAAGGAAGGCTTTGGATCTGCCCCAGGGATGATGCCAAGAGCTAGTGGGGCACCATCTGCCACCTCCACACCTCGCTGCTCTGAAGCTTTGCTTTTCCTAGGGAGTTTCCTGGGTTTGTTTCTTCTCCCTGGAAACCCGGAGGGTTGTCCCATGATCTCCCTGCTGACGGTGCAGCACAGGGGAATGTTTAGCAAAGAGCTGGGAATGGAATGTGACACTGAGTACTGGGACGGGATCCCGGGGGCAAGAGGAGCAGCAGTGGCACCTCACCCTGCAGCATCCTGTGGCATCTTCCTCCCTGGGGCAGAAGGGCTTGAGCTGAGGCAGCTGGGACAGGTGTTGTGTTCATGCTAGGAGCCAGGGGCAGGGCATGGTCCCAGGGTGGGATGCTGGGGACTGTGTTGACCTTTCTGGAAGCACATTAGAGCATCAGGTTGGAGCTGGCAGGTCATTTTAGGGTGTCTCTTTGGGATGTGTGTTTGCTCAGCCCCCCAGTTTAACATGCCAATTTTGTGTCAGTAATCCTGAGGCAGAGAGGGACCAGCTGGAGGTGGGATTAGCCTCTCTGTAGGGCCAGCACTCGATCTCTAGGAGCTCTCTGGAAGAGCTCCTGATGTGATGGCCTTGCTGAGCTGCGTAGATGCTGCTGGGAAGATTTTGGCAGGAGCAGCAGCAGCACCATCCTACTCCTGACCAGAAATGGAGTCTGGAACCTCTTCTTTGAATCTACGCTGTGATGTCCAGGCTGAAGCACAGTGTGCTGGTGACCCAAGCAGTGGAGGGAGGGTGTTCCTGAACCTGCTCTGGGTGTCCATGTCTGTTTTCCTGCCTGGAGGAAGCGTTGTGGCTCCTCAGTGAAGCTCTGTGGGGTCGGGTTTGGCTTTGAGCAGTGCTGAGCCATGGGGGTGTGTGGGGCAGGTTGTGCTGATTCAGGATCCAGGGTGCCAGGAGTGATTGTGATTGTTCTCCATCCTTGTGAGGGATGGGCTGATGGAGAGGGAGAATTTTCACCCAAGAAGTAAAACCAAGGAATTTTGATGGTTCTGCCCCTTTCTGGCATGCGGGGAGAAAAAAAGCCCAAAAAACCCGCTGCAACACAGAGGCAGACCCAGAGCCTTTGGTTAAACGTGTCCTTGATGCAGCTCACTCCAGGGTTCAGGACACATGGGATGCTGCAGTGATTTGGAGCTCCTGTGCCACCACCTGGCCCCCTGCAGAGGCACTGTCCTGGCATGGGATGGGTGGCCACATACCCAGAGACTTTTGCTGTTCCCCAAAACCCTAAAAGAAAGTTTTCCTTAGTTCAAAGCCCTGAGTAGTTACAGGTGCTATTTGTGCCCGTCTTCTGTTCTGGAGACGATCAGTGGGAGAGGCTCTTTCCCTGGAGAGCCCCAGGTGGCTTTGGAGGCCATGTGGATTAGCCCAGCAGCCACTCTGGGCTGTGTGCCTGCTGTAGGTGGCTTTAAGGCAACAGCAGCCAGGCAGTGTTGCTACCCAGTGGTTTTTGGAGGGTGCAGGCTGGCAGGGAGCAGGCAGGAGCCCCAGCACTGCAAGGTGCTAATTAGAGAGGAAAAACGGTTCAAGAATTACAGTTACTACTAGCAGAGGTGATGCATGATATGGTGTGAGTTGTTTGCTTTAATGAGAGGGAGGTAATTAATTAATCCATTTGATACCAACTGCAGTGGAGGGACTGGCAGGAGTGTAAGTCAGCCCGTTGTGAAGCCAGTGCTGGGGTCACTGGAGGGGACAGCAGCTCCCATGGGATGGTGACCTGGCCTTGGCCAGGGAGCATCGGAGCCTCCAGCACCTCCCAGCTCCCCGTGCTGGCTCAGGAGTCCCGTGCTTCGCCAGCAGCCTGAAACCCTCCTTCAAGCCACGTACCCGAGACACACACCCTGCCTGTTGCCTCATTGTCCGTGCCCTGTCCCGGACTGGGCACTGCTCCTGTCCTCCGCGGCTCCCTGGGGACGTGACCCCGCCACCGCCCAGCTAATGCCGGTGACGTCCCCCGCGTGCTCGGGGAGCCAGGGGCTGGCGCAGGGACGCCGCTCGGGTTTCAGCGGCTCAATGGCATCTTTCTGAACTCCAATTAGTTCCCAGGCACCGGGATAATGGCAGGTCCCCGCTGCCAAGATTAATGGCTCGGGCCAGATCCAGCGCGGCTCGGATGCCTGCGGGAACGTGGCTATTTTTGTAACGGGAGGCGCAGGGCACGAGGCTGGTGGCCCCCCGCCGCCGCCGCCTTGGCCCCGGGGCCACCGCGGGTTAACCTGGCCCACGTGGTACAGCACCGTGGCCATTTATAGCCGCATCCCGCAGAGCACCCGCAGCTCCTGCTGGGCTATCAGGATTTAGGGTTTTAGGGAGCTCGCTGGGATAGGAATGAAAGGGGAGAGCACAGAATAGGCTGAGGCTGGAAGGGATCCACCAGGATCATCCCTGGCTGGCCCTGTGCAGACATCCCAACAATCCCACTCCGTGCATCCCTGAGAGCATTGTTCAAACACTCCTGGAGCTCCGGCAGCCTTGGGGCTGTTGCGTCGGGGGAAGATGGGCGGGAGATGGATGGTGGTGGCCAGGTGAAGTTTGGGAGTGGGTGGCTCTGCGTGCAGATGCTTTCCTGGTGGGAAAAAGGCTCCTTTCTGGCAGCACATCAGGCTGCTGTGGCTTGGCTAAAGTGATGGAGCTGGGCCCATCCAGCCACCTACAAGTGTTGGCTGCAAAGCCAAGCTCGTGTCCCCCATCCTGCCACCCACTCTGCTGGCTTGGACCTGGAGTAGAACCAGCCAGGATGGCTGGGGATGTGGCTGCAGGCACGTGTCTGTCCTGTGTGTTTCCTAAGGGCCTCCGAAGGGAAACCCTTCCCTGGACTCAGTAGCTAGTCCCTTGCTGCCCCAGGGCAGGACCAGGACTGGCATCCTGCCTGCTCAGCCAGAGTTTTTCAGCCAGCACTGCCAAACTCATTTGCAGGATGTGGTTGTGGGGCCCCATCAATTTGTGGTGCCTTTCATCTCCCCTTTCCCCCAAACCTCTGGAGCCAGTTGCCATCCCAGCGTAGCTCTGAGGGCTCTGGCTCTGGAGCCAGGCTCACTGGGGACTGATTTCTTGTCCCTGGTTTGAGGCTCACAGGGCAGGGCTGTGCGAGCAGAGAGCACGCTCTCCAAGGCTTTTCCTGGGGCCAAGCCAGGGTATTTCAGAGCTGTTCCTCAGCTGGCAGCAGGACTGGCTGTACCAGCACAGTTTGGACTGTGTAATTTTGGCCTGGGACTCTTTCCCATTTCCCACCCCTGGCTGTGTGTGCTGCCCCAGGGAACTACTCAGGCCTGGATCTGGGTTAAAGGGAAGGGAAAAGCAGGGAAAGGCCGTTTTTATCCCTCTTGCGGAGCTCCCCAGGCTGGGATGGTGGGGCTGAGGTACTGGGAGGGTTCAGGGTGCCATGTGGAGGTGGTGAGGCCCTGGCACAGGGTGCCCAGAGCAGCTGTGGCTGCTCCTGGATCCTTAGAAGTGTCCAAGGCCATGTTGGGCACTGGGGTTTGGAACATCCTGGGATAGTGGAAGGAGTGGAAGGAATCCATCCCCAAAGCAGGAGGTGGATTGAGATGGGCTTTAAGTTCCCTTCCGATCCAGATGATTCTGTGATAAGCAATGTCTGTTCCTAAAGCAATTGCTCTTATCACTGAGGTCACAACCTCCCATAATTGTCTCTACCAGCAGGACCCTTACTATTCCTGGAGTTAGTGTACAAATCCTCAATCCTCCCAAGAGCCACACAATGCTCCATCCCCCTGCACCGTGCAGGAAAGCCCCACTGACATCTGCATGGATCTTCTCCTGATGCTCTACAAGCTCTGGCATGAATGTGCCAGCATGAAGGTCACTTTAATGCTGCTTGAAATCCCCAAGAAATGGAATAAGGGGGTTGGAATGGGATGATCTTTAAGGTCTCTTCCAACCGAAACCATTCTGTGATTCTATGTCACTTCCTATGTGACCTCGCCCACCAGTGCCACCCCTGCACCTGCAGAGGGGCTGGGGACCCACAGCATGGGTGGCAGCTCTGGGGAGCTAATGGAGGGGTCATCAGCTCTGATACAGGGAGAGTGCAGGGGGTTTCAGCAGGGTAGGATGAGGCAGCACCCTGGCCTGTGCCACGTCCTCAGCAGGTGCTGCCTCTCTTCCAGTGAAGTACATGAAGGAGATCTCACCCTACTTCAAGAACTCCTCAGCGGGGGCAACAGTCAGCTGGGACCCGTCTCCTGCTGGCCAGCAGAAGCGATCGTCCCCACTGCTGCCCTCTCGGGAGCTCCGGGAGAGCCGGAGTGTCCCTCTGAAGATGTGCTACGTGTCCCGCAAGTGCCTCCCCACTGACCCGGAGCACAGGTCAGTGCCTGACGCTGGGGCCGGCCATGCCACCGCGGTGTCCCGGGGAGCCGAGGGCGGGCAGGGACTCACGGGGGCCGTGTCCCTGCAGGTACCTGGAGGTGTGCTCGGCGGACGGGCGCGTTGCCCTCTTCCTGCGGGCGAAGGACGAGGCCACGGCACAGTCGTGGCTCGGCGCCATCCAGGCCAACGCAGCCGCGCTGCTGCCGCGGGTGAAGGAGGAGCTGCGGGCACAGCTGGCGGGGGCTGGCACGGTGGCCGGACGGGACATCAAGCACGTGGGCTGGCTGACCGAGCAGGTACCGCCGGTCCCCCGCCACCCTGGGCCACCGTGCTGCCTGTGGCCCTGACCCAGTGCCTTTGCAGCTCCCCAGCGCCGGCACCAGGAACCTCCTGGCCGTGCTCACAGAGAAGGAGCTGCTGCTGTACGGGAGCCTGCCACAGAGCCGGGACGCCCTGGGCAAGCCCACGCACAGCTACCCTCTCATTGCCACCAGGTAGGGGCCACCAGCTCCGTGCCCTCCTGCCCCGCTCAGGGATAGGGTGGTGGCAGTCCCTGGGGGGAGTGGTAGGGTCTGGGAGTCAGGGCAGAACCCAAGGGCTGGTGTCAGACTCCCAAAGTGGTGACAGTGACCAGGGATGTCAGGGCAGAACCCAAGGGCTGGTGTCAGACCCCCAAAGTGGTGACAGTGACCAGGGATGGTGTCAAGGGCTGGGGGTCAGAACTCCAGGGTGGTAGCAGGGGTTGGTGGTGGTGGCAGAGGCGTTTGAGATGATGGTGGCGTCCACGGGTGGCGTCAGAGCAGTGGGAATGGTGACAGTGTCCAAGGGTAGTGTCAGGGCCATCGGCACAGTGGTGCTGGGTCGCNTGGCGTGCGGGGCCTCATCCGCGGGGCTGCAGCTCCCCCTGGCGGCCTCGCTACGCGCCCGGAGCGGAGCGGGGTGAGGCGCCGGGGCCGTGCGGGGTGCGGGGCTGTGCTGGGGCCGTGCGGGATGTGGGGCGTGCTGGGGCTGTGCGCGGCTGTGCTGGAGCTGTGTGGGATGCGGGATCACGCTTGGGCAGTGCGGGATGCAAAGCTGAAGAGCGATGCTGAGGTGCGGTACTGAGGCGGTGCGAGGCGCTGCGATGTTGCGGTGTGTGGTGCCGGGGCAATGCAGGGTGCGGTGCTGTGTTGGCGCTGGGATGTTGCGGTGCTGGGATGGTGCTGTGGCGGTGCGGGGTGAGATGCAGGGTCAGGGTGCGGTGCTGGGACGGTGCTGTGGCGGTGCGGGGTGAGATGCAGGGTCGGGGTGCGGTGCTGGGACGGTGCTGTGGCGGTGCGGGGTGAGATGCAGGGTCGGGGTGCGGTGCTGGGATGGTGCTGTGGCGGTGCCGAGACCTGCGGGGCGCGGTGCTGAGCCCTGGCTGTGCCGCAGGCTGGTGCACTCGGGGCCGGCCAAGGGCTCGGCGCTGTACGAGGCCGAGCGCTCGTTCGCGCTGCGCGCCGGCGGCCGCCTGGGCGTGCAGACCCATCTCTTCAGCCTGGAGAGCCCCCGGGAGCTCGCCCTGTGGACGCGCCTGCTGGTGGACGGCACCCACGGCGCCGCCGAGCTGGCCCAGGAGGTCTCTACAGGTCAGCGGGGACCCGCGGGGGCTGGAGGGTGCGGCGGGACCCCCGGCTCACCCCTGTCCTCTCCCCATCCTCAGCCTGCACGTGGAAGGGGCAGGACTGCACCCTGACTGTCCACATCGACAAGGGCTTCACCATCTCCACCAGCGAGCCCGGGCTCAGCAGGACCATCCTGCTCCAGCAGCCCTTCGAGAAGCTGCAGATGTCCTCGGATGATGGCACCAAGATGCTCTACCTGGACTTTGGTGGACCGGAGGGAGATATCGTGAGTTGGCTTTTCCTTCAGCAGCCCCACCCACACTCCCAGGGGCAGAGGGGGAGCAGAGCACCCACCCTGCTCACGGCACCCATCCTGCCTGGAATGGGGGTGAGCCGCCTGCCCGCCCCAGACAGGGTTGTACAGCCCTTCCCAGGACCCAGTAAAACTGTGGTGGGTTTGGGGAGCTCTGGATGGTTCCTGATTGAAAGTTAACTGATGGAGGAACAGCTCTCCCCATTGTAAACATCCCTCCTTTCCTTTTTTGCAGCAACTGGACCTTCACTCCTGCCCCAAGACCATCGTCTTCATCATCCACTCCTTCCTGTCGGCCAAGGTGACCCGGCTGGGGCTGCTGGCATGACGAGGGAGCCCAGCACTGGCTGGGGCAGCCCAAGCCCCTGGCCCATCTATGCACCTCCCTCCTGGCTGAACCCAGCTCCAAGCCACCCCATGGAGACTGCAGCCCCCATGGGATCACATCACTCCCACCAAGGAAAAGTGCCATCCAGCCAGGAAAAGCCCCTCTTGGGCGTTTGGGGCAGCAGTGGGGTGAAACCCTTCTTGGGTGGCAGCACCAGGACTTCTCCAGTGCCTTCTTCCCTTCCTTCCTTGGTGGCTGGAGAAGCCCGTTGGGAGCCCACGAGTGGACACGTGGCCATCACCCCAGTGCCTTGAGAGATGATATTTTCTGTACAAAGAACCCATTTATATCCGTGTTTTATATTTATATTGCCCACTTCAAAACGCTGATGTGGCAGCTCTTCTGCAGCTGGGTTCGACCCCTCGGAGAGTCCCCAGTCCTGCAGCACAAGGCCCTGTGTCTGTTTTCCAGACAGGCAACCCAAGGGCTGGAGGCCAAACCAGCTCTAAAATGCTTAAGGGACAGGAACTGCAAGATCAGCTGTATTTGCCAAAATTTTCCATATTGTATGGAATGATAGGAACCACTTTTCTCTGTTGGAGTTGGACGGTTCGTTTGGTTTTGTGCACTCTGGGGTCACTTTATTTCTTGGTTTGGGTGGGAGGGTTGTCAGGTGGCTGCTGCAGAATGACTCCTTTTATGAACCAAAAGATTCTGCATGAAAATGCCTATTTTGGGGGGGTTAAATAAACTTTGCAGATCACAACCAGCAGGAGCCAAGGTCTGTCTCCTGGTTTCACTTAGAGAAGTCGAAAATCAGTTCGTGGGTGGTGCCTGGGCTGAGCCTTGGTGTGTTTTCCAGCAGGGGAAGGAAGGGATTTGCCTGGAGGCTGCTGTGAGCTGGTGGTGTTGGGGACACTGCGAGGGATTCAGGTGGGGACAGAAAGTCTTTAAGGTGCCCAGCACTGTGCTGGGAGTGGCAGAGAGGGACATGCTGATGCCAGCACCAGCTTTGGTGATATCAGGTGGGTTTGGATTCCCCATACTTTAGGATGCTCAGAGGAGGGTGGGCATAATTTCCAAACTCAGGAAAATTGTGTTTTGTTTTTTATATTTTTCCAGTAAAAGCAGCTGCCTGGCTGAGCAGCAGCAGAGGCTTGAAAGTTGTTGGGACAACAGGAAAGGGCTCTGTTTGCATCACTGCAGTGCCAAGTTCTGGGTTAACCTTCTCCTTTTGGCCCTGTCCATGGAGGCACCTGGAGTCTCCAAGGAAAGCCATTAGCCAGGGACTGTAACACTCAGGCTGCAGGCAGAGGAACAACTGATGAGCAGCAAAATAATATCAGAGAAGCTGTGGCTGCCCCTGGAAGAGGTCAAGGCCAGGCTGGATGGAGCTTGGAGCAACCTGGGATAGTGGAAGGTGTCTCTGCCCATGGCAAGGGGTAGAACGAGCTGAGGTTTAAGGTCCCTCCTGGCCCAGACCATTCTGAGATTCTGTGGTTTTTAGTGATGTCAGGTATCGTGCTGCCCTGTGAAGGGGGAGCCTTGAGGGAGGGTTGACACAAATGCTTTTTCCATATGCTGAACTGCTCCCCAGGGCTCCTTTGTGGCATAGGGGGAGAAGTTGCAAAAAAAGGAAATCTGTAGAAATTGAGAGCCACAAGGGCAGTGAGGTATGTGTGGTCTGGGCAGGAAAGAACTATAACATCATGGGTTTGGGTTGGAAGGGACCTTACAGCTCATCTCATTCCATGAGCAGGGACATCTGCCACTATCCCAGGCTGCTCCAAGCCCTGTCCAGCCTGGCCTTGGACACTTCTAGGGATCCAGGGGCAGCCACAGCTGCTCTGGGCACCGTATGCCAGGGCCTCAGTACCCTCACAGGGAAGAAGCAGCACAGTCAGAGTTTATTTGGTGTAAGAAATTGTTCCTATTGGGTACATCAGCACTCAGCTGCACAGCTCCTGGCAGGACAGCGTGATGGAGAGGAAGGAGATGTCCCATTCCTCCCAGCACAGCCCTATGGCTGGCAGCAGGAATCTTTTATCATGAACAAGCCCTTACTTTTTATTGCACATAACTGTCAGATTTCCGGGAGACCTCTCAAAATGAATTTGCAAAAGAAAAAAAAGAGATCCCCTCCGCCCCCGTTCCTAACTGTTAAATCAATACAACAAGTAATTTAGAAACAGATGGTGTATTTTTCTATGATAAAAAGCATGTCAGCACAAGGAAACACATTATTACTGCAATTTACCTTCCTCCTCTTGCCCTACAGCCATTAGTCTTTGGGGTTCATTGCAATAAAAGAAGGAATTGCTCCCAATCCAGAGCAGATTTCCTATTAATCTTATGGACCACAAACTGCTTTGACTTTCCCAGTGCTGCTGCTTCATCCCTGAGCCGGGGAGGAAATAGCTCAGTTTGGAGTTGGATATTTATTTTCTTGGCTTTCTTTGCATTTGATGACAGTGTGCAGGTATTTTCCCCTTCTACATTTTATGGTGGTTGCTCAACCTCTTCACCTTTCTGGCACCATCCATCGCCTCACAGGATCCTTTCCCCAGGGATGCTCCTACAAAGGGGCCTGTGATTAAAACACTTTCCTCCTATGAGGGTCTGGAGCACCAGGGGGTCTGAGGGGGCTCAGCCTGGAGAAAAAGGAGGCTCAGGTGGATGGAGATACCTCCCTAAGCCCAGCAGGATCCTGGATTCCTGGGAGGATGTCTGGAGAAGTGCTGTGAGCACCCTGGGGACCCTGGCTGTTTTCCAGGCTGGTTCCATAAAATCAAAGCCAGTGCTCATCACAGACCCCAGAGTCTTGGGGAAAAAACATTGCAATTATTCCCTAACCATTCCAGAAACATTCAGACATCTGGAATCACTAGGTTTCTCTTCCCAGGGAAGATTTTGGGGTTGGCAGCAGGGCCTGGATCCCAGTGCAGGATGGCATCTATATGGAGTGATGAACATTCCTGCTTGGGACCAGCATGCTATTCCCTGGAGAGGAGTATAAGGTCCTAAGGGTTTTATTCTGCTGGACAGATGGACTAAAAGCAGATTTAAAATAAATATAATGAACTCTTCTTACAGAGCTGGAATGATGGGAATGGGCTCAGGTTAAAGCAGATTTCCTCAGCTCAGTCACTTTGAGGCAGCTGGAGTTTTATTTGGTCACCATAACTGTAACAGCTCAGGGCAAGGGGAATTGAAAGGTGTGTGAGTGGTGGGGAATGGGAAGGGAGGAGGGAAAATAGCCCTGTTCTGCCCTCTACGTGGAGCTCTTGGGACACTGGTTGCCAGCACAGGGCCGAAATGGGGAATGGAAGTGGAGGCACAGAGACTTTGGCATCAAAGCCTGAGCCATGCATGGAGAGAGCTGGGTAACGCCGGTGAGGGTGACAGCAGCCCACTTCTGCTGCAGTCCCTTCCCCTTTGGGACAACACCCAGCCAGGCCATGGCAAGGTGAGCTCTGTTTCCTCCACAGGGAAACCCAGCGCTGTCGGCATCCCCAGCAGCAACGTCACGAGCAGAAATTTTCCCCAGAAATGGCTTTTCCAGGTTGTAAGACCTGAAAAACAGCCTTGACTGAAGGAGCTGGAGAGGGAAGAGAGAGATGCAGCGGGAAGAGTGATTAGGTTGTCCCCAGGTGTTTGCTCACCCCCGGCAGAACACAGTTTCCCTCCCGACACCGCTTGTACTTCCATTAGTCAGCTCTGACCTTTCAGTGCTGTAATCAAACAAGACAACCCAACACTTAAATCTGAGTGTTTAGTGCTGACATTTACAATTGGTTCTCAAGTTGGAGAGACCGAATTAAAATTTCCTGGCAGACAGCATGCTGCAGGGCAGGGGAATCAAATAATTCCTCTGCTGGACCGCCGGCATGCCGGCCCCCTTCAGCTGGGTGGTGTTTGGGCTAGAACAGTGTCATTGGAAAATCAATATTCACCTGGAGTTTGTGTGATCCCACCCACATTGCCCCATCAGGAAATGAGGAAACTGGATTTGGCATTTGATGGATGTAAACAGGAGAGATCTTCCCCAGGCGGGAGCCCTGGGGGAGTGGGGAAGCTGTGTTAAATGTTAGGGATCCAAGGCTGTAATGAGAATGTTTTCTCTCGTTCAGCCTCAGCTGAATCCTTACCTGGCAAGTGAGCACTTGGAGCATCCTGTGGCACATCCCGTGGCACATCCCATGGCACATCCCTCAGTGCATCCTGTGGAACACTCCTGGCTCCATGGCCCCACATGTGCCCCATGGTGGCAGTTTGGCTGTGCCATCCTCGTGCACATCCCTGGACAGGGATGAGCTTTTCCTGACCTTTCTCCAGGGGAACCAAGCCAATGTTTGCCTGGTGAGGATAAAAGCTTGTGGGACGTCGGGTTCTGGGAGTCAAAACACCCCTGGGAACCCCCAGGTCCTATATCCATCCCCCTTGTCCTCATGCAGTGTCTTCTCCCAAGGGATAGCTTCCCACTTTATGAAGTTAAATCCATTGAGTGTCTGGACAAGGTTTCCCACACTGCTTCTCATGATGTTCAGTGCTTCTCCTGCCTCTTCCAAACAGAGCAGTCAGGCTGCAAACCATGACAGCACAGCTCCCTCTCCTCTGCCTGGGAACAGCCTCATCCCAGAAACAGCCTTAAACAGTCCAAAATACTCTGAGTGTTTTCTTCCTTTGCTAATACAGTATTTGTATAAATTAATATATTTGTTTTAATGCAGAACTTGAGCTATCCAAAACACTCTTACTGTATTTTCCCAGTATTGCTCCATGTGCTGCTTTCCTGAAGAACCAAAGTTCTGTGCAGGGACATCCCATTAGGATTTGACATGAGAACTGGGATCAGAATTTTTGTGTGCAACTGCAGTTTCTGGGGGTTGTCCTGTGCAGGGCCAGGAGTTGGACTCAATGATCCTTGTGCATCCCTTCCAACACAGGATATTCCATTAGTCTATGAAAAGCAATGTTTTTTTAAAAAAAGGCTTATTTCTCACCTTTGTCAAATTGCACCTAAAAATTGCACTTTAAATGTGGGTTGGTGCTTGGGGCACCCAAACACCTCATCCCGTTCCATGGGTGCTGCTGGAAGCCAGGGATGGGAGATAGGACCTGAGAATTTATAATTTCCCTTGTGCCCACTGGGCTGCTGCTTTCTCCCATGTTCCTGCTCTTTTCATTCCTTCTGGAAAATGCTTGTTCCTCCTTTTCTGCCTCCCCAGTGCTGGGTGTGGTGCTGGATGCTGGGTCCCTTCCAGGTGCCTCATCTGACATCTCCATGGGAACAGGACATGTGGAATCTCATGGATGGCAGGAGAAATGGGTCATGGATAACCCTCTTCTCCTGTTGGAATTAGAGGTAAAGCAAACTGGGGGAAGATGTTCTAACCTGTGACATTCTCAGGGAGATTCTCCCCCAGAATAGCAGGGCAGCTGGTGGGGAAAGTTTTCGGCTCTGTCCTTGGGTGGGAATCTCCTTGTTGGTGGGGACACAGAGCAGGTTGGTGTGGGCAGGGAGATGCTGGAGATGGGAATGTAAACAACTTTTACCTCGTTTCCCATCACCAGGTGATTCCCATTTCTTCCTGGGATGGGCCCTATTTCCCTTCCCCAGCTGCCATCACACATCTTTACCTCCCCTCCCAGGATTCCCCTGTGTGCTCCAACTAAATCCACTCAGTACCTCACTTCATCTCCTTCCTTTTAAGACTTCAGTAAGAACCCTTTTGCCTTACTGTAGGCAAATCTTCAAGTTTCTGGACTATTTGCTCCCTCTGGAGTTTCTATGTGATGTTAGTCTGCTTTCACTCATTTCTACTATTTTTAGTTTAAAATAAAATACCAATAAAAGCCAAGACTACAGAGGGAGGGAAGCAAGTGGGCCTCATGCAGCATCCCTGGTCCTGCTGAAACAGGGAAAAGAACCCACAGGAGACCTCCTGGATCATCCTCCTCACCAGGAAATGAGGCAATGGTTTGGATGCTGTTACTAAAAGCATTGGGGAAAAATTCAGCAGAAATTCAGATGCTTTCACCCCAGCTCTGCTGCTCATCTTCTTTGGGAGCAGGGATGGATTGGCTTTGTGCCTCAGTTTCTCTTTCTGTATAATGGGCACATCCTTGCTTCTTCCCAGCGTGTGTTGACAGCAGAAGAAGAGCACAATCCTGCACCATGAAATATCCCAATAAATGAAAATATTTGGGAAAGTTCCTGTAATGTCCTTGTCCATGTATGATCCTTTTCCAAATGTAAATGTTATGGCACTTGCCTGTAAGGAAATACTGGAGTAAAAAACTGAATTGTTATCTATCTATCTATCTATCTATCTATCTATCTATCTATCTCTCAATTTAATACATCCATTTAATTCCCTCCGTGTGTTTTCAAATAGATGAGGTTTCAAGAGGCTCAGGTCCAGAGTGGGGCTCAATTGACAACCAGAAGATACAGGTTTGTTTTACAGCAGTGGGATGAAAAGCACAGAAAATTTGACTTGGTTTTATAACACTCATTCAGGAGTCCAGAAATAGCATTTAATGTATGATGTGGTGAGATACATATGAGACCTATTCAGAGTTCCTGTGTTTATGTTATATTATATATTATCAATGCTGCATGGGAGAAATTTTCCTCCCCAAAATAATTCCTTCTGAAAGCAGAAGGTTGTTTCTGAAGGCTTTGCTGTACTGGTGATGCATCCATATGCAATATAAATGACCTGTTGTTTCAGCAGATGATAATGGGAATAAATATCAAATTAAAATAAAATAAAATGAAACCATGTAGATCAGGAAAAATTGCAGAATTTCCAGTACCCAGAAAGCTCCTTTGCTCCAGCAAAGGGCATGTAGCCATGGCAACAGGAGCCCTCACTGTCATGATAATAAAAAAATATATTATTCTAGGAGAGCTCTTAAAAGGGAAATATACATTTCAGTGAGGTGGATGATGAAAAATTGTGCAGCAAAGTGAAGAACAAGCCAGAGGAGCCCAGAAAGTGATGCTGGCAGTTCTGCCACCTTCCACAGGTAGGGATGAGGACACAGCCTGGGCAGGAGGATCCCATGGCCACGTCCAGGAGCTGGTCTTTGCTGACCCTTGTGGGTCCTTCCAGCTCAGGATATTCTGTGATCCAGGATTCGCTGCCTCCACCTCCTCCACGTTCCTGTGACTGGGAGAGCAGTGTGGATGAGCTGAGCCCTGCTGTGCACCTGGAGCCATGTACATCCATTGGAAAAGGCTGGAGATGGAGGGGCTGTGCTGGAGCAGGGCAGGGGGGGCTGCAGGGGAGCCCCAGGACCCTGCTGGGTCTGGTGGCAGCAGCCAGAGCTCCAGTGTCTGCAGGGACATCCTCATAGCATCACATCCTCCTGCACTGCAGGGACATCCCCATGGCATCACATCCCCCTGACATCCTCATGGCATCACATCCCCCTGCAGTGTAGGGACATGCCCATGGCATCACATCCCCCTGGGCTCCTGGGACATATGGGGAAGGCTTTGGGCTTTTGGCAAAGAGAAAATCGTGGAGAACAAGCAGGTTGGCTGAACTTTTCCTGGGTTTGAATTTTGTAAACAGGCTAAAAAACAGTGCTGGCAGATCAGTATTTCCCTAGTGGTGAAAAAGGGATTTTTTGCAGAAAACTTTGGAAAAGAGAGAAACAAAAAGCTGTATTTTTCCCTACAAGATACCCAGGGTGTTGTGCTCAGCAGGAGGTTAGGGTGACCTCCTCAGTGGAAAAGTCCAGGTGTCTGAACCTGCCTGGTTCAGATCAGGGGTGGGAGGCCGGGCTGGGATACCCTGGGAAAACCACCTCGCTCCAGGTGTGAAGCACCTGGCTGGACTTCCATGTCCCCATGCCCGTGCCCTGGCGTCCCCAGACAAGAGACAAGGGACAGCTTGTGTCCTGGTGGCTGCAGGACTGTCCATGGAGGAGCAGATCTGAAGCCCAGAGCGGGGAGGGATATCCTGGCAGGAACAGGAGCCTGTGGATGCTGGGGCTGCTCAGTGCTTTGGGGCTGTTTCATGGCTCTCTCTGGCTTTTGGGGTTCAGTCTGGGGCAGCCCAGGGTCCTGCCTGCTGACAGCACTGAGCTGTGGGGTAAAAACACCCCCTTGGGTTAGCCCAGCCTGAATCCTTGTTGCGAGTGCTCTCTGCCATGTTGAAGAGGGAACCTGACCTAGGAATGGAGAGAGAAAGGGAAAGAATTGACCCAAAACCACAGGCTGCATCCTCCCTGCTGTGACCCCTCTGCTGCTGGGATGCCTTCATGGATCACATGGTGGGATTCTTGGAGCTGTTTTGTGCAGGGTTAGGAGTTGGACTTCCATAATCCTTGTGGGTCCCTTCCACCTCAGGATATTCCATGATTCTATGAATCTCTGATCTGTTATTTCTCCCTCCTGCTGCTGCTGCACACTGCCTGTGGTGACCCTGCCATGCTCACACCCACCCAGGGCAGACTGGCAGCACTGTCCTAGGAAACCTCTCCACATATATATAATGCCAAAACACCTGGAAATATTTCTGGATTCACCTGAGTGCTGAGGGAAGGATGATGGCATCCCTGGATGCTGCTGGCACTCTGTGCCTCTGCTGTGCAGGGGAGAGCACAGACCTGGGGCTGAAATAATCTGCTGCCCAGAGAAAATCCTGCGTGGGCATCCTTGCAGCAGGGAGAAGTCACCCCACGGATATCTTGGAGGAAATCTCCTGGATCTCTTGAGAGGCAGAGATAACAAAGGACTTGGGCACTGCAGCTTGGCTCCACTACCCTACAGCACATCCCCATCCCAGAGCTGCTATTCCAGCTCAGGGCAGTGAGCATGGAGTGGATGGTAATTCCCATAACCTTTATGTTTAGAGGGAAGCAAGAGGAGCACAGATTGCCTGCAGAAGCCCTGGCAATGCCACTGCAGCCAGCAGCATGTCCAGCATCCCTGTGCTGGTGTGGCTTTGCTCATATTCCCACCAAAACACTGGGACCAGGGAGCTGAGGAATCCCAGCCCTATAACCTGGGCTCGAGCCCCCACCTCCACATCCTGCAGCCAAGGGGGGATTTCCTCTGGACATGATTTCCAATCCTCTCAGTCTCCCATTTCCCCTTGTGGGGTGGCACTGATATCCATGGCATTTTAGCCTAAAGCAGGAATTGAGGTTCTTGGCTCCAGGATGGTGTTAATGCCCAGCACAGCCCCGCAGAGCTATAAATATATAAATACATAAATANTAAATTTATATTTTATAGGATATAAAAATCTGGCAACTTGGCCAGAGCAGGAGGATGGGAGCTGGCTGCTGGAGGCTGGTGGCAGCAGGGGGATGTGGGGGGCTTGGTCTGTCCCCCTGTCACCCTCGCTGAAGGNTAATCTGCTGCCCAGAGAAAATCCTGCGTGGGCATCCTTGCAGCAGGGAGAAGTCACCCCACGGATATCTTGGAGGAAATCTCCTGGATCTCTTGAGAGGCAGAGATAACAAAGGACTTGGGCACTGCAGCTTGGCTCCACTACCCTACAGCACATCCCCATCCCAGAGCTGCTATTCCAGCTCAGGGCAGTGAGCATGGAGTGGATGGTAATTCCCATAACCTTTATGTTTAGAGGGAAGCAAGAGGAGCACAGATTGCCTGCAGAAGCCCTGGCAATGCCACTGCAGCCAGCAGCATGTCCAGCATCCCTGTGCTGGTGTGGCTTTGCTCATATTCCCACCAAAACACTGGGACCAGGGAGCTGAGGAATCCCAGCCCTATAACCTGGGCTCGAGCCCCCACCTCCACATCCTGCAGCCAAGGGGGGATTTCCTCTGGACATGATTTCCAATCCTCTCAGTCTCCCATTTCCCCTTGTGGGGTGGCACTGATATCCATGGCATTTTAGCCTAAAGCAGGAATTGAGGTTCTTGGCTCCAGGATGGTGTTAATGCCCAGCACAGCCCCGCAGAGCTATAAATATATAAATACATAAATAGCTTTCTTCTCCATTAGAGAGCAAATCCAAAATTGCATCCAAAGCCACCAGCAACGGGCCAGAGTGCAGCTCTCTAGCCAAGATGATCCCAGGGCTCTGGAAATTTTGGAAATGTCTGTTTCAGGCATCCCAAAATATCAGTGCTTTTTTTCCCTTCCCTTAGATCTATCGACAGAGAGTGCAAAATAAGCACAGTTCATAAAAATATGGCCAGACCATATTTTATATATATTAAAAATGTATGAAAAATCTAAAAAATCTAAAAATATATAAACTATAAAAATATAAATATATTTTATATATATTTTTATATTTAAAATAATTATATAAAAAATTATATATAGTCTATAATTATATATATATGTAAATTTATATTTTATAGGATATAAAAATCTGGCAACTTGGCCAGAGCAGGAGGATGGGAGCTGGCTGCTGGAGGCTGGTGGCAGCAGGGGGATGTGGGGGGCTTGGTCTGTCCCCCTGTCACCCTCGCTGAAGGGACCCCCTGAGCAGAGCCCGCAGCTCTGGCTGCTCTTCTCCTTTCGGTGCTGCCGAAAAGCGGGCACGGGGAGTGGGATAAAGAGGGAGAGGAGGGATTGGAGACCATCCGAGCATCTCCTTCCACCCCGGGGGTGACCCGTGCTCGGGCTCGGCTCCGTGTCAGTGGCGAGGGGGAGTTTTTATTTTGTTTTTTTGGTTTGGGTTCCCGGCTTTGTCGCTGTGCCCCGGGCGCTGCAGGGGGAGCTCGCAGCTCGTGTCGTGCGGCTGCTCCATCCATCCATCCATCCATCCATCCATCCATCCATCCATCCATCCATCCATCCATCCATCCATCCATCCCTCCTCATCCCGCCGGGATCCTGTCTCCTGCCCGCAGGAAATTGGCTCGGCTGAGCTCAAGTTTCGTATCTTGCAGCTCAGCGAGGAGAAATTGAGGGTGGTGATGTCTCGCTGAGAATGATCCCGCTGCTGCCCGGGACAGACGGACTGGGAGGCGGAAAACAGCTGGTGGCCGGGAAAGCCTGGAGTGGAGAAACTCCAGCGAGAGCTCAGAGCTCCTGCCAGGACCTAAAGGGGCTCCAGGAGAGCTGGAGAGGGATTTTGGACAAGGGACGGAGGGACAGGACACAGGGAATGGCTTCCACTGCCAGAGGGCAGGGCTGGATGGGATATTGGGAAGGAATTGCTCACTGTGAGTGTGGTAGAACCCTGGCACAGGGTGCCCAGAGCAGCTGTGGCTGCCCCTGGATCCCTGGCAGTGTCCAAGGCCAGGCTGGACAGGGCTTGGAGCAACCCGGGACAGTGGAAGGTGTCCCTGCCATGGGGGTGGAATGGGATGATCTTTAAGGTCTCTTCCAACCCAAACCATTCTGGGATGATTCTGTGATAAATGCAGAGCTCCAGCCTGGCTGGGGCACTGATGAATCCTGAAATGAGCCAGAATGAGCTGCAGTTTTTAGGCATCATCTGAGCTGATCTCTCTGGTTTTCTGGGTTCTTGTGCCCGTTTCCAGAAGGAGCATTTAGCCCTTTGAGTGTTTGCTGACACTCACAAAAACCCCAGAAAACACCCTGGGCTACCCTTCATGGGGGGAGCTTTCCTCCTTGCTCCAGTAAAAACTTCCTGGGAGATGAGCAGAGGGTGGAGGGGCAGCAGAGTCCGTGGTGACTCCCTTTGGGAGATAATCTGGATCTCAGGGTGCTGCTGGGAATCTCCCAATTTTGAGCAAGGAGGGAGAATTTTCTCCTCTGCTTGACTTTCCTTGCAGCCAGGGAAGGTTCAGCATTAATTCTGTGCAGGGGGAAGGGGAAGGTGCTGGGATGCTGCAGGTGGGGTGGGACACCCACGAGCCCCCAGCTCTCTGCACACAGCTGAGGGGTGTGGGCACCCCACCCTCCTTGTCCAAGGAAAATTCAGCTCAAGGAAAATTCATCTCAAGGACCACTCATCTCGAGATCTCCCCGGGATTTTTAAATTCCTCTTAGCCTTTACCTTGTCTGAGGGAGCCTTATTTTCCTGCTCATAATTCCAAGGTTTGCTCTGGATCCCCAAAGCACCAGCTCCTGGGATAACCACAGACTCCTCTTGGCATCAGTGCAGGTATCCTGGATACAAACCCCATTAAAAGTGGCTAAACAAGGAGCTTAAATAAACATGTGCAGACTTATTTGTGTATCTTCCTCTGCTTGCTCTGGGGAACAAGCAGAAAGAAATTAAGGAATTAGGAGTGACTTATCCACCAGGAAGGCTCTTTAGTCTTTTATCTGTATTCCTCATAGGTGCTGTTTTCATATTAATATGAAGACTGTATATACATAGGAACTTAAAGCACATAGAAGGTAGAAAGGGCATTGGATAAATTGGAGATAATTTAGCTTTTATATGTACACAAATATAGATACACACATCATTACCATTTGATTTATGCGGGTGTGTTTACACATACAGATCTTATATTTACATATTTACAGAAATGCTGAATGTATTGGGTCTTGTCAGAGACAGCTTTCAGATAAAAGAAACCCAGGGAGCGAAATGGATGTAAAAAAGGAACAAACAAATAGAAAATAATGATAAATCAATAGCCTCACCTTTCTCTTCTGTTACTAAAAGTAAATTACATTGCTGAACAAATACACTTCTTACCCCACGGGCTGCTGTAGAAGGTGATCACAAACAGCCTTCCCTCTTCATCAGCTTGATGGGTTTCTATTTTTTAAACAACAACAACAACAAAAAATCACAACTTTCCTTGGAAACCAAGGCACAGGTACCACATTGGCCCAAAATCCATTTTTCCACCTCATTATCCCCCGTGGAGCTGTGGTTTGATGCCTTGGAGGCAGAGCCCAGTGCCTGCCTTGACGTGGTGGGGCTGATGGGAATTGGAGAGGGGATATCGTAGGATTGTGATTGGAATCAGGGCAGCTTTCACCAAATCTTGCTTCCCAGTGGAACCAGATGGCTTTGCCCAGGAAAGTGCACCCAGATCAGACATCACACGCTGCTCCTCTCCTCAGTGTGCTCATGGAAGAGGATGGAGAGCTGGAAAGAGGAATTTTTAGCACTGAAGTGGAACTTCTCACTTTTCCTGAGATGATATTTCAGTTCTTGCTTTTTCCCCCCTCTTTTTCCTGCTAATGGTTCTTGGTGTTTCTAGACTGGATCAAACAAGAGCTTTGAACCCTGGATGGTCTCCTGAAGGGCAGGGTCTGGCCTGGACCCTCACCCCAAGGGTTTGGCAAAATAAACATGAAATCTCTTAGTCTGTGCAGGTGAAACTCTCCCAAGTGATGTTCAGACCCTGGCTTTTTGGAGTGGCTTCTCTTCTCCAGACAAGACAATATGAGATGGTGTTTGGAGACAAAAATATCATGAGAAGAGCAAAACCCAGCCCTTGTTGGGGCTGCTTGTGCCCTCTCTGCAGCAGATGGTGCCTCTCGGCTCCCTTTGAATTGCTCTCAGTGCATTACTTGGTTTTCAATTTCATTCCCTTTCCTAGGAGCAAGCTCAGCTTTATGTTTCCCTTTTAAGCTGATTGAAATAAAGTATTTGAACAAATGTCATGGGCACTTAGAAATCTCTCCTCTGTTTACTCTCCTTTGCTTTCATTCTGTCCACCCTCTGCAGCACTGGCTCTTAAAGCCTTGAGTGCTGTCTATCAAAATTAATGTATCTTGCAGGCAGGACACCGGACAAATTCATTAATTTTTTTGTATATTGGAAATGTGCCTTTATGAAGTCTCTGTTCATGTTTTCCTGGTGGTTGAATAGCTGAGCTTCATGAGCCATCAGCAAAGAGATGGTGGCTCCTTGAGAGCCATTAGGTCCATACCTCCAGGAGCATGGTCTTCATCCAACAAACACTGAGAGTCAGTACAGAAAACAGGCCCCAAAAAGGAAGTTTTGTGCTCTTCCCAATTCCCTTTAAACATCCATCATTGCCTATATAACTCCTGGAGTTCCAGGGGGGCAAATCCAGGGGTGATTTCCACTTCAGGGTGGTGTTTCTGCTGTTCCAGCTCCCCGGGAGGCTGTGCAGTGTCTGGAGAGCCCCATCCCTGGAGCTGGCACACCTTCTTTCAAGCCATGCTGTCCCCATTACCACCCAGATCACCCCTCTCCCTTCCTTCCTTCCCTTCACCCTCAGGAGATGCCTGCTCCTGGGGCACAGAGCACTTAGAGTGCTTTGCACTGTGCCACGAGGGTGGCACCCATGGAGAAAGTGTCATCGTGTTTCTCCAAACAGGAAAGTCCATAAGCCTTTGGTTGAAACCTTTGGTTGATTTTCCAGGGCAATGGGAGCAGTTCCAGGTATTATCCTCTTCCAAGAGGATTGTGAGAGCTCTGAGGTCACTCATAAGCCCCATGTCCAGCCTGGCCTTGGACACTTCCAGGGATCCAAGGGCACCCTGTGCCAGGGCCTCCCCACCCTCTGAGTAAAGAATTTCTCCCTAACATCCGAGCTAAACCCACTCTCTGTCGGTGTGAAGCCATTCCCTGTTGTCCTGTCACTGCAGGCCCTTGTCACAAGTCTCTTCTTTCTTGCAGGCTCCTTTCAGGCACAGGATTCACAGTTAGGTTACCCCAAAACCTCTCTTCCAGGCTGAACAACTTCAATTCCCTCAGCCTTTCTTCACAGCAATCCCTCTAATCAGCTCCTCTGGACTTGCTCCAACTCTTCCATGTCCTCCTCATTTTGGGGACCCCAGAGTTGGAGGCAGCTCTGCAGGTGGGGTCTCCCCAGAGTGAATCCCACCCTGGAGGTGATTAGGGTTAGGGTTATCACTTCCTCTGGGCGTGATATCCTCAAGCCCCTCGATAGCTGGGAGCTCCGTTCCTGGACTCTGCAAACCCCCTGGTTTCTCCTGGGAGTTGCCCACTCTGTGTTTCCAGGGCTCTGAGCACAGATGTGTTTATTTAGCTGATTTTCATAGGTTCCTTCCAGTGATGCAGAGAGAGAGAGAGAGCTGTGTACATTAAATGAAGGCAGTGTAAAAAAATCAATTTAACTCCCATCTGAGCTGCACAGAGAAGGGAATAAATTGGAAATCATTTTTTAAATGACAGTTTGGATTGTTCCCACTGCCAGCTGGACCAGTTCCTTCTGCTGTGTGAACTGCAGCCCTGGATGGAAGTGCTGGAGGCTCAAGCAGCTTCAGAGAACACAAAGACCAGCAAAAATAGTTGGAAAATGCACCCAGGAATGCTGATTTCAGGTAGGAATGAGGGGCACTGGCTGTCCAAGCCCTTGGCTTGCAGGATGGAGCTGCACATCAAATCCTTACCTTTGTCTTTGGAGTCCTGGGGATGGGCCCATGCAGGGGAGGCTGTGTTCGGCTGATGCCACTTTCCAGTCCCTGGTCTGTTTGCTGCTTTAATATGAACTTTCTTGGTTTCAAAAGCTCTTGAATGTGCTTTTTTTCCCTCCCTCTGCTGCTGAAAAGTTCAGTGAAAACACCACTCTTTCATTTGAAAGAAACGGTTCGTTTTAACAAAAGGTTTCGAATTCTTTTCTTTGTAATTTATTGCAAAACGTCACGTGTGATTATTTGTAAGAAAAACAGGTGAGTGGCCAGACTAGATGCAGGGATCAGACTCGGAGGACCTGGATGTGCCACCTGGCCAGATTTGTGCTCCTGGACTGCCAAGGGTGTCAAGGAAGTGTCCCTGTCACCATGGGATGACATGGAGGAGCTGCTCAACAGGGACACGTGAAATGTGGAAATTTGGGAATGAATAAGAGAACCTGGGCATTGTTCAAGAGCCAAAGGAGGTGAAAAGGTCAAGATAGAACACGGGAAGAGGGGGACAGCAGCAGCTGGTATTGAGGAAGGTGATCCTGTCCTGTGGAATAGGACAGGGGTCCAACAGGACAGTGGGCCAGGAGGGCAGATTTTGGCTGTGGATGTGCACCCTGTAGCTCATCCTGCCCACTGCATCCTGCAGTCATGGAGCCACCCAGGTGGGAAAAGCCCTCCAAGATCATCCAGTCCAGCCACTGACCCAGCAGGACCGTGTCCACCACTAACCCATGTCAGGGGCCACAGCTACACATCTTCTGAACACCTCCAGGCATGGGGACTGCACCACTGCCCTGTGCAGCTGTTCCAATGCCTGACCACCCTTTCCATGAAGAATTTTTCCCTAATATCCAATCTAAACCTTCCCTGGCCCAGCCTGAGGCCATTTCTTCTCCTCCTGTCCCTGTTCCCTGTTCCCAGAGCCTGACACCCCCCGACTGTCCCCTCCTGTCAGGGAGTTGTGCAGAGCCACAAGGTCCCCCCTGAGCCTCCTTTTCTCCAGGCTGAGCCCCTTTCCCAGCTCCCTCAGCCACTCCTGGTGCTCTGCTCCCTTCCCTGGACACACTCCAACCCCTCAATTTCCTTCTTGTAGCCAAGGGAGGCCCTACTGCATCCAGGTCAGCCCCACTGCATCAGGCACATCCCTGGGCCCAGTCCTGAGCTAGCAGCTTTAGGCACAGCTTGGTACCCTGGAGTTGATGAATGTTCAGAAATCCTCATTTATGACACCCATTGTGTGAATGACGAGAAAAGTCTGTATTTACAGTCACACATCTTGAGATCTGGGTGCTTGGTTTTGCTTTCTGAGCATGCAATGTTTCCATTTTCAGTCTTCTCTTTAAAACCAAAGGCTTTTTTTTTTGCCTTACATAATTAAGTGGCCACTGGCCAGAGAAGAGACTTTGCAGCTGAATGGAAAAAGAAAGTGGCAAGCCCTGTAAGGGAGAGGGACCAGCAGCCCCTGGTGTGTGAGGGGATGGGTTCAGCCTTTGCAGCTGGAGTGGGGCAGGTCCAGCTCAGCCCTTTCCCCTTGCAGGGCTCAGCTCTGCAGCCTCTGGGAACCTTTTTGCTCCCAGCTGCTGATTTTGGGGTACCAGCTGTTCCTGGGGGTGCTGACTGGCTTCCCCAGCTGTGACACAATTGGAGGTGACAGATGGACTTCCCTGAGGTGATGCCACAGTCTGGACTTCCCTCCAGACCTGGGATGCTCTTAGGACAGGAGATGCTTTAGTGCCAGAAGGTTTCAGCCCCAAGCTGAGGGTTAACTCTCTGCTGGTTGGGAGGGGGGAAGGGTTAAGCTTTCAAAACCAGAACCTTTTATTTTTGCAAGCAAAAGTTCACACTCTCCACCCAAACCAACATCGAAGACCAGGGTATATTTGAGCCTGTCAGGTCTGCTTTGCTCTCTGTTGTTAAAAAACCCCACAGCTCTCTGCCTGAAAAAATGTCAGAGGGAAATTGAAAAATAACATTTTCCCCTTTTCCCGCTGCCGCACATGCTTTCCTTCGACAGCAACTGGCATTGCTCCAGCATCTTGACAATGTCTGAGCCAGTGGGTGCTGCTGGAGCTGGGTACAAGTGGTTGGGTGGGATCCTGGCTGCTCCTGGTGCTGCATCTCCTCAGGGACCCCACCTCTGTGAGTTCTTCCTCTGATAAGGGAAAGGAAGGGAAGAGCGTGGTTCAGGTGTTATAAGGATTGAAACAGATAAGAACCACACTCAGATAAGAACCACAAGTGCCCCAAAAGCACTGGAATCTCATGGCTGTGACAGCGAGAGCAGCAGCACAGAGGGTGCTGGGTGCAGTGGCAGTTGCAGTGGCTTCACCTACTCAGCAGCTTGAAAGCGTGGAAAGAAGTTAAAAGAGTCACCGGCACTTTTTATCACCTCGTTATCAGCTGTGCTACAGGTGCTGCCACCTCCATGCAGGGACAGCAGCTCCAGGTTTGCTTGGTTTTGTCACCTGGCTGAAAAATCAGGGACACACAACACAACAGCCCTGAAGGTGCCCCTGGATAGAGGCGGGGAGAGGCATGGCCAAACCTGAACACCCAAACCTTGTTGGGTTCAGCCCACCCATCTGGCATCTCCAGGGACACTTTCCACTGTCCCAGGCTGCTCCAAGCCCCATCCAGCCTGGGCTTGGACACTTCCAGGGATCCAGGGGCAGCCACAGCTGCTCTGGGCAAACAGCATCCAGGCTGGAAACCCTCTGAGCCATTTTGCTGGTACTTGTGGCCCGTGTGTTCTCCAGCACCAGGCCCAGCCAAAGCTCTTCTTCACATCACCCAGGCAGCAGCAAGGAAGGGCTTTGCCAGCCCAGGGACACAAAATCACCCTGCCAGCAGGGAAAGCGAAGGTGTCTTGGCAATTACCTCAGCACTGAGCCTGCAAGTCTGCTGCTTTTGTTCATGCTCATCTGAAAGCCTTTGACACATTCGAGCTGCATGTTTCTTTTATGAATATGTAAATCAAAGCAGTGAAATTACAGATAATGATATGTAGTCAAAACTTTTCAGAAGTTAATGCATATTCCTTATTTTGCAGATTTCTATCACATTTGTATTTGCAAAATAGATGAGATAACACCGCTCAAGAGAACAGCTTTCCTGTCATGATACACCTTCCAGATCCCACTCTGGATTGCTGCCAGCTCCCTTCCCAGTGCCAGGGGCCCCCAGCAGCATCCCGGGGTGCTGAGCACGGCTGAGCTGCCCCTGCTTTCAGGGGCTGTGTGTTGGCACTGCAGGTACCCCATGGCTCTGCTCTGTGCTGTTATCCTGCTGTAGGGCTGGGACAAAGCCCTGTGCAGAAAACCATCCTGGATTCAGCTTTGCCAGGCAGGGGGGCACAGGGGTTGCCTGCATGGTGTGCCTGTGATGCCTTAAGTTTCTCTGTTCTGCTTGGGTGTGCAGCTTTTCGTTTCATATTAAGGGTTACTAGGTTATTTTCACAGGGTGGTGAAGACAAGACAGTCCCATTCCAGCTGGGGACTCACGACAATCCCCACAAACTTCAGTCCCTAAGCATAAACAACGAGAAGAGAGGAGGGTGGGCAAAAAAGCAAGCAAGGAGGATGAAACTTCATGATTTGAGGCTATTAATTGGACAGTTGACTCCTGCATGCAAGTGGACTAAAACCTATAAAAATGTGAGATCTCACGACCAAGCTCTCTTTGTCTTCCATCTTGAGCCATCCAGGCAAGGCCACGACTGTGGCACTGACACTGCCAGGGTGTGGCCTTTGAAGGCCCCTCAATAAATACCCATTTTATTCCTCTTAACTCTGTCTAGCCTCTCTTCCAGCTCCTCTAGGCATCACCTGGCACTTTGGAGACCAGCCTATGCAGTCCAGACGGGTTTTCATGAGGAAAAAATTACTCATTTGCTCATTTCTTGCTGCCTTCCTATAAGCCCAACTTTAGATATGACAGTAACATAATGCCAATGTCATAAAATACTTTAAAACTGAGGGTATCTTTCCACAAAGCAATTCAGTACTTTTCCAAAGTTAAGTTTTCAAAATAACACTGGTTTGGTGTGGTTTCTTGTTGTACACAAAATGTACAACCCCAAATATTTGGCTTTATTCTTGTTGTGGTTTAACCCCAGCTGGTAACTCAGCACCACACACAGCTGCTCACTTATTCCCCCACACCCATGGGATGGGGAGGGGAATCAGAAAAATAAAACACCCAGGGGTCAAGATAAAAAGATTTTAATAATTGAAATAAAGTAAAATAATACAACAACAACAACAACAACAATTAAAAGGGAAACAACAAAACCAGAGACAAGAATAAACCCTCAGTAAGACAAGTGATGCCCACTACAGTCACTCAGCACCCACTGAGTGATGCCCAGCCCATTTCCCAGCAGTGATGGCCCCTCCTGGCCAGTCCCTCCCCAGTTTCTGTCCTGGCCATGGTGCTCTATGGTATGGAATATCCTGGCCATGCTCCCTGCTGGTTTCTCCTGCTTGCTGGCAGAGCATGAGACACAGCAAAGCCCTTGATTTAGGGTAAGCAGTCCTTAGCAACGACTCAAACATCAGCATGTTATCATCATGATTCTCATTCTGAGCCCAGAACACAGCACTGACCAGCTACTGAGAGGAAAATTAACTCCATCCCAGCTGGAAGCAGGGAGATTCTGCTTCAGGAGGAATGTCACAGCTCCTGGTTCAGACCTATTTGCTGCTGTTCCTGTGATGTTCTCTGTCACCAGGTGAGATGCAGTGCTCACATCTGTCTGCTCCCCAGTATTTTTCACTCCTTCTGGAGTTCCCAGTGCAGGGCAGACACAGATCCCTGGGACCTGTGTGGGCTGCATGAGCCAGCTCCATCCCTTTATCATCAAATATTCCATGGGGGCTGACCTGCAGGACCTGGGCTCCTGTCAGCATCTTGCCCAGGCTGTGTGCACACTGCTGGTTGTCCTGCAGGCCTGGGGCTGCTGCACCTCACGCTGCTGCCAGCTGTTCAGTTAGAGCCACAGAGCCATCCCCAATCCCATCCTGTCTGCTGCACTCCCGGCGCATCCCAGCAGAGGAGCCAGGGCTGCGAAGAGCACACCCATCACCCGCGGCTGAGGATGCTCGGGACAGCACCTCTGCCCCTCCCAGCTCAGCTCTGGTGGGAACCTGACCCTTTTCTGCTCTGTTCTGCCCCCAATTAATGTCACCACCTTTAATAGCGTGTGTGGGTGAGCGGCTCCGAGCACGCGATGCTGCCGGAGCAGCCCGGCCGTGCCTGGGGAGCCTCCCTCCCTTCCCCCTCCTCCTCCTCCTCCTCCTCTTTCTTCTTGCAAACACCTACATCCTTCCTGTATTGTTCCAAACCGCAAGATAATGAGCTGAGCAGCAAAGCTGTGAGTGCAAAGGTCTGCGGGGGGAGGTGGACCCTGCTCCCGGGGCGCTGAAATATCACCGGAAACCTCTGTCCTGCATCTTGCATAACCGGGCTGGGCTGCTCAGCCCTGCCCCAGCCCCTGTCCAGCCTTTTTTGTCATCCTGTCCCTCGCTGTGGTACCTGTGGTGTGGCGCTGCTCTGCTTCTGGGAGCTCCTCGCTGCATTCTCACCTGCACTTATTTTAGCAAACAGCTTTTATTCAAGTTTCTGAAAGTCTTGTGTCTCCCCCAGCTCTTGTTGGGCTGCCTCTGATCCAGCTCTGGAATGGTTTGGGTTGAAAGGAGCATTAAAGCTCAGCTCATTCTTCCCCCTGCCGTGGGCAGGAACACCTTCCACCACACCATGTTGTTCCCAGGCCCATCCAACCTGGCCTTGGACACCTTCATGGATGGGACATTCGCAGTTTTCACACATGTCCTGCCAAAGAATTTTGTCTCTGTGTTCTTCTGGTCCCTCTCCATCCTGTGTGGGGGGAAGAGCATTAACAGGAGCCTCACAAACTCCTCAGGGTTTTCACCTGAGAGAGAGAGAAGACAAAGAAAATAGAGCTAAATGCATCTCCCAGGCTTCCTCCTGAGACTGTTGCATCCGTATTTTGCACAGATGTGGTTCAGCACATCTGCTTGTGCTCTGCTCTGCCAGCCCCAAAACACACTGTGGCCTGGACAGCCACCAGACAGGGATGGTCACTCCTGTGCTTGGAGCAGCCTGGGAGAGTGGAAAGTGTCTCTGCCCATGGCAGGGGGTTGGATGAGCTGGGCTTTAAGGTCCCTTCCAACCCAAACTCTTCTGTGATTCCGTGACATGGTTCTATAAATACACACCAAACCCTGCTGTGGTCACACCAGGTGCTCTGAGGTGTCTCCACATGCACTGCTGGGGCTGGGAAATGAATGTATCTCTGCCCCACCACGAGCAAGGAAGAGACTTGGGAATAAAACATCTGGTGACCATGTAGGCTGTGTTACCCAAACTCCTGTGACAGCCTCGTCCCACATGTCCCCCAGCTCTGCCCTGCTGAGCCTGCTATGCATTCAGTGTCATGCTGGCAGTGGATGATACTCACTGCTGCTTCAAACCCCAGAGCAGATTTCATGCCTGAAACATCATAATTAGGAGGAATGGTGAAAAGCTGCAGGAACAGAAGGCTCTCATGGCTCTCCAGGAACTGCCAGCTGAGATTTGTATCGCTCAGCTTCGAGGAAAACCTTCACTCACGTTGGTTTTTCACAGCCAAACTCTTCCCTTGCACCTGGCAGAGTCAAGCCAGTTCCCAGACAGACAGCTCTTAATGGGATTTGGTTCTTCGAGGTTATCCCAGGACAAACACTAAGGTCCTAATAAGACAAGGCAGGGCTCCCAAGGAGCTTGGAGTGCCACTGGAGCTCTCTGCAGCCCATGCCCTGTGCTGTGCAAGGCCAGGGCCATGGGCTGTGTCTCCAGGAGCATTACAATTGGGTGAGGCTCTTTTGGGAGAGCCTGGCTGTGGGCCTGGCTGGATCCTGCAGTCCACTCCCCAGGCACCCCATCAACACTGCTGGGCATGGATGTGGGAATGTCTCCTCTCCTCTCCTCTCCTCTCCTCTCCTCTCCTCCTGGATTATGGGGCTGCTGTCCATGGATTCCTTCAAGCCCTTTTTAACCCTGCTATGGCACCATCACCACACCAGCCCTCTCTGGGGGACACAGAATTCAGGGGGAGCTGTCAGCCCCCTGTCTTTGGCAAGACAAACTCCTTCTGTTCCCCAGACAAACTGGTTCTCCTCAAGCATTGTGCAGAAATGCCAAGGGGAGCTGCAGAACTCAGCTGTGGGTATCGAGGTCCAAGAGCACCCGATGCCTGCCCTGCCCTGTGTGCTGGGGTGAGCTGATGCTGAGCAGTGCTCAGCTCCAGAACTGCCATGAAACCGAGCCCAGACACCCCCAAACACCAGTGTGCTTTGGTGGGTTGAGTGTGGGCTGATCATGGGTTGACCTACTCTGTGACTAGCTGAATAAACCTGCTGGTGGTTTAAAAAACAGAGTTAAAAAACACCTTATCATGCTACAACATAAAGCTGGCTTGATCTATGCCCTCCAAAAGCATTAAGGATCAGCTGTTCCTTCTGGGGCACTTTGATAAAACCCTCATCTGCTTTCATTGGTGGTCCTACAAAGGCTGAGAGGGCTGGAGTGCTCAGCATGGAGCAGAGAAGACTCAGGACACCATCCTGAGATGCTCTCAGAGAGCAGCTCTTTACACCAGCAGTGACAGGACAAGGGAGAACAGTTTTAAACTAAAGGAGGGGAGATTAAGGTTGGGATTTAGGAGGAAATTCTTTGCTCAGAGAGTGTTCACTGGCACAGGATAGCTGCCTCATCCCTGGAAGTGTCCCAGGCCAGGCTGGACAGAGCTTGGAGCCTCCTGGGGTAGTGGAAGGGGTGGAATGAGCTGAGCTTTAAGGTCCCTCCCAGCCTGACTCATTCTCTGTGCTAAACCCTCCAGGAGCACATCCTTCTGTTCTGACATCCAGCAGAATCTGGTTATTTCCACCTCCAAAGGAAACACCACACAGCTCACTCCAGTGCAGCAGTGTCCTCCAGGAGAACATCCAAGCATGGAAGGAATGACCCATTTTGTGCTCACAGAGCTGGACAGATTATTTGCATGGCTGCCCTACCTGGAACATCGTGCAAAGCCCAGATCCTCAGGGTGCTGATGTCTCTGCAAATCCAGAGAGCCCAAAAGGGTTTTGGTCACTCCCAAACTCAATATTCCCCTGCCTTCCTGCCAGGGATTTGTGTGTCGGAGGAGCTGGAAAAAAGGATGCAGTGGAAGTGTGTTATTATCTTTTCATGGGAAATTCCTAGATGAAAGAAAGAAATTTCAAGTTTATGTCTCATTCTGTATTCCTTTCATTTTGGGTTTTGAGAAAGAAGAAATTATTCATGTCTCCAGTTCCTGCCTTTGCTCCCTCTCATTTCTCTCTTTCTCTTCCTCTGTGCCAAAAATGAGAATACAAAGGGATGGATGGCAAATGTTTATAGGGAAGAGGAGATGAGTCTCTACAGGTTTTTGAGTTCTTTCAACTCTATAGCTCTAAATAATGCCTGAAATTGTGTAAAAATGGCAAGTTGAAAGGGAAAAAATGAAGTGTTGAGACATTTCAGTGCAGAGGAAAGAAAAGAAATCAGTTCTTGGGCACTTCTTGCTTTAATGCATTCAGTGTTATGAAGGGGTCAAAGGAAAAAAAAACAACATAAAAACATGAAACTTTTGATTGATTGTTTGAATTGCTGGGGGTGGGGTGTGTCACGAAATCAAATTTTCCTAATATGTAAAGTGGGAACCGTGCATTTGTTTTGCAACATGACTTTAGATTGCTTTTCAATTATTCAAAATAAGATAAGATTTTGAATAAATGCTTATTTCCTCTTGATAGTTGGAGCCCAAACCTGATGTAGATTTTGTGAATATTTCCAGTGGAATTATGGAATACTGAGAAAGGCCCCGAGTGGCTGTGGTGTTTTGGCAGAAATACCCTCAAAAATTTAGATTTTTTTGTGACTGACTTTTATTTCCCTCTGATGTCCAGGGAAGAGGACAGTCCCTGTGGGCACTGCTGCAGCTCCAGGAGGGAAGCTGGGATTTGCCCACCTGGGTGACATCCGTGGGCTGACACTCATTGTGTCCATCAGGGCAATCAGTGTGATTTGCTTAATTAATCCATCCTCACTGTGCAGGCTGGCTCTCCCTAGAGATGGCAGCCAAGCCATGGTCCTTCACAAGGCTCAGTGAGAGAGGTGATACAAGAACTCCCAGGAGATGAGATTTGAGCATGGAAAAGGCCTTCAAACCCATCCTGCCCCACCTTTTTCCTTGGATAATTTTAGAAGCTGGAAGAGCCTCCCCATGGGCCATTTCCAGAGTGTTGGTGGGAAAGCTGGGGGAGTGCCTGTGGCCTTTCTCACTCTGTATCCCACATTCACTGAGGTGAGTGGGAGACAGGATGAGCTTCCTGAAGGGTAGGACTAGTCAAAAGACCAGCCACAATTAAAGCACTCAAATAAAGCTCTAATTATAAAAACTCCCCTGCATAACTACAGAAATATTTTGTGTAAATTGCTTGAGGAAAAAAATTCATATAAACTGCATTCCAAGCCAATAAATCTCCTTGCAGTGTAATGCTTCTGGAGATGGTATCTCATGTTCTGACAGTCTGTGCACTCCAGAAAGAGAAAAAAAAAGGTTCAATATGTTCTGAAATGCCTTTATCCTGTTTCTCTGCTAACTTCCCCCAAGCCTGTCTGTCTCCTGGAGAAATCCCAAGTCCCTGGGACTTCTTCCAGGCCTCCTTTTGATTGTGGGAGTTACAAGTTCCTATTCAGGAGACAGAAATGGTGACGTGCTCCATGTGCCCAGTCTGACTCTGGACATACAGCTCCCACATTCCTGCTGGGATGGAGCCTGAAGGGATGTTGGATGAAGTTGGCTGCACTTGAGGTGGGTCTGGAAGCCCAGGTGGCTGTCTCCAGTCAGCTTTCCTTGCTCCCTTTTGCTCCCATCAGATGCAGGGTTGTGCTGGTTTGAAATCAAAACCAGTGAGAAAGTCAGAAATACAATTTAATAGGAAAAAAAGAGAAAAAATAAAATACATGCAATAGGACAAAAGAAAATCACTGCCAGAGTCAGAATACAACCTGACACCCTGCTAGTTAGGGTGCTGGCAGCAGTCCAGATGAAGTGATCTTGTTGAAGCAGTGATCCTGTAGAAAGGTCTGGTAGCTCTTGTCCTCTGGAATCCAGTGGGAAAAGGCTGCTTTGGTGTTGCAAATCTCAGTTTTTATCTAGGTAGGAAAGGCTTGGCTCCTCCCCCTGGGTGGAGCATCTCCCAATGGGATGATGGAATTTTATCAGTCATCCAGTAGGATTCAATGGCCCATTAACAGGAGATATCTCCTGGAGGGAGGATGGGTTGTGGAAAAGATAAAGATGACTGCTCCACCTGGTTTTAACAGATGGTGACAGAATACAGACTTTTGGGCACATCTTTACATTGTAATTTAGGACAAGGGTGCATCCAATGGTCCTGCTGCTTCCCATGGGGCAGAAGTGCAGGATTAAATCTGGGATGGAGCGATTAATTAAATTAAATCAGGGGTGTAGGGAGCTACATCCCCCAGGCGTGCCCACAGTGAGCTATGACCAACCTGTGGGTGATCAGGAGGGAATCCAGTGGGGAATTGCTGGTTTTGCCTGGGAATTTCTCAGAGACCAACAGGATTTTCAGCTTGTTAATTGCTAACAGGTGGCATTTTTAATTTTCCCCTTTGTCGGGAGCCACAGGAAGGGTTGAGGAGCTGAAGGAACCTGGTTGTGGAACAGCTGAAGGGTGTCCAATGGCAGTATGCACAGGGATGCTCAACCATGGGACAGGGGGATGTAAGAGGAGGATGAAGTCACATCAAACTCCAGAAGACCCTCTAGGACAGATGGATCCACATTTTCCAACACTTTCCAACACTTTCCAACATTTTCCAACATTTTCCAACATTTTCCAACATTTTTCAACATTTTCCATCTGCCTTCCCTCCACAAGCAGCAGCCCTGAGGGAGATGGATGGCCCAGGGCACACATGGCTCTCTTGCCTTTGCACAAGACACTGACCTTTGATCTATATCCCATCTAAAATAAGAGTAATTTCATAGTCATAGCTACCTCCTGTGACCAAAAATTCATCTGGGAAGCAATGAAATGTGAGTTAATTACATATTGAAGAGCAGTAGAAGTGTTACTCTCTCCCACAGACTCGCAGTGTAAGAGGCTTCATTCATCATAAAATTTTAATGGGATCACAGGCTGAGGAATTGCATTTTGCTGCAGGTCTCCACCTGGCTGGCCTTAAAAGCCAGGAGGAGTGACAGCACTGCAGCATCTCCTGGTCCTTTCTGCTGTCTCTGGGTGAGGCTTCCTGTGTGTTCCCAGATTTTGCTGCCTTGGAGCCACAATGGGAGCATAAACACAGGGAGAAGAGCAAAGCAGGAGCTGTGGAGGTGCAGAGAGGGAGAGGCTGAGCACTGCTGAAGGCACTCAGCTGCACAAACACCTGAAACGAGCTCACCACTATCATCTACAAAACCACCACCTCCTAAGCTCTGGTTTAATCGACCTCTGCCCCACAATAATAATGGCAGGGCAACTGAAAAGTTCTCTAATGTGCTTGCAGTGTAATAAAGTAACCCCACTAGGAATAAAATCTCCAGCAATTACTGTGCCAGGTATTATGCTGATTTATCAAATTGCAGTTAAAAGTCAAGAGTTGAGGAGACAGTGGTAAAACATCTGATCTCAACTCTGACTCTAAATTACCCCTCTGGCCAGCACAGTATTTCATCCAGAGGAATTGTTATTCCTCTCTTTTTCAAAAATCATCATTCAGCCTGGGAATTTTGCACTCCCTGTGTTTTGGAGGAAGCAAAAACTCAGCATCCTCTGAGCTGCCAAGGGGATGCTGAGTTTTTGGGACCCAGGCTCACAACCTCCCACAGTGGGGTGGAGCACATGGGGTGAAAGCAGGCTGACTGTGCTTCATCCCTGAGACACAGGCTCTTTTTGGGCTCTTCAGTGCACAGAAAGATGGCAGAAGTTCCTCATGTCATGTTTGCTTGGTGGGCAGGAGGGCAGGAGAAGCACAACTGGTCCTGCTGAGGAGGTTCCATCCCAACACTTGTTCCATGCAGCAAAGAGCCCACCTGGAATACCGGGTACAGCTCTGGTGCCTGCAATGTAAGGAGGATGTGGAGCTGTTGGAGCAAGTCCAGAGGAGCCCATGGAGTTGCTGAAGGCTCTGGAGCACCGTCCCTGTGCAGGCTGAGAGAGCTGGGGCTGTCCAACCTGGAGAAGAGAAGGTTGTGTGGAGATCTCAGAGCACCTTTGCAGGGTGTGAAGGGGCTGCAGGGAAGCCAGAGAGTGACCCTTTGTCAGGAACTGCAGTGACAGGACAAGGGGGAACGGGATCAAACTGAAAGAGGGAAAATTTAGATTATATGTTAGGAGGAAATTGCTTGCTGTGAGGGTGGGCAGGCCCTGGCACAGGGTGCCCAGAGCAGCTGTGGCTGCCCCTGGATCCCTGGAAGTGTCCCAGGCCAGGCTGGACATTGGGGCTTGGAGGAACCTGGGACAGTGGAAGGTGTCCCTGCCATGGCAGGGGTGAAAGGAGATGACCTTTAAAGTCCCTTCCAACCCAAACCATTCAATGATTCCATAATCCCATGCTTGCATCTGTGGGCTGGGCCATGCCACAGGTGGCAGTGTGGATGTTCTGTGGCCCCCACCTTGGTGAAGCACGGGTGTGTCTGGGAAGAGGAGCTGGAGGTGCTGTGCAGCCAATTCTGGGTCTGACATCCAACCTCTGCCTGGCACTGCCCGGAGCCAGCTCCCAGGGCTACAGCTCATTGCCTTCACCATGGACTCACTCTGCATCTGGACTCCAGCACCCCTGGAACAGGGACACTGGCCAAGGTTTGTCTGCCCTTGGTGGGGACCAGGACCTCACCAAGGCTAGCACAAGGCCCCTGCTCCCAGCACGTGCTGCAGTTGCCAGGGGCCTGGGATTTGTCAAATGAAGTCCTTTCCTTTGTTCCTTCTTGCATCAAGCTCTCAATATTGCTTGTCAGGGCTGCTTTCCCTTCCATTCCATCATGGCAGTGATGGTAACACAGATGGAACAGAGGCAAGGTGTCCTCCCAGAGCTGCCCTGTGCCATGGGCACAGCTCAGGGTGGTGCCACAGGAGGGGAGCAGACTCTTTCCACACACCCTGGCTGTGTGGGAGGCTGTGTCCTGGTGGGGCACTGGGATGCTGGTGGATATTCCTCATTTCTGTGGGAGCCAGGCATGGCTGTCCAGAGGCACCCACCTGGGGCTGTGCTCCAAAGGTTAACACACCAAGATGCTGCTGCTGAGGTTTGTTCAGCCCCTTATTACATCCCACAGCACTGCTAATTATGTGTTCCTAAACCAAAGTCAATTAGCCAGGGCTCTCCCTGCTCCTGCTTCTTCACATCCCTCTCCATCATTAGCCCAAAGTCTGGGAATGCCTGCCTTGGTCCTGCCCCCTGCCCTGCAAACCCTGCCCCTAAACTGTTCCAGAGCCTTTTGGGGATCCAAGGGGTGCTCTTTGACTCAAACTAGGAGCTCCACAGCCCACCCTGCCCTGGAACACCACTTCTGCCTTTGCAGCTGCTGGGGCAGGTGGAGAGGAGGTGAAGGGGAGCCAATATCCTTCTTCAAATATGGAAAAAATTACTGCAACAAGGAAAGCAATAAATTCTTCCTATGTTCAAAAGCAAGGGATTTGCTTTGTAGGGAGAGAGATTTAGGTTATCTGCCTGGAATTTAAAGGTTTTTAAAGAGAGGTTAGGCACACAGGCAGGGTTTAGGGAGAGCTGACCCTGCCCTCAGGCTTGAGACCAGGCTACTGAATTTTTCCACTGCTGTTAATGACAGACCAAGGGTTCAGAGCAGGGGGAATCTCCCCCAGCCACACCACCCCTGCCTGGCCCAGGGCCCCAGGTCCTGACCCTCCAGGCTGGGCTGAACCCCTTTGTTGAACTGGATGCGTCCTTTTGGCACTTGAAGAGGCTGATAAAGATGGAGAACAGCTAATTGCAAAGGCAGATAGTGACAGGACAAGTGGGAATGGATTTAAACTGAAAGAGAAGAAATTTAGGTTGGATATTGGGAAGCATTTTTCCCTTGTGAGGGTGGGCAGGCCCCGGCCCAGAGCAGCTGTGGCTGCCCCTGGATCTCTGGCAGTGTCCAAAGCCAGGCTGGACATCGGGGCTTGGAGCAATCTGGGATAGAAAAAGGTGTCCTTGCCCATGGCAGGGGGTGGATTGAGATGGGCTTTAAGGTCCTTCCAACCCAAACCACTCAGTGACTCTGTGAGCCAGCTGTGATGGTGGAAGGGGGGCTCAGCTCCCACTCGCTGCCCTGGAACAATTCCAGGCCCATGACAATTAGCCAACAGCTGGAATACCATTTAAGCACAGCTGCCATCATGCAAATTTAGAGATTAGTAGGGATTAAAGTGGTTTGGAAAGCCTCACGATTTCTCATTAATGCTCTGGGCTCTCTAATAGCCAACTGCCCTGCATTGTCCAGATGGTTCCACATCCCCAAGGCTGGAGAGGGGTCACTGTACCCTCTGTGGTGCCCCACAGCAGCCACCAGCCCTCTGAGAGAAGCAGAGGCAGCCCTGCAGAAATGTAGGGAGGTGGCCAGAAAGTTGTCAAAAACGTGATTATTGCTTTGCACAGTTCCCTCTAAATTGGCAAGGTCACTGTTTAGTGGCTTCCTGCACTGCTGTCCCACAAACCTTCTCAAAGGGCTCCAAATCCACTGTCACAGTGACCCAAAGGGGACAGAGCTGGGGCTGCCAGCTGGGCTGCAGGGGGATGGACACCATGGGTGGCACCTTCCTTCAGAGAGGACAAATCACAGGCACTTGGTGGCACCAAAACTCCCCGTGATGATCCCTTCCAGACCCTCCCCCAGGGCTGGAAACCTCCTGCCTGCCATCTCAGAGTCTCAGGGCCACTTACCTGCCACACACACAAAGAATTAATCTCTCAGCAGCTCTCCCTGGAGGAAATCCTATCTCTTCACATGATAACTCAAGGAAGGTTTTCATAATGTTCCATTTTCCCCTCTTATTTTAATCATTGAATATTTATTATAAAATTAATTACTTTGATATTGCAGAGTGGGGCAGGTGAGAATGTGATGGGAGAGGAGAGAAGGTTGGAAAGCTGAGGATGACAAGGCAGAGGCCACTTCCAGGGTGTCCCCCAGAATAAGGAGAGATTGCTTCAGCTCTACTTTTCATATGTTTTATTATAAAGAAAGGTAAGATAAGCATTGTGAACCGAATGTGCCAGGTGCTGCCAAAGCAGCACCTTCAAACAAAATAAAAAATTAAAAAAAAAAAACCCAAAAATGCACTTTATGAGAAACTGTAATTATGCTCTCTAATTTTTTCATAAATAGACAAAAATCATTGTCAGCAATTTTTTAAATAGATGGACATATGGCCAGAAAAAAATAATAATGCCATACAACATGGATATAAATTGTCCATTTCTTGCTGTACAAATAATAGAAACAAGTTTGGCAGGCTTTTTCTGTTGGTTTTTTATACACATCTCCCTTCTATGTATAACTAAAAAATGTGCTACAATTAATATAAAATGCTTTTACTATAAAGTAAACTACTAATTTCTTTCACAAAAAAATCTTAAAGATGTCTTTAGCACAGCTCTAAAACACTTAGTAAACTACTTACAACTATCCAACAAATTATATTTTCATGATCTCTTTCACATTTGTCCTCTTGTAGTTTGCCTTCTGCTCTCTCTCCCCCACCTAGATAGCAATAGTTTTTATTTATTTTTGCAATTTTTTTTTTTTTGCTAGACCATCCAAGGCCTTTGCATGTACAATATTCACACAAACTTCACATTTTCTTGCACAAAGTTTAGTGCTGTTAGCAAGTCAAAAGAGTGCATCCTCCTACTGAGCTGGCCTAATGCTGCAGGACACCAGACCTGGGTTTATGCTGCGTCTAAAAGCAGTTCACTAGGAAAATAGTCTGTAGCTAAGCTGATGGCAAGCAGAAAAACGGTGTCCTTAGTTTAATTTCATTATTTTTTTGTTGGTTTTGAGCTTATTTTATAATTTTTATTTGAATTTTCTCTCTTTATTTATTTTTTTTGTTCATTGCGATTTACGAGGTGGAGTTTTGTTATTTTTGTTTTTGGGGGGGACTTCCACGGAAAGTAGACTTCATTTTTTTTTTATTTTTTTTTTTTTTTTTAATTGGGTTTTAGGGGGTGGGGTTTTTTTTTTTTTTTTTAGAGTTCAAAAAGAAAAGGAAAAAAAGAGAAAACTGCTCTTAGAGCCTGGAAACGAAGGCAGCGCCGAGGTGCGGTGGCAGCTGTCCCGCTGTCCGAGCCGCTCGTGCCTCCCCTGGGCTGTAGGATTGACCCTCTCAAGTGTCCTGAGCCTCCTCCAGAGGGGTGCTGAGCCTTAGGTGAGGTAGAGTGCCTTGTCCCTTGGCAGCATGCTGTAAGAGAAAAGCAGAGGCACGGTGTGAGACAGCAGGGAAGGGCTGGGCAGCAGCTGGCACAGCTGGCACAGCTGGCACATGTAGCTTTGAGAGTGATGTATTCTGGTTTGCACCTTTCTTTCTTTTATATTGATGCCTTAAGTTTTTAGCTGTTATATTTTCCAGATCCTGTACTGCATTAGTGTATAACTGAACTCCATAGAGTTACACACTCTCCACAGAGGGTGTATATAACTCCACAGAGAGTGTTAGTGAGCTTTCTTTACTGTTTGGCCAGACAAAACAATCCTTTACCAGCCTGAGAACCAAGGACAGCCTTGGCCTCAAGCCCCAAAAAGTACAAACAAAAGTGAATTGGGAGGGGGGAGCAAACTGGGGATATCTGATTTCATTACCTGAAGCTGTAATTGGACAATTAACCCCAATATGCAATTAGACCAAACTTATATCTGTCTGAAAACCCCGTGACCATTGTCCATCTTGTCCATCTGCACTGCCCAAGGTGTATCTGTTGAAGGCCTTTAATAAATACCCACTACATTCTTTTAACTCTGTCTAGCCTTTGTTCTGGGTAGCCTCTCCAAGGCATCAATGTGTTCTCTGTATTCTTTATGCATATATTTGTAACCTGTTGTATTAATGGCTAGTTTTCCCAGTGGTTTTCCATGCCCTTTCCCTAGGCAGAAAGATAAAACATATTCTAAAGCCCCTGTCCTATCCTGGTTCTCCCTGGGAGCTGAGGTGGAAAAACAGCCACATTTTCATCAATGAAGTACCAGTCCCATGTGAGAGGGGGAAAAGGGAAGGAAGGGGATTGACCCAGGAGTGGGAATAGCATCACCACTTGTACTCCTAACTGGTGCTTTTTGTCAATTATGGTAATTTACCAAACTTATAAAACTGTCTGCACTCCATGGGGGGTGGGCTTTTGTGGACATTTTCCCATAACTGCTCTCCAATAAAGACCAGCTTTCATATCACCTCCTATACTAACATTATCTCCAAAGTGTGTGTTGTTTCATTTACAGGTTGAAAAAGGCACAAAACACAGGGTGGGCTGCACACAGAGGTTCCACAGTAGGATCATTTATGTTGGAAAAGCCCTCTAAGATCAAGGCCAACCATTCTCCAGCACTGCCAAACCATGTCCCCAAGTGTCACATCCACATGGCTTTTAAAGCCCCCAGCAGGGATGGTGTCTCCACCACTGCTCTGGGCAGCTCTTCCAATGCTTGACCACTCTTTCCCTGCAGAAATTGTTTCCAAATACCCAATCTAAACCTCCCCTGGTGCAACTTGAGGCTGTTTCATCTTGTCCTGTCCCTTGTTCCCTGGGAGAAGAGTCCAACCCCCACCTGGCTACTGCCTCTTTCCAGGGGTAGCCCTGACCTAACCCTAACCCTAGCCCTAGGGGGTAACCCTAACTCTAACCCTAAATTTCAGGCTGTAGTTGTAGAGAGTCATAAGGTCCCTCTAAGAGTAGGAGTTGGGTGCAATTTCATTTCTTCCTGAATTTCAGCTGTGTGGGTTACAACCTCAGTTTTTTCCTCTGGTTGGTGGGGCTGCAGGGCAGGGCCAGCTCTGGGTGTCCCTGAAGATCCCACCAGCAGGATGTTGGAATGCTCTGCCTGGGATCAGCCCTGGGGCCACCATCCCCTGCTTCACCACATCTTCACCACACCTGAGGCTGAGCCATGGAGGTTTGAGAGTTGATTTTGGATCAAATGTGCTCATTCTGACACTACATAAAGAGAGCCCAAAGAGGGAGCCCAGATGTCTTTTTTTTTTCAGAACAAAGTAGGGAGAGAAGTGGCTGAACTCCCCTGCTTGATGATCTGTGGAGGTTTTGCTTTGAGATCCAGGACTTTCAATGGGGTTTATCACACAATGGAAACATCACCATCTCCATAAAGACATCTTGGACTCAAAAAGTGGTGAAGAATGTTAAAAGTCTTGGGAGGTTCTGATGTGGGTGTGTTTGTGAGTGGAATAATAGAGAAGAGGCAGACAGCAAAGCAGGGCTGTTGTTGATAGAGCTGTCTTCTGATAGAGTCAAGAGCCCACCCTCTGCTAATCTCCACATTTTATAATCTACATTTAAAATGCAGAGTCTTCCTTCCTGCACTCAGAAAAGATTTAGTGCCACTGAGCAGCAGCGAGGTATTCCAGTCCTAAAACTTCATTAATTTTACACAACACGCTACAGAACATTTCCCAGTTCATTACAACGTATTACCATAAATAATTGAACCCAAACTAAGTGCAGTTGTGATGGGTTATCTTTGCCTTTTTTATTGTGTTTGCTCATTTAGCTCCTGATTTAGAAAATTCCCCCCTTTGGAGAGGATCACTTTATTGCTGGAAGGAATTAAGGAGGTTAGAAATGTCTGGATCTAGTGGCTGTACGTGGTTTCTTGTGCCTGGACAAGGTGTAGTGGTCCCATCTTTTAGATTAAAGGAGAGCGGGAAGAGGGGGGAAAGTTGCTAAAGGATGACAGCCAAAAAGAACCTAATCCATCCTTGAAAATGAGAGGGAAAACATAGATGAATCCAGTTCAGTGCTAACCCAAAAACACCTAAGTGTGAGGGGATAAAGAATCATAGAATGTTTTAGGACGGAAAGGACACAACCCCTGAAGAAAGTGTGGAGAGAACTGTAATCAGAAAACAAGGCAGAAAAAACCAGGGAGGTACTTTGAGGAGTTAAGATTGAACTAAGGATTAAGAGAGATTTGCATGTGATTGTAAACCAAGCTGCACCTCTGGTGGAGGTGAGGCAGCTCCCTTGGAGAGAGTCAATGTGAAACAGAGGAATTCAGTGCCTGGGAAAGAGCAGATTCCAGAATCAGGCTGTCAGGTGAGGGAGACAAGGGACTAGGAAAGGAGTTTGTGATGTGCTGGCAAAAAAGCACTGAAATTGTGTGCTGCAGTCGCTTGTGGGAAGTGATAGTCAAACACCAAGCAGGAGCTGAGAAATGCTCCCCATGTCTTTGCTCACAATCTAGGACAGCTTGGGCTTTAGCCCAGAAAGAACCAGGAAAATTGGATGGAAGTCAGTAAGCAAAAAGTCATTAAGAATAGGGAGAGCAGGAGGTAAGAAACATTTAAAACTCTCTCCCCAGCATGGCTGAGTTATGAATTAAGGAGTGTCTGCTCACAGGATTCCAGAATTTGCAGGGCATGAGGGAAGAAGTGTCATTTGGTGGCAATTTAACTAGCAAGGATAGGCTGGGAAACAAAAATCCCTGCAACACTTCCCTTATTAGATAGAGAAGGACAGAAAGACAACCTTGTCCTTTTTTCAGAAGTTATCTGGATGACAAACACAAAAGAAAACAAGGCTTGGGAGGTTTTACCCCAACTAACCCAGTGCCAACAGATGCTGGAAACTAAAGAAATATCAAGGTTAGACACGAAATAAAATTCATAACCCAACAGGGCTGTCTGTGTGCTGGGGAGGTTGGGATGATCCTCTCTTCCAGGAATCTGGGACTCTACAGCTGAGTCACATCCCATCAAGGAATAATCCCTTCTCTTTCCAGCCAGATTTTACTCCTCACAGTGCTCCTTAATTGCAAATAAGATGAATGCGCTTCTGAGGTTGAAATGGGCTATTACATCATCCAGAGCCTCCCCAAATAGATCCAGGGCAACACTGGTCGACCAAACCCATGGAGACATCCCTTCCTCACTGCTGTGCCCAAGATCTGTTGAGGGTTGGACCCACCCAGCTCATGAAAAGGTGCTGTGGAGGAGCCCAATGACAACTTTGAATGTCACTTGGAAATTAGTACAAAGTGCATTGGAGAAAGGAGAAGTGTCAGGAAGGTCATGGAATCCTAGAGTGGATTGGGTGGGAAGGGGCCTTAAAGCTCATCTCATTCCCATGGGCACCTTCCACTGTCCCAAACTGCTCCAAACCACTATCCCAAACTGCTCCAACCTGGTCTTGGACACTGCCAGAGATCCAGGGGCAGCTACAGCTGCTCTGGGCACCCTGTGCCAGGGTCTCCCCACTCTCCCAGGGAACAATTCTTTCCCAATATCCCATCTATCCCTGCCTCTGGCAGTGGGAAGCTGTTTCCCCTTGACCCATCACTCCTTGCCCTGGATGAGGAAATCCAGATCATCTCTTTTCTTGGCTTGTGAGCCACCTTAAGACACAGGGAGTGGCATCCCTGCAGATGCCTGGGAATGCTCCAGGTGGTTCAGAGGGGACACTGAGGCTGCAAATCCCAGGGCAGCAGAAGCAAGAGGTGAGGGCACTGCTGGCACAGCAGGCTTTACAATAAATGAGAACAATCCAGCTTTGGACTGCCAGCAGCTCCTGTGCCTTTATTCACAGGAGATGGCTCCTTCCTCAGACACTATGGTATTTTTCAGTGCACTAAGCACTTTCTACAGGACTGATCTCTATCCATCTGAGTTCCTTGCTATAATCTACTCTAATAATTATCTGGAAGTCTCTGCATAATCTGTCTGGTTTTAGAATGACTTTTTTTTGCAGGAAGCTGCAATAAACCCATGAAATTTGATATTTCTGCTATGACAAAGGCATGAAATGCATGAGTTTTGATCATGAATTGCATGGCCCTCTGCTTACAGTGTGGCACTCCAGCCAGATGTCACAGAGCTTGTTTTAGCAACAGAGAATTCAGTCCCCACTGCTATGGGAACATTTCACCTGCTTCTGGAGTGCCCTGGGCTTTCTGCATGGGACCCAGGCAGTGGGATTTGCAGAGAGAATCAAATGTTTTCCCAGCTGATCCCTTAAGAAGTGATGCTTATTTCTAGGCGAGCTCATTCCTGGAATCTGCCCAGCACCTCTGGAAACCGGGATCCATGTACCACAACCCTCCAAGCACCTTTAGCATTTTGCCCACAACATGTGAAGCAACTTTTACAATCATGTCCTGATCATGTTCCTTCTTTCAGCCTGTCTGCAGAGACTTCAGGAAGGAGCATGCAAAGGTCAGACCTATCCATGTCCCTGAGCCCCCTCGGGCAGGCAGACAGCAGAAATATTCTAATGGATCAGGCAGCTATTTATTTCCTTGGGAGAAACAAATGTCTGTACAGCCTGTGCCCAGCCCAGCAGTTGTGAGTGCTCTGCTGGCACAGACTGGAGCTGTGCTCTGAAAAGCCTGGTTATTATTTCTGGTGAAAGCACCATGTTCCAGCACTTGAAGGAAATCAATACTCTGATCATATCCAGCCTCCTTCCCAACCTGCTGCCACTGAGAACCCTGGGAATGTTCTACAGAGCACAACAGAGCCTCCAAACTATTAGAGCTGAGCCAAAAGCAGTGAGTTAGGCAGAGGTTGGAAATGGCTTCCACACACTCCCCATTCCCCAGCTTTGACTACCTGGATGTTTTCATTTCTTGGGGATTTCAAGCAGCATTAAAGTGACCTTCATGCTGGCACATTCATGCCAGAGCTTGTAGAGCATCAGGAGAAGATCCATGCAGATGTCAGTGGGGCTTTCCTGCACGGTGCAGGGGGATGGAGCATTGTGTGGCTCTTGGGAGGATTGAGGATTTGTACACTAACTCCAGGAATAGTAAGGGTCCTGCTGGTAGAGACAATTATGGGAGGTTGTGACCTCAGTGATAAGAGCAATTGCTTTAGGAACAGACATTGCTTATCACAGAATCATCTGGATCGGAAGGGAACTTAAAGCCCATCTCAATCCACCTCCTGCTTTGGGGACGGATTCCTTCCACTCCTTCCACTATCCCAGGATGTTCCAAACCCCAGTGCCCAACGTGGCCTTGGACACTTCTAAGGATCCAGGAGCAGCCACAGCTGCTCTGGGTACTCTGTGCCAGGGCCTGCCCATCCTCACAGGGAAGAATTTCTTCCTCACATATAATCTAAATTTCTTCTCTTTCAGTTTAAAGCCATTTCCCCTTGTCCTATCACTATCTGCCTTTGCAGTTGTTCTCCAGTTTTTTAATAACACTCTTTAAGTACTGGAAGGCCACATTGAGGCCTCGACTTATGGACATGGCTGCTTTCAAACCTCCAGAAACTCTGCTGGGGAGACTGCTCCAGAAAGAAATGTGTCTAACCCTTCCATGGAATGGAAATAAATACATAAAAAAAAGAAATCTTTTTGTGTCCAATGAAGAATTTATCCATGATTTTTAAGCTACCTGCTTCCATAGCATCACTTCAGTGAGCCTGCAGAGATGAGGAAGCCTTGAGCTTCCCTGACACAACTGGGCATACATTTTAGGGCAGACACTGAGCTGTTGGTCACTGTCACAGCCCAGATATGCACTAGCAATGAGCTATTTTGGCTACTGGCCTGCAGTGGTTGACCCCACACTCCCTGCTGGGGTAGTCGTTGTCCCACTCAGTGCTTCCTGCAGGGTTTGATGCACCAGGTGAACGGGGTCCAACACTGTTCTGAAACTCAGACGAAATGTGGGAGAAGTCCTGTGGGGTGCAGAGGAAAAGGAGGGTTACAGCAGCCTACAAAGCAGGAGAAGTGCAGATTTAATAACAGTGCATAATCACATTTACAGGTATTGTCCCCAGAACCTGTCAGTTCAGAGCATGGGAGGAGCCCCAGGGACAGAGGGGTGTCCAAGCCCAGACCATGGTGTCAATGCAGCAACACATCTGACATCCCTTTTCCCTGCTCTTTTTGTCAGGACCTCCCTCCTCACAGGGGGGAATGGCTGTGGAGGGCACACAGCCACAAAAGTCTTTGGGTTTTTTGCAGTTCCCCCACCCCAGTGTTCAGGAATAAGGGATAGCCACATCAGCATCATCATCCCCACAAGCTGTCACTTGTGGGGATTCAGTGGCAATTCAGCAAGGACACTGCTTTAGCTGAAAGATGATCAGTTTTCCCCAATTTTTTGGGTTGCCTAATATCCATTAGGCAATGTATATAAACCAGAATGACGATAGTTACCTGGCAAAGAACATTATTTTTCCAAAATATCCAAGTGATGGCAATGGGAGCGTATTTTTAAAATTTTTGTATTTTATTCACAAACTACATGGAATGAAGTTTCACAAAATGCTGCCCTCAGGAACAGCTCCTACCCCAATGAGTGATTGTGAGGATCCCCTGTAATGCTATGAATTACAGAAGCCACTCACTGTGCAGAGCTAAAGCCCAATCCCTGTGCTGGAGAAGTCAGGATCATTTGGGTTGGAGAAGACCTCCAAGATCATCGAGTGCAGCCACTAACCCAGCACTGCCAAGCTCACCACTAAACCCTGTCCCCAAGTGCCACATCTACACATTTTTTGAATGCTGTCGGGAATGGTGACTCCACCACTCCTCTGCACAGTTGTTCCACTGCCTGGTAACCCTTCCAACAAATACATTTTCTTTAGTTTTCAATCTAAACATTCTTGTGCTGTCCCTGTTCCCAGAGCCTGACACCCCCTGGCTGTCCCCTCCTGTCAGGGAGTTGTGCAGAGCCACAAGGTCCCTCCTGAGCCTCCTTTTCTCCAGGCTGAGCCCCTTTCCCAGCTCCCTCAGCCCCTCCTGGTGCTCCATTCCCTCTGTGGGAAGACTCCCTTGTGGCCAACACCAACAACCCCAAACCCAGGAGCCCTGACACGCACCTGCTGTCCGGGAGGCGAGGCGTTGATGGGGGGCTGTACCTGTAGTGCCATGGGGGGGGACAGGAGGGGCTGCTGGGGGACCTGCTGCATGCTGAGGGGCTGGCTGAGCAGAGAGCTCTGAGGGTGGTGCAAGGACAGCTGCTGGTGCAGAGGGGGGCTGATCTGGAAGGAGGGAGGGGGGGAGGCACTGATACTGGGCAGCAGGGGCTTGGAGGGCAGGGTCCGGGACAGCCCCGCGTGGGGGTGGCCACGGTAGCTCTGCAGGTCCGACGGGGACAGGAAGGAGCCCAGGCCGGGGTAGGGCGAGGAAGGCTGAGGAGGCATGGGGTACATGGGCTGCTTGGGGGGGATCATCTTGGAAGGGGGGGTGCTCTGGGTGCTTTTCGTCTCCCCCTGGTCGGCAGAGCTCTGTGGGGAAACAGAGTGGAAGGTGGTGAGGAAGGAAAAGAGGAAATATTGATATGCATCCTGAGATATCCATCACAAGATATCCATCCTGAGATATCCATTCCAAGATATCCATCCCCAGATATACATCACAAGATATCCATCCTGAGATATCCATCCCGAGATATCCATCCTGAGATCCATCACAAGATATCCCTCCTGAGATATCTGTCATAAGATATCCATCCCGAGATATCCATCCTGAGATATCCATTCCAAGATATCCATCCTGAGATACCCATCCTGAGATATCCATCCTGATATCCATCCTGAGATATCCATCCTGATATCCATCACAAGATATCCATCCCCAGATATCCATCCTGAGATATCCATCCCCAGATATCCATCCCCAGATATCCATCCTCAGATATCCATCCCTGCAGATGAGTTCCCCATGGATCCTGCTCCTCTCCCACCTGTCAGCATGTGGGTGGCCACAGGCTGGGTGCAGCATCCAGCTCTGGAAAACTGAAACCCTGGAATTCAGCCATGCCTTTGGCAGAGCCTGGAGCGTCAGGGGGAATGAAGCAGTGCAAAGTGCCCACCAGCAGCTCACTGCTCTGAGTGGGTGACAAACACCTCCTGCCTCCAGCAGAGTACAAATGGGTGTGTAAAGCCTCTGCTTTCCCAATCCTGTGCATTCCTGCTGCCCTGGTGGGTCTCTAATGCATGGGACAATCATGGCATCGTTTTGGCAGGAAGGAGAGAAGGACAAGGGGAAATTTCCTTGGTTGGACAATGAGGGTTTTGTCCTGTGATGGGCCCTGTAATGACAGTCCTGATCCTTTCTGACCAGCAGCCAGGACCACAGTGTGTTGCTTTGCTCAAAACAAAGTTTTGCAGAAGAGCAATTGGAGAAATTGGGAAAAAAACAAAGCCATAGAGCACATGCCTCCATGACTTCCATGCCTTCCACAACTCCTGCCACACACTGCTGAGAGGCACATTCAAGACAAGATCCTCAGAGGCTTCCAGAGGAACCAAGAGTTTTAAATCCTCAACAAGTCCTTCCCATCTCCTTTTTCTGTCCTTGCTGCTGTTCTGTTGAGAAGTTGGCAGCTACCAGTCTGCACAGGGCCCTGAGCCTTTCCAGCTCCCCATCACCACACGGATCCTGCAGAGAACTGTGATTTGGGAGATCACAGCACTGCCCAAGGCAGCTGAACGTGATCATCAGGCTCTGAGGATGTGGTGCAGTACCGAGGAGAAGCTTTGAAGGGGGATAACTCCCTATCCAAGGGCAGCATTATCCCTGAGCCAGGAAGATTTGGAGCTCCACAGGAGCCACCCCAAATTCCCAGGCAGAGAATGCCTGTGTCCCCTCTCTGGAGGTGTGGAGGAGGGCAAGCTGTGAGGTCCCTTGGGATGGGCATCCACATCCAGGAGACTGGGCCCATCATTGCTCCCCAGTGTGGCCTTGCAGCACTGGCAGTTCCTCTCTGAGCCTGGAATGCCCTGAAATGTCACTATTAGGCACTGGAATGGGCTCTCTGGGCTTGGCCTGGCTGCAGGGTGGTAAGCACCCCCGTGCTCACATCTCATCAACCCACAGTTATGGCTCTTACTCTGTAAACTCCCTAAAAACTCCCTAAAAATCTGGTCTAGGCTGAGCATGCACAGGAGAAACAACACCTGGGGTCCTGAGCAGGTGGGACAGCCCAAATGCATGGAGCAGGGTGCAGCAGGATGCTGGTACCAGTGAGCCCAGTACTGGGTGTCACCTCCCCTTGGGCCAGTCCCTGGTGTCATCTTCTCCTCCTGACCCTCTTGTTGCATTCACACCCCAAAAGCAGGCAAGGAACAGTGGGGACAGGCAGCAGAGACCCCTTCACCCCACACAGGGACCCTGATGAAACCTCCCTTGCTGCTGAACCCATCCAAAGTGGGGTGTCACTGCAGGGTGCTGAAGGTGGGTGACAGCCCAGCTCCTGCCCTAACCATGCTGCAGAGCCCATCCTTCAGCCCCTTGGGAAGGTGCTAATGCTGGTATCAGTTCTGATACCACAGTTACACAGCATTTCTGATAAATCTGCTCCTCCCTGGAGGCTGCTGTGAGTTTTACCCCATCCGTGAGCGTGGCTGTACCTTGGAGACGAGGCTGGCCCGGTAGGCAGCCAGGGCTTTCAGGTACTCCTTCTTGGCAGCTTCTGTTTTCCTCTTGTATGCCTGAAAGGACCAAGGAATGGAGAACCATTAATAGAGGGAACAGGGCTGGGCTGGGCTTGGCTGCACTCCACCTGCTCAGTGGGAATTCCCTTCAGTGGGGCTGTGGGCACGGAAAACTCAATTCTGCATTCAGAGGAGTTTATGTCAAACCAAGAAAATGAAGCCCTTGGACTGGACCATGCTGGGATTTTTGGAGGCATCTCTGGTCAGAGTGGTCTGTGTGCTTAGACAGGTATTTATAAGACACAGTCTGATTCTATAAGGTGAACACAGTGAAATCCCTTCCCAACAGGAAGCAGAGTAAAGAGTGATCCAGGCTCTTGGAAGAGCAAGACAAAAGCCCAAACCCTCAAATCTTTAAAGTCCCTTCCAATTCAATCCATTCTATGATTCTGTGATGATGACCTGCTTAAAACATGTGAGACAGTCAGAATTCCTAAACTATCCATTTGTTTTCTTGGATTTCCCAATATTAATCCTTTAGAGCTCAAAACTCCAGCTCTTCACCAGAGTCTGGACATGTTTCTGATCTTATAAAAGCTGAGATTTTTGCCTCATCTTATGACTTGGTGAGCTGGAGCTTGCATGGAAGCAGCAAGTACCAGAAGAGTTTGCTTCCCTAAAAAAAAAATAAATTTGGAAGAGTGAATGATGGTCTATTTTTCCATCTTTCCCCATAATGAGAGATGCCTCTTGATCATGTCAGTGCTGGGCCCCTTCCTGCCTGGATCCTGGTGCTCCACATGGAGGAGAAGACCTTCAATAATAGTGGTGTGATCCATCCTGTCCCCAGCAGTTAGTCCCTGCAGGGTTACACACATTAAACTCAATAAGGGAGAGGAATATTTTAAAATGTAATAAAAATTTCATTATAAAGGCAGAAAGTCCCAGGAAAAACACCCATCAACTCTCTTCTCCACTGGAAACCCAAAGCCTTCCTCAAGTGATGCATTCAAAGTTGATTTCGATTAGAACAGATTTGCATGTATTTAATTCAGCTTTAAAACTGACAACAGCTCTCAGCAATTGAAATGCTGAAGCCTCGTGGGCAGATTCTCTGCTGAGGATGATTTAGGTTGGATATTGGGAAAAATTTCTTCATGGAAAGGGTTGCCCAACCCTGGAACAGGATGCCCAGGGAAGCGGTGGAGTCACCATTCCTGGAGGAGTTTAAAGGACCTGTGGATGTGGCATGTGGGCACGTGGTGGCCATGGCAGTGCTGGGCTGACAGTTGGACAGGATGCTCCTGAAGGTCTTTTCCAACCAAAATAATTCCATCATTCTATGATTTAGCTCATTCCCCCTGCAAATTTCCACAGCCATGGCAGACTCCCTCCCAACAGTGACCTCTGAAGGGAGAGTAACCTTCCAGCAGTTGAACTGAATGTGAGTTTAAAGCCAGTACAGATAAATTCTATTAAAAATGGATTGAAAGCCTTATTTTCATTGCTAAATCACAGTGAGTCCTGTAATGAAACGTTTTGACTCGACACACTGGAGGTCTCAGACGGCAATTTTCTGAAATGGAGCATTTCCCTACGTTTGTCTTTGGCTTTATGGTATTCAGGAAATATTATATTTGCTCCATTCAGAACAAAATTACTTTTCAAAATGTCAGCCTGAAGAAGAGTTTGCCTGTGAAAAGTAACTATTTCTTCAAACTGTATCAGTTCCCTTAATAAAAGCTATTACCTTTCTCTACAATCTCCACATCTTTTATTACAGAATCAAAGAGTGGTTTGGGTTGGAAGGGACCTTAGAGCTCATCCAGTTCCATCCCCCTGCCATGGGCAGGGACACCTTCCACTGGAGCAGGCTTTTGCCCATCACAGCACCACAGAATTTATTGTGTTCAGCAGCAGAGCTTGTGGATGCTCTTAAGTGTGGTACCTGGTGCCCTCACAGCAATGAAATTGGAATTTCTGTATCTCAGGCCAGTGTTTAAGAGTGGCCACAGCTGGATGCTGATCTTTGGAGAACATATTTAATTATTTTTCCTCTATAATAGCAAAATACAAGAGTGGTTTTACCAATTTTTTTTTCCGGGATGGTGGGAAAACAAAGTATTCAGAGCTATGCAGAGACAAATTTAATTATTAGCATGACTTGCCTGGAGAAAAACCTGCAATTTCTGGACAGTGAGAGGACAGGTAAATGAGACTTCCTAAACCTAAATGCAAATAAATAAATAACCAATAAAGTCTGTGCCTATCTTCATCCCCCATCACTTGCTTTTCCTGCTAAACCCTTTTCTTTATGTCACTCTTCATCTGTTCTTGTCTCTTAGAGCACGTGGATGTCCCTGGTATTGGGATGTGCTGCTGGGTGGGGTCTGGTGCAGCAGGACTGGGAAGGGGCAGCCAATGGCTCATTCTGCTGGAAGGAGTGGGGATTGCTCCTCTCTGCTGCCTGGACCAGCCCTGGCTCCAGCCTGACCACCAGCAGGGCTGCCAAGAAGGGTGATGGGGTGAGCTTGGGGATTGTGCTCTCTGATGGTTCTCTGCTGAACTGGAAATTCTGGAAGATTCCTGGTGGATTATTCTGGGTTTTAATCATAGAATCCCAGAATGGTCTGCGTTTTTAAATCATAGAATCCCAGAATGGTTTGGGTTGAAGGGACCATTCTGATCCACCCCCTGCCCTGGGCAGGGACACCTTCCACTGTCCCAGGTTGTTCCAAACCCCATCCAACACAGCCTTGGACACTGCCAGGGATCCAGGGGCAGCCACAGCTGCTCTGGACACCCTGTGCCACCACCCTCATTGTAAAGAGCCATCCCTAAGGGTCTCCTGTTGGGAATTTTGTAGTGCCCTGCACCCACACAGGACTTCTTCATCAAGGACACTGAGCTGCTGTCCCCTGGGAATCACCATGCTGACGTGGGATCTGAACAAAGCTGCTCACAAATCCTCTGTGTAAAGGCAGCTCTAGTGCAGCATTTATAACCTTTAAAATTTTAATTTAAACATTGACAAAACCATGTTACTTTCTAATTAAATCCCATTTCCTCCCAGGGATTTTAATTTTGAAGTAATTTATCAGATTTAAGGATCCTCAAAACATTTTGCATGTTTTTCTTCCTAACCTGCCATGCCCACTGATTTATTTTCCTTACTCATTAGCAGGAGGATTCATTAGTCATTAAGTGAGTGGGTGGGTTGGGGGGGGGGAGGAAGTAAAAATGGTTAGTGATTATGAAAACAAAAAAATCAGAGCTGTAAGAAGCATATGTTGGGATCGTAATCCTGACACCTCTGTGTCTCAGCAAAGCAGCCAGTAATTGTACCGTAATGAAATGTTCTTGTTTGATAACAAGTTAATTAGAGAAGACAATTATTGCAAACTCCACTGACGCCCACGAGCGGCTCCGTGTCACACAGGCACTGAGTGACAGCCAGAGCTGTTCTCTGTAACCTCTGCATCCCAGCCCTCCTGCTCCTGCAGGAATGCTGCTTCCCAAGCCTGGGGAATGAGGGGAGGAGCTCAAACTCTCCCCCAAAAAATCAAGGGGTGCACTGACCCCGAGTGGGAAGGTGTCTGCTGCAATCCCAGGTGGAGTTTGGGGTGTTTTGCTTTGCTTCAAAAAAGAGGTAGAACATCAAAAGAGGAGAGATGGGAAGTTCAGGAAAGGTCTCCAGGAGGAAAGCTGGGAGGGAAGACCAAGAGGAGCCACCACAATGTAGCAAAGGAGGCATGGAGTGATAACAGAGACATGTAGGAAAAGAGGCAAAATAGGCTCAAATTGCACCAAGGGAAATGTTTGGTGAGCACTGGGAAGCCTTGGGAGCAGGAAGGATAATTAAGCATGGGAAGCCATTGCCTGAGGAGATGTGTAATCTCCACCACTGGGGGTTTAAGAACAGATTAGGAACACATCCATCAGGAATGGATTAAGCAGAGATGATCCTGACTTCAGGCATCAGTATGGTCTGGTTGACCTCTTAAGTCCCTCCTTGCCCTCCTTTTTATGATTCCATGACTGTTTTTTTTTCTTCTCCCAAATGTGTAAATTTGGTTTCTATTCTGCTTGTAAATCTGCAGGGTTTTTCTTGTAACTATTATACACTTTTCTGCAAGACATGTCTTGAGATCACCATAACTTATGGCTTACGCACAAGATGACACAAAGCACATCCTCCCTGCCACATTCACCCTTCTCTCCACACATCCTTACCACAGCCACTGGAACGGCAAATAGGACACATGGACACATTATCCTTATTCCTTCCCAGCTCCTCCTTCCCTCCTTGCACCCCCCTCTGTACCCCCTTCCTGGGCAAGACTTATTCTGTCCCTCCCACCATTAAAACCAACTAACCCAAGCTACACTTTCAGAGTAAAACTCGTTGTCTGGATTGTAAGTCTTGAGGTCAACATCACTAAGGATACCAACAGGGAAGACCCTGGCTGTGGGAACTATTTGTGTGATTTCAGGAAAGTTCCTGCTTCATCCATGTGGAGACAGTGCTGTGAAGCAATTCCTTTGGAGAAAGAATGGAAGAGCTTGTAATGAAGCAGAAATTGCCATTGGTTAAAGCATCCTGAGAGATTCCTGCTCTCCACTGCCTCGACTTCATGGGGTGGAAGTCATCCCTCCCTCCATGTGAGGACAATCCACTGAAGATTCCAAAGGGAACGAGAGGGTGACAAATCCAAACCTTAACCTCCAATGAAAACCACACACCATTCCCCTCCCAAACCTATGATCTTGCTCTCCAAGTAGAAAAGTACCACTCCCAGAGCTGCTGTCAATAGCAGATTTGACCCTTCATATTCTCCCCATCATTACCCTGGCCTCCACCAGACCTTTTTGAAGCCTTGTTTGGGACTGGTGCTTTGATCCCTCTCTGGTGCACGGCTTTCCTCAATGCCCAGAAGATGCTGAAACCTCCTTCCAGGTCAGGGCAACAAGGCTTGGACCCTTCCAGCCCCTCACTGCCAGGGCTTTGGGGCTGCAGGAAGGAAGGCATCTGTTGTGGCTCTGGCACTGACAGCCTGGTCCCAAGCTGGAATTGGGCAGTTTGTAGCATGGCTGTTCCTCTGGGATCTCTCCCCTCTGGTGGCTCTTCCATAAAATGACTTAGCAGCTGGCCCACGATGCCTCTGTCCCACCACAGACACCTGCAGTGTCCTGTCAGCAGCTGATGGATCAGGTTCAACAAGCAGATGGATCTGATTAAATGGCTGATCTATTGCTTTTTGCTGAGCAGGCAATTCTGCTGGGTAATTTACCCCTGGATTGTGACTTTATCCCTGGAGCTGTGTTGTTCTCCATGCTGGGCATTTGTGTGGGAAAATCCCATTTGTATTTGGCCAAGGAGTCACTCAGCATTACTGAACTGGTCCTGGTGAAGCACGAGCAAGAACTCATCTCTGGGGACCTTTGTGTCCCCAGACTCAAAAACTCAACTGAAAATGCTGGTTTTGCCCAATCTTTGCTCATTTCAGATTGGAAGTCCTGTGTTAGCCAAGGGTTTACCCAGCAGATTGTTCAGGAGCTCCTTGGTTCCTCTGCTCTCAGTTCAGAGTCTATGGTGGAAACACCAGCCCAGCTGTTGTGCCCAGCTGGATTTGCTGACAAAAAGAAACTGGTTCCAGAGACTTCTGCAACTGCCACCTTGGCACTGATCTCTGTGGTCTCCATCGTTGCTTGGCTCCAATCCAACCTCCTCTTCACCAAAATACTGCAAGGAACAGGGAGGTGCTCGCAGAGGGAAGAACAGAAATTGGCAGAGGAGAGTGAATCCCTCTCCAGCTTATCACCCCCAGGAAATCAATCCCCTGAAGGAGGCACCAGGGCTGGTGTCAGCTGCTCTGGAGCAGATCTGGCCCATGGTGGCCCTGTGGGGACAGAAGGGGCTGTGGGTGGCACAGACCGGGACCGGGCTGGCTGTGCCAGGGGAAAATCCTCCTCGGGAATTAGCAGAGCTTGCTCCAATCTAGCGCTCAAATTCTTCTAATTTCTGTCGAATCAGGCAGCCCTTTTAAACCCTGCTGGGGAACACTGCTTGAGATCTGCTAATGGAAAAACTCCCACCGAGGCACGGGATTCTGGAGCTGGGACCTGGAGCTGCGGGAGGATTCCTCTGACAGGTACCCCATTGGATGCTAATGGCTGAATTAGCATTTCACTCTGAAGCAAAGTCGAAGCTATCTCTACAGGAACAGCTGCTAAACTATTTGCAAAGTTCAAAGAGGATGTATTAATTTTTTTTTTTTTTCTCGAGTCACATTCTTCAGATTCCCGTGTAAGCTCCTTAGGAAGGGCCACACCAGCTGTTGAAGAATGAAGATTACAACGTCCTGCTAATGCAGCGCTGGGGATATTCAAGGTATTGTTATTTATTCCTATTCTACAGCCACACTGGAAGGGGTTAAAATGTGGAAGAAAATGGTGCTTTGCCGAACAGGTGTCCTTGAGCAGTACCCAAGGACACGGAGATTGCTAATCCTGTATTCCACAGCATGATCAAATCACCAGGCAACAGATATAAATAAAAAAAGGCAGGAAATAAGGAAATTTAGATACAAGTGTGTCAGAGGGAAAATGAAGATTCATTGTGAAGAGGCTGAGAAGAGAAGAGGAAGAAGGAACAAAATGACAAAGCCACAAATGATAAACCAGTAAGAACAAAAGAAAAGGGGGAGAAAAAAGCCTCTCTGTGAAATGCATGTCTGTGACAGCAGCAGCCAAATCAAAGATGCTGCTAGATTATATGGTTTCTTGCATAATATGCATTCTGGTTCCCTCTCTGTGTTTGTCTTTCAGCTGGTGCACAGGGAAAAAAAAAACATATCTGAAATGGGACGTGAGCAACCTTTATTTTCCTTGTTTCATCAGGAGGAGAAAGCAAATTTGCTTTGTGGGAGCAGCAGCACCTGCTCAATGGCAAATAAATAGCTCCAGCTTTGATATTACAGTGCATATAATCATTAGCAGCACAAATGGCAGAGGATTAACCCTCTGTGTGCTGGCCAGGGCTACCTGGCAAAGGGCTGGCATGTCACTGCTGCCAGCAGAAATGCTCCAGGAGGTGTCTGTGGAGAGGGGCTGGGGCTCTGCAGGGGGAACAGGACCCGAGGCACTGGCTGGCATGGTGACAAGCCACCAGCACTGGGCTTCCCTCAGCCCTTTGGCCCTGGCGTGGGGGGCCACCACCCCTTGTGTGCAGGGTGGAGCTGGGAGGGATGGATGGACACGGGGCAGGCACAGCAGGAACATGTCAGGAGCTGCTCACATGTGGGGGGAATCATGAAACACCCCGGGGGTTCACGGACCAGCTTCCCTGGAACCCTCCCTGGCTGCTCCCTGCCTGCTGCTTTCCCACAGGGTGGGAACCAAGGGAGCCCCAGGACCAGGCCCACCCTGGGCCCACTGAAAGGCACAGGATAAGGTTTGTAAACCTTCTCTGAAGCAGAAACTCCAGGGAGGTAAAGAACTGCTCAGTAACATGGTGGGGCTGGGGTCTGCACCTCTGGGGATCCAAGTGTGGGATCAGCTCCTACAGATCCTACAGCCTCAAATCCACCCTTCCTCAAGCCAGGGAGAGGACAACTGTTCTCTAAATAAAAATTTGGTCATAATTGAGCCAAAGTACCCAGATCTGGCTCTTGCTTGCCTGCTGTGCCACCTCTGTGTTGGCTTTTCTCCAGGTTATCCTCGGCACTGCTTTCTGCAGTGAGGACACGAAGCCAGTGCTGTGAACAAAGCTAAAAGCAGTGTCCCTGATGAAACACTTCCCTTCTCCAGCTTTTCCACCCCTTGCCAGAGCACAATCCTGCCTGCTGATGGGCTGACCAACAGCCTGGTGCAGCCACGTGGCCAGCTGGACTCCCAGGTTGCAGCAGGATTTTGGGCAGTGATGCCTGGCCGTCCCCTCTCCAGATGTGCCAGGAGAGCACTTGGAATGCCTGCTTGCCTTCCCAGGGAATGTGTGCACCATATCCTGCAGCCCTGAGCAGGAAACACCTACAGGACAGCCCAGGCACTTTTTTTCACATATTAAAGGCATTTAAAAATTTTCTTTTCCTTTTTCCCTTTCCATTGCACCGCCTCATGAATCTAAAAAAAGTTTCATCAGGGATGCTGGCAGAGGAAAGCAAACAGGGGCTAAATAAACTCTCCTCCAGCCAGACACTTCCAGAGTGAATGTGCCACATCACACAGACCAGCCACAGGGTCCCAGAGCCAAAGAGAAATTGTGTCCCTCCAGCCAGAGTTCTGGGCAGGGTGGTAACTGTTGTGGGAGAGAAGTATCCAGCTGGAGACAAAGCCAGGAAGTTAATATTTAAGCATTCAGACAAGGAACAAATGACTTAATTAAATCAATTACAGAGGGAGAAATGGAGCCACTTAGAGAGTGTGTGTAAAGAGATGGCGAGGCTGCTGCGAGCTCATGAGAGAGAAGGAGGAGGGAGCGTTAGCAGGGAGATAAACGGGCTGGTTTAATCCCTGCTGCTAATGAAGAGCTGAGCGTTTGCACCGCGCTGAGTCAGGGTCACAGCAGCAGTGCTTCCACTCTGAGCCACGCTCAGTGCCCAAGCTGGGGCAATATTTGTAACCTGGTGGAGTAAAGGAGGGGCAGACTGAGAGGATGGGGGGATGCAAGCAGGAGAAAGAGGTGACATAAAGCTTTTCCATACCCTGAACCAACAGCACAAACCCAGCCCCTATCCTGCCTCTCCTCAGGGCTGGGGTCACCCTCCCGACCTTCCTCCCCTCCACATGAGGAATTTCTGCCTGCATGATCCTACAGTGACCCACCCAAAGAGGAGAAAAGGGAACAGCAAAAGGGCTTTCACCCCTGAAGATCCTCTGCTCCTGACTCAGTGTGGGGTGGAAATCAAGGTTATTTCCCAGCATAACGTCCAGTTAAATGGCTTTTTCCCTCCCTGCTGCTCTCTCCCCAGATGAAGCTGCTTCCAGTGCTGGCCATGGACACCCAGCTGGAGCTGTGGCCAGGCTCCAGGAGAAGTGCTCCCAGCTAAAGCCTGTTTGGGTCCAGGACACATCACACACCGTGTCAGATCTCACTCAGCCTGATAAAAAGCCATCCTTGCTCCAGCAAGTGTTCCCTGGGGTTCCCTCAATAGGCAACAAGCAATTACAGGCTTTTGTAACTGACTCAGCAGCAGCCAAAGAGGGAAAGCAGGAGCTGGAATTCTCTGTTTGAAGCAGACAGAAAGTGGCTGACAGCTTTGGGGCAGCAAGGTTTCCTCTGTGAGGCCACTTCAGACATCTCCTTCTGAAGCTTTTAAAGCCTGAATGTTGGATTTGAAGCCAGCAGCACAGGGAGTTAATAGTGTTTCACTGGTTGGCTGTCACTCCTTGTAAGTAAATAAGCAAATACAAACCCATCTCCCATCTCAAGCTGTAAAACTCCACGGCAGGGAAAGGCCACTGATGGCTGTGCAGAGCAGGAGCTTATCAAGAACAATTAGTTGTCATAAAAATTTGCTCTCCCCCACGCAACAACAGTAATTTTGTACAGTGAGCGCTTCAGCACTGCTCCTAAAAACAGCCTCTGTTCCTGCACTTCAGCCTGTGGAAGCCCCTGGCCATGCCTGGGGAGATGCCCTGCACCGTGGAAATACACATTTCAACAGCTGAAAGACAAAAATAAATAACTCAGTAACTCACTTGCTTTTGTTCTTCTCCCAAACTGTCCCACATTGAGGCCACGATTTTGGACACATCCCCAAAGGTGGCGTTGGGGTTTTGTCCCTTGATAGCTGCTTGTGTGTCTCTGAAAAACAGGGCATAGGCTGACACGGGCTTCTGGGGCTCATTGGGGTCCTTCTTTTTCTTCTTCTTTTGGCTTTTGGGCTTTTTGCCCAGGTCTGTTGAGGGTCTTTTCTCTCCAGTAGCCTGCAAAACCAAGAGATGAACCTTAGCAGTCAGCTGGGAGTAGTCTGATAAAATCCCATGCTACAGCTACCGAGCCAAGGAGGTGAGAGGGGGAATGGGAAGTGGAGATGTCCCAGCATGGAGAGGGCAGCAGCAGCCCTGGGGGTCTCTTTGTCCCCCAGGAGCCTCTTGGATCACTGCACAAACTGCTGGTGGGTGCCTGAGCCTGCTTTTGTGCCTCCCCTCAGACCAGCTCATAGCTTGGGTTCATCCCTTTCTCCCTGCTCCAGACCTGGGGCTTTCCAGTCCTCAGTCACTCTCCTTCCCACTCTCCTCCCCAGCTCACTCACTCCTAGATCCTCTTCTGGAACCTCTCCAAAGGCCTTGCTTGCCAGCCAGATCACTTTAGCAGCCCATGAATTTTCCAAACTTGGTTTCCACATGGTTTCTGATTTCCATCCCAGTGAGGCCCCTTTGAAGCTGCTCCTGACTTCCCTCACCTCCCCATTCCAGGAGGGTTGTGAGCACTGACCAAGCAACACCAGCATCATAGTAAACATCATACCACGGCCATCCAAAATTAGCTCCATCCTGCTAACACATATGTACCCCTATCCTGAAAAATATCCAGGAATTGAACTGTTTTAATCACACTAATAAAATGCTTTGCCTGTGCTGTTCACTCTTCCAACTGCTCTGGGTGCAGCTAGATGGCCAGGAATGGCTGTGTCCACACTCAGTGCCCAGTGGGTGTTGGAACTTGGGGAGCAGGACACAGGGAACAGGAGCTGCCCTTTGTGGGTGTTCAGCACAAGATGCTGCCATTGGGCTGGGAAGTGAAGCAGCAAGGCTTGAAACAGGGATGCTTTCACTGAAGGCAGCATGGAAAGAAGATCCTATATCAATCTCTTTTGGGATGCCCTGTGCAATGTGTTAAGAAAAGGTTGTTCCGTGCCCCAGAGGGTGCTGGCACTGCCCAGGCTCCCCAGGGAACGGGCACGGCCCCGAGGCTGCCAGAGCTCCAGGAGCGTTTGGACAGCGCTGCCAGGGATGCTCAGGGTGGGGTTGTTGGGGTGTCTGTGCAGGGCTGGGGGCTACCCTGCCTGATCCTGGGGGTCAAACTCATGATATTCTATGATTCTATGAATGCAGGGGACTGCAGAAGCCTCCATGGGAGGATGTGCAAAGGAAAAGACCCCTGGAAAACACCTGGATCCCATCAAAGCTTCCATCGCATTAACTGTGGCCAGTGAAAGCTCACACTACAGGGAAGCACCATTACTTTATTTTATAGTGAAGGAAAACCTAAATACACCAGATGGCAGAGAATGAAAGCACTGGCTGGATCTGTGCATCCTTGAGGGCAAACAGGACACCAGCCCCTCCACCTGCAGGCCCCGAGCTCGAGGCACAACCATCAGCTGCACAGGTTGTTGAATAACTTGGAAAGACACAGCTCTAAACACCAAGATCTTGTGGAAACTGTGCCTCCAGCTGAGCTGGGGACAAACAGCCTCTTCTCCTGATGGATTTGTCAATTTGAGCAAGTGCTTGGCAGTGCCAGGATTTGAGAGGCTTTCCTTTAGCTGGCACAGGCCAGGCACAGGGAGGGAAAGGGCAGCAGCGTTCCTGTTCTCTGCTCTGCAGCTCTTGACTGGTCATTAATTTCAGTATCAACGCAGTGACATTTGTCAAACAGACACTGACCATTAGTGAATGAGCAGAGACACCACAAGAATTGCATTTAATTTAAAATTGCCCAATTGGGCTTGAATGGGAGGCCTGGAGGTGAAAGGGCAGCCTATTAGGAGGAAAAAAAATGCATGACAGGGCTTCAGCCCATTAGGAAGTGAGATGGTATTTTAACTAACTGTGATCCCATTTGATTCAGTGAAGTGCCGTGGGGAACTTGCTCCCACACAGCCACTGACCAAGCCAAGGAGCTGGAACAGCAGCAGCACAACCCCAGCTGGATTTACAGCTCAGGCAGCACCAAAGAGCACATGGGACCTAAGGAAAACAGCAGCAGGGAGCAGAGACCAGGATTTGGTATTAATGGGGTTTTCCATGTGTGATGCTGTGAGATGAGACAACAGCCTGGGCTTGGACCTCAGAAGAGTCTTGAGCAACCCAAACCACGTTCATGGGTAAAGCCAACCCCCAGTGAGCAGCGCCTTGATGCCCCAGAGCATCTGCACCCCCACGGGTCAGCCCCATGGTCAAAGCGACCAGGGAGGCTCAGGCAAGGGGATGAAGAGCATGGCCACCTGCCCATGGTAGCCACTGGCACTGGAGCTGCCTGGAGAGGCAGCAGCAGGTCTGTTTGGTGGCAGATGCGGACTGGGGAATGATGTGATCCCAGAAACTTGGAGCCTTCTCAGATGTTGAACCCAGGAAGAGCTGAAACCTCATGGACACCTTGATTTTAATGACTATGGGGAGTGACCACTAATCCAGCTGGAACTTGGAATTTCCACCTGTCCCTCCCATTCATGTGCACCCACCCTCCAAGCTATCAGGCAGGTAAATACACCAGTGAGGCTCAGAGACCTCTGAAATTCATGAGCTCCCTGGCTCAGAGGACCTGAAGGACCTGCTGACATCAGACTCATTTCCTAAACCTGTGACCTTCTGGCTCACAAGATTAATTTCTGCTTGTTAGATGTTGTTTTGATGACTTGTTGCAGAAAAGCCCTTAAAGGTCACGTGAAAAAGTGACTAATGGGTGAAGGCAGCAGCTGTGCAGACAGAGAAAGCAAACAGAAACCTGCAGGCCACAAGTGGGTCTGCTGCTTTCCTCACACTCAGCATCTCCTCCTCCACCAAACACATCACTCCCACCTGTTTGGGGGTTTACAGGGCAGAAGAATGAGAGGGATTGCCTTAAGGATTAGGGAAAATTCTAATCTCTGCAAGTTGTCATCATCTGGACATCTCCAAACTCTTCCTATCCCATGGGCACCACTGGCTCAAGAAAACAAAGATCCAAGCCCAAAGCTGTGTCCTCCTCAGGGACTCCTGGGGAGCTGACAGGAAAGCTGGGTGATGCTGGTGGAGACAGAGAGACAGAACCTGGTGTGTCACTAAACTGAATATTTCAGCTCTCAGGTCATTGCCTGGAGCTTTGTGACACAAACTTTGGCAGGTGGCACACTGCGGGATCCAGGAGCACAACCCCTCCCACAGTGTCCCTTGAACATGGAACCACAGAGCTTGAAAAATTCCATTTGTTTTTAACCTTGTGTATCCCTTCTTTTTAGTTTTATCCACTGAAGCTGTGCTTCCACCCGAATGAGCACTCTGCTTTGAAATGCCCCAATCTGAAGTGAAATCTGACAATGGATGAAGAACTACAGGATTGATGGGAATCCATTTCCCTAGATTTCCATGAAGAGGGAAAGTTCTTTGCTCAGTCCTAGTATTTTCCTAATTTTCCAGCCCATGCACTGTTTGCTGCTCTGGTTATACATTCAAACCCTGTTACAGCAGTCTGTTTGGGTGGGACAAGGTTACAATACCAGTGCCTTGGGTCAGCACCTTCCAGAAGAAGGTTTTCTATAGGAGGTTTTAATCAAAGTCCCCAGGGAGCTCAGCAATTCACCTGCAGGCACAGAGGCACTGTGACTGCTGCAGTTTGCCCTCAGTAAATAACAGCCACAGATTCCTGGAACATGGCACGAGTTGTTTGGCTTTGCTGGTGCATTTGGAGAGAGATGGACAACAGCCAAGATGTGCCCAAACCCTCAGGAATTCCTTGGATTTGTTGGTGCCAATCTCAGCAGCAGTTGTGTTGGCTGTAGAGACCATTTGGGACACTACTGACTACCTAAAACACCACCTTGGTGAACTAAAAGGCACAAGACTTTTAATTCCTGTTTGTTTTCCTTAGCAAGCCATGTCCAATGAGCTCAGTTAAATCCCACCATGAGTTATTTTCCTTCCCTGTTTCAGTCTCCTCTAGAAATCTAATTTAGCTCCAAGCATTTGCAGACCTTTAGCCCTGAAGCTGCTTTGCTCATCATAATCATCATCCCAGGAAATCCTGTAGCCTGGTAAAACGTGGTGGCAGAAGAACAACTCTGATCTCCATACCTGCTGTGTGAGTGCCAGCCTGCTGTGCTGGACCTGTGAACAGTGCCCTCATCCTTGGGAAAGTCTCCCACTATAAATATAAAAATAAGACCAGAAGTCTTATTTTTATATTTAAGAAGTCTGTTGTAAGAACCAAAACAAGGGATGTGGGACTCCAGATGGCTCTTAAGATGCTGTTTATTGTATCCAGATGATACAGCAATTTGCAGGTTGTGGGTGACAAGAGCCTGGCCTATAGCTATCAGCTACAGCTGTAGGTTTGTCTGAAGCCAACTTTAGTTCTGGTTACAAGGCATTATATACTTTTCTTTTAATACATAACATCGAACCAATACCTTTACTACTACCTATAGCGTATCATAACTACTAACATTACCATATTTGTGTCACTATTTTCCAATCACAAAAAGTTAGTAGGTTACAGTTTAAGCTAAAAGTTGTTTTTCAGTTTTCTTGCAGTGGAAAATTCTGAGACCTTTTTTCTACTTGCAACATTGGCATTCTTGTTTGCATGTAAAATCTTTTTGCTTGGTAAAAACATCTTTTGTTTAAGGTGGATTTATCCTTTACTCTGAGCCATAAAAACCCCTTCCAACTCATATACCCTTTGCCTTCTTAGTTATCCAGTCAGACTGGCTCAGCAATTCTTTTCTTCTATTTCAAAACTTGCTTTCATTTCTATTTCTTCTTCAGATTCTACATTCAAAGATCTTTCTGCTAAACATACATATCTGTGAGACCTTCCTGTCAAACTTTTATCCATCCTAGCACTCTGTGGTTTTATTTGGCACAATTTATCCCTCCCTGAAGAGCACATCCCGCGTCAAACCCGCTGTGACCACGTACCTTGTAATGCGACTCCGTCTCCTCTTCCTGAGTGGAACTGGAGGGAGATGGGGTGGCAGACTTGCTGCCTGGGGGCGAGGGGGAGCCGTGGGTGACCCCAGTGCGGATCCCCATCTGGGAGATGAGCTGGGACTGGCTGAGGGCTGCCATGGGGCCGCCCAGCATGCCGGGCCGGTTGAGCAGCGGCACTTGGCGGGTGGACTCGTAGGGCGCGGCGTCCGAGTGCACCATCTCCTGGATCTGAGTGAGGAGCAGAGCACTGGTCACCACACAACTCATTTATTTATCTACTTATTTATTCATTTATTTATTTGCCATGCTGCCAAATCACTCAAAGACTGATTTATTATTTAAATTGTTCCACATGGCTTCCTTGAGCTCACTTCCAAGCAAGGCAAGGGCACTGTGCACCGGTTTCTGTGCCCACAGCCTGACAGAGAGGTGCTAAATCAGCTTTGTACACGGGGCTCTGTGCCCAGAAGGTGCCCCTGACTGCCTCAGGGACTGCTGGTGGCTGGTGCCCATCAAGGGTCTGAATAAAAGGTTCATAAACAAGCAGTTTATGGTGAAATCATCAGAAGGGAAGCTCCTCCAAGCTTCATCCAACCTGGCCTTGGACACTTCCAGGGATCCAGGGACAGCCACAGCTTCTCTAGGCCCCACCACTCTCACAGAGAAGAATTCCTTCCCAAAATCCCATCTAAACCTGCCCTCCTATAACTTAAAATCATTCTCCCTTGTCCTGCCACGCCAGGCTCTTGTCCCCAGTCCCTCTCCAGCCCTCCTGAAGCCCCTTTAGGCCCTGGAAGGGGCTCTAATGTTTCCCCAGATCCTTCTCTTGTGCAAGTGAACACCCCCAGCTCTCCCAGCCTGGCTCCAGAGCAGAGGGGATCCAGCTTTTGGAGCATCTCCATGGCCTCCTCTGGACTCATTCCAGCAGCTCCAGCTCCTCTACACTAAGAAGCAAATAAGGGATGAGATGAGATGAGATGAGATGAGATGAGATGAGATGAGAACAAACCCTGCTGTTTTCTGCATCAAGACCCCATTTCCAGTTTGAATAATTTTCCCTGAAACCCCATTTTCCCCCAGGATCCATCCTTGCTGATCTAGTAGAGCTTGGCTCCTGCACAGCCTCATCCAGCCATGGAGTGGGAGGGAGGCAAACCCTATCTGAAACATTTGCCAGACTTTTTCCCTTTAACATTAATCTGATTAATGCTAACATGAGTTTAAAGACTTGAGCTCCTGATCAGCCCACTGAGGTGCAATCCCTCGTTACCAGGGGAGCTTTGCCAACTCCAGCAGCAGCACACACAGAAGGAAACCCAGGGAAGACCTGTGAGGGCTCCATAGGCTTCAGAGGACATAAATCCAGACACAAACGCAGATTCACTGTTGCAGGTCAGGAATCAAGAGCTTTACACCACACCTGACAGAATGTTCTGCTTTCCTCTGGGCTCTCCAGCAGCAGAGAAGCAGTGTCAGGCTAACAGCTTTCCCTGGATTTGCCCTTTTCATGTATTAATTGTGCAGGGATTTAACTCCCAGGAATTAAATATATTCCTGCCTTTCAACAGCACGAGTGTGGCTGAGGCTGACTGAGGGGCCACACTGATTGCTGCCCTTGGCTTTGGTGGTGTCAAGGGGGCAGCAGGGCTGGCTTTGCTGAGAGGCAAAGGGCCACAGAGCTTAACTGTGGTTAAGCCCCTTTTGGTTAGGGACATAGAGATTAACTGTGGCAAGTTTTGTGTGCCCTTAAAACCTTGTGATGTGCCCTTGAAACCTTATTATGTGTTTTACTGCAGAGCTCTGGCCTGTCCTGGCCATAAAGACATGGAGGATGATGCAGCCATGGGGATGGACACCAGGCTTGGGCAGCACAGGAGGCACCAGAGAGGCAATTTTTGCATTTAAACTGAATTTGCAAAAGTCATGGGAATAGCCTAGGTGAGACAGCAAGTGACAGGGACCGTGCAAGGTGGGGACACAGCACCCATCTGCTGAGCAGCCAGCCATTCCCAAACTCCAGCCAAAAAACAGTACATTTGTCTTGGGTTTTGTCAGTGTAATCCAGACCTTTCATGTCGGAGAAGATCTGCCAGCTGCTAAGGAAAAGAATAATTTATTGTCCTTATTTTAAATTTAAATGAAGGGAAAATTTAGAAGACGGGTGTTGGAGAAATGGGAAAGGCTATGAGATGTGGCTTAAAAAATTCTAAAATTTAAAATAGCTTGCTCACGTTTCAGCCACAGTAGTCTCCTGAGAAAATACTGTATTAAGATAATTTTTTTGAAATTTTTATTATGTGGCCAATGGACCACAACGGCTCCGTTTATCCATTAAATATGTAATCACACACTTTTTCTTTACAGTGCATGTTATTTATGCATCAGAGCAGAACAAGTCCAAGAGTGCAATTATGGATATGGGCCACGTGCTGTAAATGCCTCTGAAAATTTGTAGAAAACACCAGAGCCAGAGCCTGGCTCAGAGAACCCCTCCAGAAGCCCCATGCTCATAACAACCCCATCACAGAACCCTTTTAAGTAGCACAGACACAGCATTTTTCCTGGGACATTTTTGTCCGAGGATATCTGAGCCCAGATGCCTCCTCCCAATTTCTTTACATCATTAAAGGGACTCCATAAGAATAATAGAGACAGTCTTTTAATCAGGGCCTGTGGTGATAGGACAAGGGAGAATGGCTTTAAACTAAAAGAGGGTTGATTTAGGTTAGGTATAAGGTAGAAGTTTTTTACAATGGAGGTGGTAAAACACTGGCACAGATTTTCCAGAGCAGCTGTGGCTGCTCCTGGATCCCTGGAAGTGTCCCAAGGCCAGGCTGGACAGGGCTTGGAGCAACCTGGGACAGTGGAAGGTGTCCCTGCCCATGGCAAGGGTGGCACTGGATGGCATCTAAAGGTCCCTCCCAACCCAAAGCATTCTGCAATTACAGTGATAAAAACGTAGTTTTAGTTGAATATTGTTGGTTTTCCTCTCCTCTCCCACATCTCCGTCTCTTCTCCCCCAGACCAGGAGGTTCTGCAGGACATGCACAGCTCCTCACATGCAGCCTACTGACCAGTCTGGACAGGCAGGAACTGCCCCCACCATTTGCCACTCACTGCATTTCTCTCCACTTCGCTGTTTGTTTTTTTAAAATGCAGTTTTGGGCCAGGCTGCCACTCCCCACCATTCCTGGTGACAGCTCCTGGTGTCCCCAGGAGTAGTGGAAAAGCCACTTGTGAGTTTTCCAGCTGTAAAGTATTTGGAGTGAAAATGAAGGTGAGTTGTTTGTGTGCAGCTTCTTAAATAGGATTAAGGGTGAGGATGGCTCTCACTCCAGCCAGGGAAAGGTTGTTCCTGTTTCCCACTGCTGACACTGAGCTATTTCTGGGGCACCCAAAGCAGGTGATAACCCCTCAAAAAAGACCCAAGGAAAAAGAGACCCAGGAGCAGGATTTTGAGATGACTCCCTGCAGCAAATGGCCTAATTAGGCAAGTAAATGATGAATGAAATTGTGATCACGGCAAACTAAAGTGAAAGGAGGTAATGAATGCAACGTTCCCAGTGTGAAAGAAAACAACCTGCTCCTGGGGGATGGATGCAGTCCCAGCCCTGGGCTCAGTGGGGCTGTCCCATGCCTTTCTCCACCCCAAAGTACCCAGCAGACCCACAGAACCCGATGGGAACACACGTGGAGTTAAACAACCACGCTCCAGATGTGATCAGCTCCTTCCCCAGGGGCAGAGGCTGTGACAGCCTGGTCAGAGCCCCTCTCCATCCTGGGAATTCAGCACAAGCTCACCACGAGGTGCTGCAAAAGGCTCACGATGGGTTTGCAGCTTGTGCTGCAAAGATGTTTTGCATCTCAGAGGAAGCCCAGAGTGCAATGTTATGTAGTCATAGCTAAAGTAATTAAGTGCATCTTACTTAGCAGATTCCCAAAGGCTGTGCTAACTCAAAGACAACTTTTTTTCCACAATATTTCAATTCTTTTAATGAATATGCATATCAGGCCCATAAATGCTCCAGCTAACCCAGAGTAGGAGAGAAAAACAGGCTGCACATGGTCCATGTTCCCTGTTTCTGGGGAGAAGGGGAATTCAGTGAGTGACAAATCCATAAGGAAGAGCCTGGTTGGGGACTGGGGTGCTCTGTTAACACAGATAATGTTTCAAATGTGTCGAGCCCAGCTGTTCCCCAAAATTCTAAGGTAAAAAGCAGCTCTTTCCAGCAGTGTGGGGTAGAGCACCAGCCAGCAGACAGGGGGCTCAGGTGCCAGGACCTGGCAGGGATGGCTGTGTCATGGAATGTCCTGCTAAATCCTAACTCCCAGCTGCAGCCTTGAGGCAGGTCCCATCCCTGAAACCATCCTCTGCCTTGGCTTTCCATGGGATTTTTCTCCTCCTCTCACCTTCCTTGGCCCCAGGCACACCCTGGACAAACTCCATGTTCTGGTGGCAGCAGTACAGACTCAGAGGTTCTGTTATTCCCCTGTGGTGAGCTCTGCCCTTGGAGCACTGATGCTCCACATGCTCCAACCCTGCTGCCTGTGTGGCTGAGTTGGATCTGGGTGGGATCCATGCCAAACCACTGGGGGTGTTACCCAAGGAGCAGCAAAAGGAGAAGTTTGGCTGGAGTTTGCCACACAACACTGCACTGCATCCCCCTGAGCTAAAGTGGGATGTGCAAAAGACAGTGGCCAAGATGAGCAGGAGAGGGCAGCTGGGCTTTAACCCCACTGAGGGGCATCCCTGCATGTGCCAGGCAGAACAGCACATGAGAACCACCAGGCTTCCACCTGGAGAGGGACCTTGGGGTGCTGGTGGATGAGAGGCTGGACATGACCTGGGAATGTGCATTGGCAGCCCAGAAACCCAACCCTGCCCTGGGCTGATCCCCCAGCCTGGGCAGCAGGACAGGGGGGATTCTGCCCCTCTGCCCTGCTCAGGTGAGACCCCATCTGCAGAGCTGCCCCAACTTGGGGGTTCCCAACATCAGAAGGATGTGGAGCTGCTGGAGAGAGTCCAGAAGCCACAGAGATGCTCCAAGGGCTGCAGCACCTCTGCTCTGAGCCAGGCTGGCAAAGCTGGGGGTGTTCACCTGGAGAAGAGAAGGGTCCAGAGAGACCTCAGAGCCCCTTCCAGGGCCTAAAGGAGCTTATAAGAAAGATGGGACAGGCTTTTTAGCAGGGCCTGCTGTGACAGGACAAAGGGACTAAAAGAGAGATGATTCAGAGTAGATATACGAAAGAAATTTTTAATGAAATTTTTTTTACAGGTTGCCCAGAGAGGCTGTGGCTGCCCCTGGATCCCTGGCCGTGTCCAAGGCCAGGTTGGACACTGGGGCTTGGAGCAGCCTGGGACAGTGGAAGGTGTCCCTGCCCATGGCAGGGGGTGGAATGAGATGTCATTAAGGTCCCTTCCAACCCAACCCCTTCCAGGATTCTGTGACTCCCACCCTTCCCAGGGTCAGTTAACACAGGTGGGCTGGGCTGAGCTGTCAGAGCCTTTCTCACCCAGGGTCTTCCTCTCCAGCAGCTACTCCAGGGGCAGCCACCAGGCTCATCCACAGCACAGCTTCCCTCTCCTTGGGTTTGTTCCCAAGAACAAGCCATTATAATCATAATCAACCAGGGAGAGGAATTATCTACTGAACAGCTTTGAAGCAAAGTTTTCCCAGCAGGCTTTTTCTGTATTGAAGTTTCAATGTAAATGCATCACCATAGCTGAAATACTTAAAGATGATTTACTTAAAAAAGAGAGAGAGCAGGAGAGAGAGCAGCTGATAAGAAAATATATCCCCAATTACCACCCCTCCTCTTCCCGATTTGTAACTGCTCCTAATAAACTTTCATGGTCTATGTAAAATGCTTTAGTGCAGTGACAAATTTCTGCTGGAATTTGAGATGTCTTGTTCAGAGTAATAGCTATCTCACACAGGTGCCCAGCTGCTATTGTAAAATCAGTAAGCATTTAATTGAAACAAATGACTATAATAATAGTACATTATCCCTGCAGGCTCATAGCCATAACAGTTTTAATTATTGAGTTAAGAGTCAAACTAATTTATCCTTTAAAGTAACAGCCACATCTTTGGTTCCACTGATCATCCTATTACGAACATGAGGGGAACAGTTGGAAAGGATTTAAAAAGGAAGTAATTTATTTTGGCAGAGGTGGGGGGGCATTTATCATATGGCAAAGGATTTCTCTGTGCACTGGTGTTCCCAGCTGTGGTTTCACTTCCCTCCTGGATGTGTCCAGTCCCCAGAGGGAGCAAGCACCCCCTGCCAGCTGTTGGGGATCTGTGTCCCCACCAGGATGCCATGGGGGTGGCTTTGCTGGCCCAGCAGCAGCACAGGAGCCCGTGGGAACTGCTGGTGTCAGCTTTGGGGGTTTGGGCACATGGAAATTTTTTTGATCTATTTTGAAATTACAGTTTGTCTTCATCAAACGCTGTGGAAAAAAAAGGTTTTTACAGACTCAAGTTTGCAAACACAATCTGAAGGAGCATCTCTGACCTCAGAGCCAGGCAGCAAAGATGAAGAATCCACATCCATGATTTAAAAAAAGCATTTTCTGAGACACTGACATGCCCCAGGGCAGGTTTGAAGGCACAGCTTTCCCCAGCCCTTGGTTTCGTGAGCCTTCCTGCTTTTATTGTGGTGGCTGTGGCACAGGGGATCTTAAAGCACTTCTGTGAGCCCGTGGGGCACCACACGGGGAGGGGATGGAGAGAGGAGGGCTGCAAGGAGGTGGGGAACCCCTCCCTGTCAGGTGGGGTTCAGAAGCTGCTCAGGGGAGTGGATTCATTTGTCACATCACCCTGTGGTTGATCCCTGGAGCAAGCCCAGAATGGCCAGCCTGTGCTGCCAACCCTGGAGCTCACAGTCCATCCCTGGAGCTCACAGTCCATCCCTGGAGCTCACAGCCCAGCCCTGGAGCTCACAGTCCATCCCTGGAGCTCACAGCCCTGGAGCTCACAGTCCATCCCTGGAGCTCACAGTCCATCCCTGGAGCTCACAGTCCATCCCTGGAGCTCACAGCCCAGCCCTGGAGCTCACAGCCCTGGAGCTCACAGTCCATCCCTGGAGCTCACAGCCCATCCCTGGAGCTCACAGCCCTGGAGCTCACAGTCCATCCCTGGAGCTCACAGTCCATCCCTGGAGCTCACAGGCCAGCCCTGGAGCTCACAGCCCTGCCCTGGCCAGACTGGAGGGCTCTCACAGTTCCTCCTTCCCCAGAGCCCTTGCAGAGCACCACCAACTCCTCCCTGCTCTGGCCAAAGACACAGAGCTCTGCACTCTCTCCCTGCTCCCCACCCTGCTCATTGCTCTGGATGCTTTTTGGGCATCTCCCTCAGCAGCTCCACCCAAAGCATCTCACACCTCTTTCCAGAGCCACTATCTATGAGGAGTCCTCACCTTGAAAGACTTATTTTGCTCCTGCAAGGGGAGGCAATACTGTTTTCCCAAACACATATTCTTTACTGAGGATCAGTTTACCCAGCCATGCCAAAAGCTCTGCATCTCTGCCTTCTGCCCCCTTCCTGCTCACTGCATCATCACCTGCCAGCTCCACTGGCAATTACTGAACACTTCCTTCGGCAGAAACATAAAAAACCCCCCAGCAAGACAGTGACAATCCAGCCCACCAAACCTGTGCAACACTGGCTTTGTACTGTTCAACTTCCTCAACAGATTTTGTGCTTCCAAGTCAAATGTCTTGCAGATGTCTAAGTGTGTTATGTTAACACTGTTACCTCTATCACACAAACCTGTAATCTCATCAAAAAAGATATCAAGTTAGTTTGACAAGATTTGTTTTCCATCAGCCCATGTTGATTGGCATTAATTATATTACCTTCCCTTAATTCTTTATTAATTGAGGCCTGGATCTGCCACTCCATTATTTTGCTGAGGATTGATGACAGACTGACAGGTCTGTAATTACCAGGGCTGTTCAGTTTCCCTTTTTAAATATTTGCACATTAGCTCTTTTCTAGTCCCCCAGAGCCTCCCCAATATTCCAGGAATTATTGAATACCAGCAATAGCAGAGCTCCTCAGTCAGTTATCTGAAGCCATGTACAGACAAACTTAGCCTGATGGCTTAGAGGGAACCTGAGCAGACAAATATGAGAAAAGAAACTTTTCTGGTTTAAGTGCTTTAAATAAACCCCTGATCTTTCCAATGAATGCTGGCAGTTTCAAATGCAATGCTCTCAAACATGAAGCTTCACCTGAAAGCCACACAGTGTCCCCAGACACAGTCCCCAGGGCTTCCTGCAGTTGTGTTTATGTGGGAATGGACTGAGAGCAGCTCTGAGGAGGACCTGGGACCTGCCCATGTGCACTGGCAGCCCAGAAGCCAAATCCTGTGTCCTGGGCTCATCCCACAGGGAGGGCAGCAGGAGAGGGGGGGATCCTGTCCCTCTGCTCTGGTGAGACCCCACCTGCAGGGCTGCCCCCAGCTCTGGGGACCCCAAAGCAGGAAGGATGTGGAGCCTGGAGTGATCCAGGAGCCATAAAGATGTTCCAAGGGCTGGAGCCCCTCTGCTCTGGAGCCAGGCTAGCAGAGCTGGGGGTGCTCACCTGGGGAAGAGAAGACTCCAGGGAGAACTCAGAGTCCCTAAAGGGGCTCCAGGAGAGCTGGGGAGGGACTGGGGACAGGGGATGGAGGGACAGGACACAGGGAATGGCTTCCCACTGCCAGAGGGCAGGGATGGATGGGATATTGGGAAGGAATTGTTCCCTGTGAGGGTGGGCAGGCCCTGGCACAGGGTGCCCAGAGCAGCTGTGGCTGCCCCTGGATCCCTGGATGTGTCCCAGGCCAGGCTGGACACTGGGGCTTGGAGCAGCCTGGGACAGTGAAAGGTGTCCCTGCCCATGGCAGGGAGATTGCAACAAGATGGTTTTAAGGTCCTTTCCAACCCAAACCATCCTCTGGTTGCAGATGACTCTGTCTCCTCATCTCTGAGGGTTTTTTTCCATCCAGTCTATATGTTACCATATAAATTGCTCCTTGTCTTTTCCAGCCTTGATCAGCTCAGCATGTTTTTTTCCCTGCAAAGAGAAGTTCCCTAGCAGGCAGAGAGGGAATGACTGAGGGCTGGTGTTGGGAAGCACCTGCCTGACACACTGAGCTGGGTGCATTGGCAGCCCCTGACCCTGTGCTATGATATCCTGCTATTACAGGGGAAGGAACCCTCCAAACACGATTAACCCTTCATCAGAGGATAAAGAGTTGTAACTTCTGGGTGATAATGGTGGTGTTAAACAGGATGGAGGCTCTGCCTGGCAAAGGCAGAATGTTTCTCATTAATATTGTCATCATTCCTGGAGCTGAGAGGGCACGACCAGAGGGAACCAACTCAGCAAGGCATGAACTGAACGTTGTTATTTCTCATTAAATTATTATTTCTCATATTTCATATTGTTATTTCTCATATTTCATATGAATGTGATTCAGCCCCCACTGTGGTCATCTGCCAACAAGAGCATTATCATGGATTGGCACAGCAGAGATGCCCATGAGGGTCCCAAATCCCAGCTACTCCCACCCCCATAGAGTGGCAGTTGTGCTTCAGTGTGTGCTTCCCTCTCTCTTGTGTGGTTATTACACAGATTGCATGAGGTTATGGTGTTCAAGGACCTCGAGGTGTCAATGACACAGCTCCAGACCTGTCCACCCCTGCTGTAGACCTGGGATGCTCCTTTTTAAGGGAAAGACTGAAGTATTGTAAAGGCTTGGCCCATCCTGAGTCCCAAATCCCATCAGCTGTGTGATGGTGGAGAAACCAAAGAGCTGGGATGGGAACCTGTCCTGCAGAGAATGATGGAACCACTGAGGCTGTAAAAGCCCTCTGAGAGCACTGAGTCCAACCCTTAACCCACCACTGAACCTTGTCTCCAAGTGTCACATCTACGTGTTCTGTGAGCACTTCCAAGCATGGTGACTCCACCAATGCTCTGGGCAGCCTGTTCCAGTGCTTCATTCCAGTGAAGAAATTTTCCTAAATATCCAACCTGAACCTTTTCTGGTGAAGTCTGAGGCTGTTTCATACAGCTGAGCTCTTGCATTCCAGCATCCCCACCTCAGCTGCCCTGTGGAGACCCCAAGGCTGCCCCTCCAGGGACACCTCCCAACACACCTGGCTGCTCAGAGCCTTACACTGATGTTTTTTCAGGTGTTTTGCCTCTTCAGCACTGAGTCTTAGGGGGAAATGCCTGAAGGGAAGGAACTGCTGTGACAATTTCTATGGGGACTGGGAGAGGGACAGCATGTGTCCCTTGTCAAAGTCACTCTCCAGGGTCAGGGATGAGCCCAACAGCCCAGCAAAATTCTGGTTCTGGTGGAGAAATCCCTGGTCTATTGGAAGGTGCCCCTGCCCATGGCACAGGGCTGGAAGTGGATAGTTTTTACAGTCCCTTCTAAGCCCAACCACGCCAGGATTCACTGGTGTGTCTGGAGGAGGAGGGGTGCCCCTGGCACTGGAAGAGCAGCTGGGCTGTGCATGTGCTCCACTGGTGCTCCTGCAGTTCTCAGCTGGAGAACTGTCTGTAAATAACATCTTCAATAAACTCCATTTCTTTTTAAGTACATTATTTTACAGATAAAGAACAAGCCTGATAATTCAGTGAACATGTTTGCAAATAATCTATCCCATTAATTTCCAGCCTGTTTTCTGAATGCATTATTTAGTGATTTTGCAAAACCCATTTGTGGAGGAAGGGAATTGATGCTCATCCAGGCATAACACCATAACACCATCACCAAAAGCTGGGGCCAGAATTCCCTGGAATGGGCACTGGGAGGTAATTAAAGAGCAGCACACCCAGACTTCCCTCTTTTATAGCCCATGGGGGGTACAAAACTTAATAAAATTCTCACACACCCTATATGTGTATTGGAAAGACAGGGAGAAGCAGCTATGGATGGGAATAGAAGCAAAAGGGGCAGATGATAAAACCTTCATGGGTGAAGGTGAGGGACTGAGGGGGCCAAGATGGTGCTGGGAGCTGAGAAGGGTCTGCACCAGCCCTGGAGCCCATGCAGAACAATTCCCTTAATCTGGATTTCTGTCTCCACACTAGAGGTGGATGCAGGAGCAGACAAACAGTCTCATGGAGTATTTTTGTTGCGTTATTTGAATGTAATGGTGAGGCAAAGCCATCCCGAACAAGAGGAAAATATCTTTCAGTATCAGAACTGTTTATCCATCAGATTTTCTTTAATTTGTGTCTTTCTCTATTTAATCCCAAAGACACTGGTGAAACATGGAGTCAGAGGTCAGTGTCAAAACCTTCTACAACAAGAACTTGCTGCTTCCCAAGGCTGGGCTGAGACACCACATGTGGTGTGGGGCTAGAGGTGGTCCCTGGCCACATGTCTGAGGTGCCTTTTTGTTTATGAATGGGAATTTAGGATCCTGCTAAGCTGTGCATTCCATGGGACCATCACCTGCCCAGCAAAGCCATCCCACAGGTCAAGGACAGGATCTGAGACACAAATAAATAACTGAGAAACAGAGATCTGGTGTCATGTAAATAACCTTAGGCATTAAAAAACAAAAGGGAAAGCAGGAAAACACTAGAGACAGAAAGTTTTTCTCATCTTCAGCTCGACAGAGATTCCTTGAGGAGTTTGCTTTTCCTGATGGGTTACCACATCCTTGATGTTATTAGATGTTTAACACCCTGTGTTACAGCTCAGCCTCCTTTTTATAGACTTTGAACTGCTGGAATGGACAAAAGTTCTGCTCCAGGTGCGTTGGAGGCCAATAATTTAATTTAATTTTTGTGGGAGAATCATGGGCATGGCCAGAGTGTGCTCTGCTGTGTGTCCTTGCCAAGGCAGGATCACCCCCAGCCCTTCCCCACCCTGCTCCCCAGGGAGAGCACCCTGGGACAGCCTGGGCACCACTTGGTGACAACCATGGCACTGTGTCCAGCCTGGCAGGGCAGCAAGAAGCTTCCCTTTGGCTGGAGAAGATGCTGGATTGTGTAAATCCATGTGTTTTTCTTCTCAGGGGGATAAAAACTAACATTGGCAAGAGCACCTCCAGCTCCCATAGGACCCACCTCAGCCACAGCTGTGCAAACGCTCCCCCATCCCAATGCTGGCCCCCTCATCTCCCCCAGCATTTACTGCCCCCTCCCTGTGCTTGTGCAGCTGAGTGAAGCCTTTCTGCACTCCCAGCTTCCCTTTGCTTGATGTCTCTCCTGGCTCTTTTCACACATTTTAGATATTGCATTCACATAAAGCAATAGACTCACAGGTAATGAGAGACCTCCACATTTTATTGCATGGAGCATTAAAAAAAAAGGAGAAGGAGAAGAAGGCAAAAAGAAGCAATTTTAGAACACAACAGGAAACTGGGAAGACTAGATAGAAAACTCATCCCAGTGGGATTAAACTCTGTGAATGAATTTTAATAGGTTTTTTTTTGATTGCAAAGTCTAACAGCCCCCTTTTCAAGCACCATAAGAAACGCTGCAGCATTAGAAAGAGTTGGGTCCCCATTGCTGATCCCACATCTGCACACAAACCACAGCTCCTCTGCAGATCTGCAATGAGCTCTCCCCTTTCTGCCCCAACTCAGATTCCCTCTGCAGCCAAATATTGGTGGGATTATTGTGGTAGTTTGTAAATAAGTGTTTCATAAGAGTCTCTTATTACCAGGAATACAAGCATGCAGGGAAGGAGGATGGCTCTGTGGCTGAATATGTGTTAGGAAACTGTAGGATTTTCAAAGCCCAGCTCTGCTGGAGCAATTTGAGACAAAACTGAACCTCCAGCACACCAGTTCAACACCAGCACAGTGATGCTCCTGCCCTGCAGAGGGGAACCTCCAGAACCACAGGATGTGCCGTGACCTTGCTGCATCACACAAACTGTTACCAAGAGGCACACGCTGTTATCCTCCTGCCTTTAATCATATCAAATGCTGAACTCTCTCAAAATAGGTGTGAAAAGCCCAAATGACCCTGCACTTACAAAATTAATTGCAGGAGGAAACAGGGAGGGGAAACTTGAGCGCTGACTCCTGCCACAAGAGCCAAATGCCATAACTTCTGTTCTGACTCCTAACAATGGCAAACCCATCTTGTTTCTTAGCCAGCCAATACAACTGCAGCTGCTCTTCCAAGTTACAGATAGGCCAAAATCCACATAAAGGCAGAATTGAAGCCATACAGATATAGGAGCTACTCACTTAGGATCCAGCAGCAACATCAACCTGAGCTGCTGCTCTGCCTGTGCTGTGCAATGCAGTTTATTAGATTAAATGTAGTGTATTAAGGGAGGCCAGGGGAAGAATATTCAGTCCAGCAGCATCTCTATCCTCTTGGGCTTCCTCATGATGGATAAGAAACACCTCAGAGCTTCATTTATTTCCTTCTAACACCCAGGCAGACACTCAGTTCCTGGAGGTGAGATATACCATATTAAATGAGGTTTGGGTCTGCCCAGGACTGGGTTGCCACAATAACAAGTGTTCCTACTGCCAGTCTTCATTTAATCCTGGTAAGAGCAGGGATTCAGGCCATCACAAACACTTCCTTCCCTCCCAAAACATATAACCCCAAGTGGTAAAGCAAGAGTAAAGCATAACCCCATTAAAGGCTTGATTTTTTCCCCTGGGATTACACGCCGGCACTGGGGAGCGTGATCAATTGAGCCTTGAGGTTTAATCAATACGTGCCAACAACAACATTACTGCATTCCAGCCATGCTCCCCATTCATCACCTTAAGTAACTCCAGTCACCCAGAAGACAGAGGCACTAAAGCAGCAATTAAAGTCCTTGGGGAAGTCTGAACCAGCCGGTGGCTCCTGGGACAGCCCTGGGTGTTCCACACTGCCGAAGGAGCTTCCACCTCCAGCTCAGGCACATCCCCCTCGGTGCCAGGCTGTTGATTAGATGGATATGGCAGGACTCAAATGCAACAGAAGACATTTCAATTAAAAAAGTGATGGTTATTTTGTCTTGCACGTTGTGTCACCAAAACATTTTGGATGGCGCGCCACACTCGGCGGCGCATTTGCATTTCCATCTGATCAGACACCGAGGACACGTGCCAGGCTCGTGTTTACATTCCAGATAAAGTCACATATCCCAGAAATCTCATTAACCTGCTGCCCTGGAATTAAACAAAAGCACCTGGAAAGGCAGAGCTTTCCTCCCTGACGTGCACCACAAGACACCTTTGGAGCTTTGCAGACAGGCTCGGAGCACGGGCGGCTGCACGGAGGTGTGAGGATTGATGTTCCTTGGAATAGTTCCCAGGCTTTTTCTGCCCAGGGAGTTTCAGCACAAGTTTGAGGTTCTGCAAGAGCTATAATTGTGTCTGTACATATGGACAGGTTTTGGGGACAACCAGGAAGGTGAAAGGATGGCTTAGGGGGAGCAGGTGGAGGGGAAAACACAAAAAATATTTACACTTTCTAAGGGCTGAGCATCAACTGATGAGAAGCTCAGGGCTCTCTGCTGTTGAGGACACTGTTGTCTCCTTGTTACCCAAGGTCAAAACCATGTTGTCAGTGCAGCCCCAGCCTCTCACAGGCACAGGGCTGGTGCCCTCCTCGCCCTGGGTGTGGGCAAATAGCAGGGACTCTGCAGCCCTCAAAGGGCAGAAAAAGCCCTTTATAAGCTTGCCGAATAGAGACAAAACCATCCCTGTTTGGCTCTGAAGAATGTAGCAATCTCAGCTCCAACTCTGGGATTTACACTTGCTATCTACACACATCCTCCTTTCTGAAACAAAACCCTAAAGCTGCTTAGAGGAGACAACTGCCAAAAACTTTTATCACTGTCACAGACTTGTTTGCCAGGAACAGACAATATTGTCCAAGTAGCCACGAGTGGATCAAAGAGGATGAGCAGCAGCACATAGATCTGGGAGAAGCTCCAGCAGGATTCTGGGATCCAACTTGTAGGAAGGGATTTGATCTCATCGGTCTCAGCTTCCCTGGCTGCAAATGGAAAAAAGGAATTGTTCCAGGCCCGAGATGGGCATGTACAAATGATGGGTCATGATGGATGAGGTTTGCAGAAATTAAGCCATTCCATACTTGAAACTCTCACTTCTTGAGATGCAGAAGATGAACCAAATATATTATCTGGGAAGAAAGGGTTACTTTTCAATCGAAAATTAATGCACTGAATTCTGAATTAACATGTGGGATAATTAAAACCATCTTTCCAATGAATTTATTATAGGATATACAAAGCTAATTATAAATTCTCTGTTGTTTAATCCCTTGCAGTTTGCTAATGCAGCGTTGAAATCTCTTTGGCCACACTTGTTTAAATTATTCATTAGACACAGCAACAGTTGTGAACTGTAATTTAAATTGCAATCTCATGAATATTCAATCAATACAATAAACACTGGAATGTTTTACTGCACACTGCTCGATAGCTTGTGCTGGAGCTTGTGTTGACACATTTTTATTAACTCTTTATAAAGGTGTTACCTATTTATGTCACTGATTACAATGAGAATTAAAAGTCCCACTCATAAATATTTGTGTCGTCGTCTTAAGAGAGACAATGTAATTAGGCAAAGCTTCAAAAGTCATAATTAATATTGGGAGGCTCTGCTTTCCCTCCTGGTTGCCTTGAACACGTGGACTGGCAGGATTCCAAAGCCTGGCACATGTGGCCATGTCACAGCTTTGGCACCAGAGCTTTCCCAACTGCCCAGACCAAACTGGGGTGACATCTGTGGGGTGACCCCGAGCCTGAGCTGGCACCCCAGCAGCTGTGCTGTGCCCTGCTCCCAGTACAGGAGATACAAACACAGGGATAACTGGACATACTGGGAATATTTGCTCTCTGCTCTCCAGCCTTTGGCCCGCCAGAATTAGAAAATAAAATGCAGCCACCATAAAATCCCTACATGTGGCAGCCTGATGGCTCTGCAGCACCTTACAGGCTTTTAATGCCTATAAATGGGCATTTTTAGCAGCAGCCCTAAAAAGTCATTCTCAAGAGGCTGTACAATTCTGTGTGGGTTTCTATTTTAAGCCTGAACGTTTTCATTTCAAAGTGAGATCCCACTCTGACCAGAGACTGTAAAAATGACATCGTGGCACTCGGTGGCTGTGGCTTCTCAGCAGCACCACATAACACACAAGGTTAGTTTAGAAATTAAAATATTCCTCCCCGCTGCCAATGGGGGAAATATTCCCTCTTTGCAAACAGGGTTGGTGACATGAGACTGAAGTATTGGAGGTTCAGAGTGTTCCCAGCACTGTGGTGAGCTCCAGGAAAACCCCCAGACTCAAATGTTCCCTCCTGTGCACTGACCTCCACCTCTCAGACCGGAGCTGCCAGGTGGGAAATAACAGCAGCCAGGGGGGAAATAACAGTAGCTGTAGCCTTATTCCCAGAAAAAACAGGATTTTTTTTCTGGAGACAGCACTGGCCAGGACTTTCTCTCGGACACACCAAACCCTGCTGCCTTGCTCAGGGGATAATATCGCTGTCCCTGTGTCTTGTGAGGTAATCTCATTAGCAGGTGGATAAAGGAAAGCCCAAAGGCCGTGCAGTTTATCCCAGCAGGAGATGTGGCTGATGATGCTGTGGCCAGGAGCTGCTCTGTGGCTCTGTCCCCGAGGTGAGCACAGGGAGAGGCACAGAGGGTCCCAGCAGCTCCAGCTCCCTCCAGAGACATCCCTGCCATGGCCTTGACCCCTGACCCCTCCTGGATGCCAGCAGTGATTTCCCTCTGCCAGGAGGGGTGGCAAAGCTAATGAATATTCACAGAGCATTTAAACGCTAATTACCGATGGCTCAGCTGAGTGAACAACTTCAAAAATGCACAAGTTTAATGAAACAAGGTTTTTTGCAAAGTTTTTTCTGCACCTATGAATTTTTGTGGCTTGGGATCATTTGAAGGATTTTAGACCCAGTTTCAAGGAAAGTGAGGTCCACATCTGTTTCTCCTCCAGCACTGTATTTGGATGCTTCTAACCCAAAATAGTATTTTACACAGAGCTTTACTTCCACCAGCACTGTATTTGGATGTTCCTAACTCTGAAATGCATTCATGGTACATCCTGCAGACACCTGCAAGTATTTTACACAGAGCTTTACCTCCACCAGTGGAGACAGTGGATTGGTGCTGACCACCCACGGCTCCACTGGCAGTGCTCACCCTGCCAAACTTAACACTCCACCACTGATCCTACTGAAAGATTTCAGGCATTAAGATAAGTTTGTATCTGCTCCTCTTTTCCATGTTATGCCTCTGCCATAGGACTCAATGTTCTGTGCAGCATTTGCTTGCTGGAATCTGAATGTGACTCCTTGTGGGGAAGATTATTCCTTCCTCTATTCCCCTGTGTGCACGGCAGGAACCACCATCTCCTCTGCGATCTTTGCATTCCTTTTTTCCACCCCCTTGTAGGACAAAAGGCTGTTTTGGCATCTCTTAATTATGGCTTTGTGGCTGGCAGATCATCTGTTCACCTCAACCTTTATTTCCAGTGACAGAAAGCATCCGACTGTTCCGCTCCTCTGTTGTGAGCCCTCTTGTTCCAGATCACCCGCCTGTGAGTCAGCTCAGGGCTCTGCACCCACTGTACTTCCCCATAAATTAGTAAGTGATACCTTGGCTTCAGCTGCAAGGGACTTTCAAGAATAATCTGTGCATTTTTGTTGGTGTTTCTTCCAGCTGTTTCTCGTGTACCACAGCTGGCATCTCGTTTCAGCCCCGCGGTGGAACACAGACAATCCTGATACTTTGTACAGCTAATGCCTTTTTTCTTTTTTTTTTTCTTTTTTTTTGATCCATGAATAATTTTCTCTGCCACACCAGCAGCTCTCCCAGAATACCAAAAGCCACGCACTGTGCTGTAACCATATCAATCCAGCTCTGACGTGAGTCGAGAGCTGCAGCGCTCCTGGTGATGTCAATGCATGATTCAGACATGTTTTCCCTTATGCTCCCAGATCCAGGGCTCGTTCTGCTTCCCTGACAAAGGGGGAGATGGCTGAGCTCCTACAGCAATCTGCGCTCACATACACTGGGAAAAGCCACTTTGCTCAGCTTGAAGCTCTGAGGATTGGGAGTGGGTAGATCCTCATACCCAGCACCCTACATGGGGTGGGTCATTACTGCGTTCCCTTTGGATCTCCTCATCTTGTGGCCCAGGTAAGACTGATGGCTTTAAGAGCTGCCTCCACCCCAGAAGCAGAATCTGCAGAGGCAGGATGGACAGTCCACTGAAAGTAAAATCTGGCAGGTTTTGAATGTAGAAGCAAGTGGGAAGGAAACTCCTGATCCATGGAAGAATGTTGTTCTTGAAATTTCAGTGAACACGACTGTCAATGTTTCCCTTTAAAATTCTCCCTCATCTGGATGGGATTGATGCCCAGCTCCAGGCACACCTGGAACACACAGCTCACCCAGCCAGGGCTGGGCTGCAGCACCATGGTATGGATGAGGCTTTTGGCCATCCCAACCCTTCAGAACCACGAGGTGAGGACAGGAAACCTCCCTTGCTGCACAAACACAGGGTCCCGTCCTGCTGCTTTGCCTTTGCAGCTGATGCTGCAGGGGATGACGCACCAAGGAATGTCCCCTTGTGTGACAGCAGCAGGAATGCTGCCAAGATTTCCCAATTAATGGCAAAAGGCAGTGTAGAAATAACATCAATGGATTCCGGGATAGGGATGATGATGTCCCCTCACAAGCAGAGACACGGACAAGGCAGAGGTTTAATGCATTATTTGCCTCTGTCTTCAACACAGATGATGTGTCTTCAACACAAAGATGATAAGGGGGTTTCAGTGCCTGGAGCTGGAGGATCAGGACTGTGAGAATCATCAACTCCCAGTTGATCTAGAATTGTGCAGGATCGGCTGCTCCAACTTGATCTCTACAAATCCATGGGCCCTGCTGAAATTTGTGGGAGAATCCTCAAATTGCTGCTGATGTCATCACAAAACCTCTCTCAACGATTTTTGAGCAGTCTTGGGAATCCAGAGAGGTGCCAACTGACTGGAAGCTGAAACATCATCCCAATTTTCCATGATTTTATGAAGTTCCTTTCTTGTGTATCAGGTTGCAAACCACAGCTATCCTCTGTCCCTTCAGCCCCTTCACTCCGGCACCTCAGCCCCTGCTCATTGCACCCCAACACTGCCTTGCCCTCTGAGGACCAGGATTTCACTCCCAACTCCACCTGTTCCTTGCCATGTTCATGTCTACTCACATCTCTTCAGTGTGTTGTGAAAGCAGAATGTGAATTTTTTTACTAACCTTCACTTCCAACATGAAACTCATCCTGGAAAAATCACCATGTGTGCAAACACAGACACCCTAAACACGGGTTTAATGTGTCTGAGCTGAGGGTCTGGTCCTCCTCTAATCCCTGCAGAGGCATTTGCTTCATCCCAGGGAAGGTATTTCAGACACAATGAATGACACTCCAGGAGAGCTTCTTACTGTGAAAGAAACCTGGGGGACTCATTCAGGCCCACCCTGGGTATCACTCCACAAAGTTAGCTTATTAATGCAGTGTTTTACACCTTTGGAATGTTTCTAACAAAGTACCCAGGCTCAGTACTTAGTATTTTTATAGTCTACAGTAAACACTGACACTGCACTTGGGAATCTTATTCTTGACTTTGGCTGTAAACCCTGCTTTGTTCAGTGAGATTTTTTTTTTCTAAGGACTCTGTAAGCTGCTATCTCTTAGAGACTATTCATAACTCAAGAAGGGCTCTGTCTGCACTCAGTGCCTCTGGCCCAATTTCCATCAGGGCAGGAGATTTCTCCTTCTTTCCTCTATGTTCCTTGTTCTGGCACTGAAGAAGTCATCTAAATGTACAGTGACCAGGTGGGCTCAGTTTCCCCATGGTGAAGAAACATCCTCAAGCACTAGAGGAGGTACAGGTTGGACAGCAGGAAGAATTTCTCCACTGAAAAGGAAGTCAAGCATCAGAAAAAGTTGTCCAGGGAAATGTTGGAATCAGTATCCCTGGAAGTGTTCAAAAACAACATAGATGAGGTGCTTTGGGACATGGGTTAGTGGTGGGCATGGCAGTGTTAGGTTAATGATTGGACTTGATGATCTTAGAGGTCTTTTCCAACCTACATGATTCTATGATTATATATGAAATACTTGCATTCCTATTCAGTGATAAACACAAGGAAGAAGTGAACGAGGAAAAGGTTTCTTAGAGGAAAGTCCAACCTTCCCTGAGTTAATGCTGTGTCCTGCAACTTTGGCTCTCAGCTTTGACAAGACTGACACATCTGTGTGAGGGAGAATCAAGCTCCTAAGGTCTGGTTGCAATATGTATTGATTTTAATGATCCACGATTTTAAATTACTGAAGATGATTGACTACAAAGAAGCCATCTTGCTACAGCCATAATTGCAGTTATTCCTCTAATTTGTCCCCAGTGAACCTCCAATGTCAGCTATAACTGAGGGCCAGTTATTATTATTCATGGTGTACACGGCATCTGAGTGTGCCAAGCAATTGATTGAGTGCTAAAAATGTTACTGGTTGTTTCCTTACACCTATTCATAGGGATCATGTGGCAACAACAACACAAACACTGCAGGAATGTAAATACAATGGAACATGATTTAAAATCACTGCAAGAACCCCTCTCCCAAATTGCAGTAACCTCCAGCCAGATCCACTTCCACCCATGGATCCTCCAAGCACAGCTGGATAACTCAGTTCAGCATCACCCAGGGAACACAACAGCAAAATATCTGGTTGTAATAACTAAAACCTTTGACCACGCATAGGCAATAGTAAAAATCAACATGAAATTCATGGGCACCAGCACTTCCAGAGCAGAACTTCTCAGAGAATGGCTCAAATAAATCAGCATGGCTGAATTGCTGCTGACTGCACTAAAGTCATTGTACTGCATATGACTTTTCTACTTCAGTGAGAAAGCAAAGCAAAAGGGAATGAAGCAAACTGTCACTCAGGAGAATTCCAGCTCCCATCAACCATTATGGATCAGGAAATCCAGATTATCAAAGGGGCCTCAATTTGGTCCTGGATTTCTGAGGCATAAGATGCAAAGCACAAAATCAAAAGGCAGGATTGGCACAGAGAGAAGTTCTCCTGAGCAGAGCTAAAATCAGTGCACAACAGCCACGTGTACAGACAGGCACACACCAACCAGCCCTTGCATGCGCAAGGAGCTTGGGAACACAGCTCTGTGTGATCGGTGCTTTTCCATCAAATTCCTTGGAAATCCACATCAGGGAGGCTCTATCAGGTCACATCTCATCAATGCTCTGTGATTGTGAGAAGCCAGAGAAAAACCACGTTGAAAAGAAGTCCCACTTGCTGGACTTGCTGGCAGAATTCCACACAGCAGCCCTTCCACAAGCAGCTTAATGTGGCAGAGCTTGACTGTAAAACGAGGAGCCATGGGGTGAGCAGGGGAAATGCTCACCTTGTGCTGCTCAGCCATGCACACATCCTGGGAATCCTCCCTCTCAGCATCAACAGTCTCCTCACCAGGGCAGAATACTCTGTAAATTCTCTAAATTCTCCATTCCCCCAGGAACATTCCTGCCTTGACCAGCATGGCCATGGCACAGCTACATACGCTCCACTGTACAAGAAGGATTTTCAAAATCAGCTGCACCCCAGGTGTGACAGGGATGTCTAATCTGCCTTGTGATGTTCTTGGAACAGGTTGTAGGGATTCCTACACAGCCAGGACTCCACCAATTCAGTATCTGCTCTGGTGGAAGGACTTAACCTCTTCTTTTTTTTTTTTTTTTTTCTGTCTTGGTCTCTGCTGTTTGGGTTTAATTCTTAGGACAACTTTCAGATTCTCTGTAGTTGCTGTAGAGCATCTCCTGGCCTCCATGAGGGGGCTGAAATTCTGGTGGGACAGGCAGATGATGAAGAAGAAATGAAGCTCCTGAGGAGGACAAAGCTGAGCAAGAAGTGCTGGGTCCTCTCAGCGAGCTGATGGGATGGAGGCAATCGGAGGACCCAAAAGCACAAATCTTTCTATCCTCCAGCCTGCAGTGTGGAGGCCTTAAAATTAACCTTCTTCACTTACAGCTGCCTGGCATCTAAGACACCCCAGGAGAGTCCTGGAGTAAGTTCTTGGGCCATGAAGACAATTCTGTCACCAGAAAATGTTTGCTCGATGTCCACAGAAGCTCTGATCTCCACAATGTGGTTTATTTCTGGACCCTTCACCTCCCATATCCCACACTGGGGCCTAACCGTATCCTCAGCTCTTTCAGAGGAAAAACAACCCCAAATGTATTTTCTTATGGGGCAGTTGTAAGGGGAGTGAGGCTTGGTAGCCACAAATCCTATCACAGAATATCCTTAGCTGGAAGAGAACCAGAAGGATCACTGAACTCCTGGCACTGCACAGGACAACCCCAAGAATCCCACCCTGTGCCACCATGAGACATGAGCTAGAAAAGGAACAGATTTCCCAAAAGAGGGAATCAGCCAACACCACCAACCAAGCTGATCTCAGCTGGCTGTGGAGGCTGAGCAGTGACCTGGTCCTGCCCCACCGTGCTGGGTGAGGGGGCAGGTACCTTCCACCTCACCGGGGTGCCAAGACATGGAAATCAAAGCAAAAGCTCAACTTCAGATCCCAGCTTTGGCTTGTGCAGGGGACAGCTGGGCAGGGTCTGTGTCCCAGCTATCCCATTTTCTTCTCTCACCACAAGTGGATGTTCTTGGTTCAGCTCAACAGGAACATGAAAGTTGACAGGACTTGTTTTGCAGGGGAAGTGATTTTCCTGCAGGTAAACATGCCTCCTCCTCCCCCAGATTAATACCAACCAGATGGCCAAGTGTCTGTAGACTGCTGCTAAAAACACAGGCTGAAATCATCTGAGAGGCTCTAGGACAGACACAGAGAACTGATTTAGAACTGGAAATGTGCCACGAAAAAGCCCAACCAGCGTGAAACTTGGAGCTGTGTGCAGGATTGTCTCCAGCACTGGCCACTTCTGTGGTGGAGCAGGTGAGCAGTGGCAGATGGATGTTGTGCACCAAAGCACAAAACCTGTGCTAACAACTAGAGCTGGGCTCTTCCAGAGGCCAGTCCTGCACGTGCAAGCCAGGCCAATGTGCAAAGTGCACCTTGGGGAAGGCTGGTCTGTCCCAAGGAGCTGGCAGCAGAAGGAATTGGAAAAAGGTACTGGGACAGACCTTCTCTCTATGTTAGAGAAGGTGATGTTGATGTTTTGAGAAATAAGGAGTTATTAATACCATGAGGTTTAATTTGGGAATGTGCCCAAATCTCCACCCCTACCCTGTCAAGGAAAAGAGGATCCAGGGTTTGGATGAACAGGGACATGACACACTGCTTGCATTTCTGTGTAACAGTGCAGTCAGAGTTGATTCAGTCACTGGTTTTTAACAATTATCTCTGGTAAAACCAGTACTTATAAAGTACTCACAGGAGCCCAAAGCAGTGATGGTCCCATTCCACCACACCTTCTATGGAATGAGACACAATACAGGTGAGGCACCTGGTGCTCCCAGCTTCAGGTTAATTCCAGCCAGAAATCAGCTCTGGATTTATTACAAACAGCTACCTCTACCTCTCTGCCAACACACATGTGAACATCTACTACAGCAACTCCCCATGTTTTTGGTAGATCCATAAGCATTTAAAAAATTTTGGTTTTGGCATTTTCATTTTTACCCTCACTCTCAGCAAGTCGCAGAGTTTATCCTTGCCTGTGTGGACAAAAGTATTTCCTTTTATTGCTCTGAAATTCCAAATCTCAATTCCCTTGAAGCTTCCTGATGTAGCTGCCCTCACTTGGGTATTCCAGGAACATTTATGCTTTCAATTATTTTATTTGCCTCCTTCTTAAACTGAGCATCCACCACTGCAGGGGATTTTTCCATACCCATAATAATTTTTGTTTCTATTCTTTGAGCCTCTTTATTTCCTCCCTCTTGCCAGAGATGGGATGACCAACACAGCACAGAGTGTACAACTCTCCAAACCACCCCCTCCTTGAGTTTCTCCTGTCCTCTATCCCTGCACAAGATTTTTTGAGGTGCTTTCTGGCAGTCAAACCAGAGCACTGCAAGCTTTATGAATAGTGAATATTTTTCTCCTCAGCATGCATTAATTCCATATTTATCAACGCTGAACAAACTGCCTTTGCAATCTTGCAGTCCATTTCCCTCCTATGCTTACATCTCTATGAATTTCCTTTCTCCTGTCCCAAATATGTCCAATTTCTTTGTGTCATCCTCCAGTTTTATCCCTCACTGCCTCCATTCAGCATCGTTAATACAAAAGCATAAACAACAGAGCATCCAAGGTAATGACAAAACCTTGAGAGACCCCCACAAACCATGAGGTGCACAAGTATTTAATCACTGCTTTTTCTAGTGTTTGCAAATAACATCAAGAATGGAAGAGATTGGCAAAAAACACTTCTCTGCAGAAACTGTCCTGGTTCAGGGCAGCCACTCCCTGACACTTTGCTAGTCCCTTTTTCTGTGGCAACACCTGTGTCTTAGGTTGCAATACAGGATGTGACCAAAAGTCTGTATTCTGTCACCATCTGTTAAAACCAGCTGGGGCAGTGATCCTTATCTCTGTGGGAGATAATCTCTGCTAACGGGCCATCTGTTAAACCAGGTGAAGCAGTCATCTTTATCTTTTCCACAACCCATCCTCCCTCCAGGAGATATCTCCTGTTAATGGGCCATTGAATCCTACTGGATGACTGATAAAATTCCATCATCCCATTGGGAGATGCTCCAGCCAGGGGGAGGAGCCAAGCCTTTCCTACCTAGATAAAAACTGAGATTTGCAACACCAAAGCAGCCTTTTTCCACTGGATTCCAGAGGAAAACCAGACCCTTCTGCATCATCACTGGACCTTTGGAGGAAAACTGCACCTTCTCCAGGAGCACTGCTCCAACAGAACCACATCTGTCACTGCAGGAGGATGCAGCCACCATTTAATGGGACTGCTGCCAACACCCTGACTGACTGACGGGTGGCAGGTTGGATTCTGACTCTGGCAGTGTTTTGGGTTTGTTCTTTGTATTACTGTATTTCTATTTTAATTTTCCTAGTAAAGAACTGTTATTCCCATTCCCATATCTTTGCCTGAGAGCCCCTTAATTTCAAAATTATAATAATTTGGAGGCAGGGGGTTTACATTCTCCATTTCAAAAAGAGGCTCCTGCCTTTCTTGGCAGACACCTGTCTTTCAAACCACGACAACCTGAAATTGCCCTGATGTCATCCACCTCTGCCTCAGGAGGAGCACAAGGAGAAGGAATGTTCCTCCCAGTTTGCCACTTCCATCAGCTCCATTTGCCCTGCTGCCCATTTCCACAGGGACCAGACAGGTACCCATGGGGGAACCATGCCCAACACAACCCTGGTGGGACATGTGCCCATGTTGGCCCTCCATACCCACCTTTGGACTCCTTAACTCCAAACTGACACCCAGGCTTTGGGCTAAAAGACATCAGGGCCAGCCCTGGGAAGAGGGAGCAGATCCCAGTCCCTCCAACAGCACCCTGGTATCCCAGAGCTGCCTGCTGCAGGTTCCAGGACACCTGGCGCCCTGCTGAGGAATGCCCAGGGCAGCAGGATAAGTGAGAAATACCGGGGTGGAATTGTGAGGGATGGCAGCAATAGCCAGGCCCCTCCTTGCACTGCCCCCAGCACACACTGAGCAATCTCCACGGTGTAAACACAAGGATCCTAATGGGATTCTGCAGAGCTGGGAGACAAATGGAACAGCCAGGCAGAGCATTAAGGAATGCTTTCCAGCCAGCACAGCCCAAGTGGAACACTCGGACATATAACATTACCAACTGGCTCGCTGCCATGCATCAGATGCAGAAACATTTTTCTCTTTCTTTGACAAGCTGCATCTGTAGCAATCATTATAATTTCTCTTGACATTGCATCCCACACCTCTTCACAGAGGCAGGACTCAAGTAGCACTCTTCATTTAAATGATAACTTTGATTTCTCGGGGCTATGGGGATGTGAAGTGGTTCAGCCTGTACCACTCAGAAGCAGGGGGCTGCCTGCTTTTCCCAGGGTGTGCTTGCCACATTCAGAGCTTTCAGTCTTCTGGGGTGGGGTCTGAATTTGGCAGCTGGACCTTCCCAGTTTCACACCCAAAAGGCAGGTAGAGACTGGGAGTGTTTGTTGAAGAAAGGGAAATCTGCCTCAGGATCGCTGTTTGTGTTCTCCCTTGCTCTGCACCATCACTCACACTCACAGCAAACCCACCGAGGCCACTGGCACGGGAAAACTCCTCTGGAAGGGCTGGGATTACCATTTCTATTTACCAGCTGAGGAAATCTTACTTACCAATTAGGGACCATTCCTCCTGTCACTCCAGCGCTCAGCTGAGTGGCTGATGTGGCTCTTTGATCTCCTCATTGCATAACAAAGCCTGTTACAGCCCATTATTTTTATTGTAAGCACTTTCTGTTATTTGCCTCTAAAAACGGCTCCCATTGAAATAATACAAAGAGACTCACACACCTACAGCAGTGAACAGTCATCATAACTTCTACAGCTGAAACAAAAGCTGTGGAAATTTCCATCCTTTTGTGCTGGGACAGGAATGGAACTAACACCAGTCACTGCAAGGCCGTTTGGGGCTGAAACTTCTGGAAAAGCAATGGAAAGCACAGCACGTGTGTGGCTGGGAATGAACCTCAAAGTTCTCCATGTCTGGGCAGTGAGTGATTGCTGGAGCAGGTTAATGCACGCTGGAAACATGCAAAGGGGAGCCCAGGGACAGCTACAAGAGAAATATGATTGATCTGAGGGATAAGGGCAATGAAAGATGGGCAGCAATATTGATCAAAATGCACAAGATGGACGGAAAAGAGCTGCCAGACAGGCAACTTTGGATTTTCTTGTATCAGAGGTGATGCTGGTTAAAAAGTGGCAAAAAATTTTTGAAGCCTGATGCACTTCAAAGACTTTATGTGGCATTATGATGTGGGGTGTGAACACACATGGGAACATGAACACTTGATGGTGTGGCAGAAGTTATTCTGAAAACTACAACCCTTCACTTGTCTTTTGGAGGCTCTTTGCATTGGCATAGGCCCACAGCCACCACATCTCGTTATTCCCATGGAAATGAAAAAAGAGGGGAGAGGGGACAGCAAACAAGGTGGGCAGAAGGTGCAAGCCCCAGGAGATGCAGGGAGCTCCATCTCCTCAGCAAAACCACCTTCCTCACATTAGGACTGCTGTCAGTCCAGAGGTGGCAATGACAGCTCAGCTTTGCTGGCAGTCAGGAGCAGGCATGGGAGGCAGGAGAAGGGGCAGGGACACGTGCCTTGGGGATTATTCCTGCCTGGAAATGCCTGTTTTGCTGACAAAAACAAGTCCTCAGATGACCTGCACCATTGGGTCACATGCACAAAACAAGGCACAAAGGCAGCATTTTGGGGAGGGTGAAGCAGCTTCTGGTTAATCAGCTGAGAGAGTGCTGAGTACATTCAGCAAGAGGCAAAGGAATCACAGAATGGTTTGGGTTGGAAAGGACCTTAAAGCTCATCCAGTTCCACTCTCCTGACATGGGAAGGGACACTTTCCACCAGACCAGGTTGCTCCAAACCCCGTCCAACACTGCAAGGAAGGAGGAAGATCCTGCCTGCAGCTCTCACATGAATGTTTTGCAGTTCTGGCACACACACAGAGCCCTGGCTGCTGCTGAAACCCATGTCCTGGTAAGCAGAGAGACCCTGGAAACACATCATTGTTCACTTTACCTACTGCTCCCAAAGGGATTGGGATCCCTGAGGTTCAAACACATTTAAAACTGTTGCATCAAAGACAACCAATTTTTAAGCAGAGATGCTCTGGCATAATTTATCTCATGCTGCAAGTAAAGGCAAGACATTTCAGAATGCCCCAGATTAGTCAGCATGAACAAGGGTAATCCCAACACTTTCTGACCATTGTATATCTATTAAATTTTTCTATCTTTCCTCATCCCTACTTTTGACATAATTTCCTGTGTTTTTACAAATTATGATAGGAAGGAAGAAGGTGGCAGAGGTGGTTCCGTAGTACACCAGAGCCCAAGCAGCTGGGGAAAAGCCCATCCAGGCACCAACCCCAGCTCCTGGGGCTGAGTTAACAAATCCTCCACCAGGAAATCGGGAATTGCCCATGCTGGGACACTTTCCCCAAAGTCACATCCCAGACTCCAGAGAAACTCTCTTCCAAATCTCTAGTTCATTTTACAAAGCATGCTGAATGTTCTCATTTGCAGGATTTTTGTATGGGGGCAAAATGGATTTTTAACCTCACCCAGGAAAATTGCTGAAGTGGGATTTTTTGCTAAGAAGGAGAAAAAAATTTCACCCCAAATGTGAACATGGCCTAAACCTAAAGGGTTAAAACTGGGGTAAGAACAGGCATCCGCCTGCATGTCTGTGCACTAGAGACAAACACATCTGAGATTAGAATCAGGTCTTAAAAGAGATCCATCCCATTCCTCGAACATATTAACTGGAGTTATTTGATATTGTTCTGAAAATCTCCTTCATGCTGCATTCATCTCATCTGCTCCTGTAATTCAGAGATTTTATTTTCCACTATATTTTTAATTTATATCATGTTTTATTTATACCACTGTCTTTTATGAAACCCCAAATTTCAAAACTGACACAGGCATTACGCACATAAAGCAGACTTCTTATTATCAACATGGCAGAGGAGACAAAAAAATGACAGGAATAAATCTTAGGTTTTATGCCGGCGAGACGTTCTGCGAAGTAAGTGACATTTCTCAGCAATACAAATTGTACATTAAAAGATAATTTCCAGAACATGATACCAGCTCTGGAGCACGGCACCATTACACAAAGTAATATCTCAGCTGTGCTTTACAAGCGCTGGGTTCGGGTTGTGTTTGGCACCACAACTGCGTCAGGTCTTGTGAGGAGACTTTGGAGTGATTAAGTTTAGTGCACACACGAGAGGCAGTTCCTTGGCGTGCTGTCAGCACGGTGTAATTGATATTTTAATTACACACACGTTGCTCAGAGCAAGCCTCCTCCTCCTCCTCCCCGGCCTTAGCAAACCGTGCTCATCCCAGCTCCACGCGAGTTTGCTTAAGCGCAGGCTTAAGTGCAGTCGGGGCTTGTGGATGCTGGTGAGAGCCAGGGAAAACAGCAGCTTGAGTTTTCCCTAGGTACTCAAAGGAAAACAAAAGGGAAAGAATTAATAACAAAGTTTAACACCTGGTGTTGTGGACAGGAGGAGTGCGTGAGGAACGTGATGTTTTGGTAAGAACATGTTTACAAGAGGTGTTGCCTTTCCTGAACCAATGAGCTTATTCTATCCTTGGTTCAGTGAACCAGTCTATAAAAATGTGTCTACTCCTGCAATAAATCGCTTCTTCTGCTTTCTGGATGAAGCCTGTGTTGCTGTATTTTCTCCCTGCTCCCTAGCCTTACAGCGACAGGGGCTATCTCAAAGTGCTGTAAAAACAAAGCAAATTGTGCCACAGAAGGAGCAAGAGGGACTGTCCCACTTGGGATCTGCCTCCCCTTTGGAGGATTGTGTGGCTGATAAGGAGACTTTCCCACTGGGACTGTCCCAAGGGTACTGACTTATCAGAGGGACACAGTGAACAACTCAAGGAGAGGAAAAGAAAATTTAGGAGGATGAATTTTCACGGAATAGTTAAAAGGGGGAATGCAAACAGTGAAGAAGAGGTGCTGGTTCACTGAGAGCAGCAGGTACACCTGGGGATGGGACCTGCTGCCTTCTGGCCAAGAGATGAGCGTGGGGAGATAAGGACCCAGCTTGCAGCCTAAAACCAGAAGAGGCACAGGCAGCAGAGACAATTCTGCAGCCAGGATTACACACACACACACACACACAGAGACACAGAGACACACAGACACACAGACACAGCCACAGACACACACACAGACACAGACACAGAGACACACAGACACACAGACACAGCCACAGACACACACACAGACACAGACACAGAGACACACAGACACACAGACACAGCCACAGACACACACACAGACACAGACACAGAGACACACAGACACACAGACACAGCCACAGACACACACACAGACACAGACACAGAGACACACAGACACACAGACACAGCCACAGACACACACACAGACACAGACACAGAGACACACAGACACACAGACACAGCCACAGACACACACACAGACACAGACACAGAGACACACAGACACACAGACACAGCCACAGACACACACACAGACACAGACACAGAGACACACAGACACACAGACACAGCCACAGACACACACACAGACACAGACACAGAGACACACAGACACACAGACACAGCCACAGACACACACACAGACACAGACACAGAGACACACAGACACACAGACACAGCCACAGACACACACACAGACACAGACACAGAGACACACAGACACACAGACACAGCCACAGACACACACACAGACACAGACACAGAGACACACAGACACACAGACACAGCCACAGACACACACACAGACACAGACACAGAGACACACAGACACACAGACACAGCCACAGACACACACACAGACACAGACACAGAGACACACAGACACACAGACACAGCCACAGACACACACACAGACACAGACACAGAGACACACAGACACACAGACACAGCCACAGACACACACACAGACACAGACACAGAGACACACAGACACACAGACACAGCCACAGACACACACACAGACACAGACACAGAGACACACAGACACACAGACACAGCCACAGACACACACACAGACACAGACACAGAGACACACAGACACACAGACACAGCCACAGACACACACACAGACACAGACACAGAGACACACAGACACACAGACACAGCCACAGACACACACACAGACACAGACACAGAGACACACAGACACACAGACACAGCCACAGACACACACACAGACACAGACACAGAGACACACAGACACACAGACACAGCCACAGACACACACACAGACACAGACACAGAGACACACAGACACACAGACACAGACACACACACAAACACACACACACACTGAGCAGGGCCCTTCCTGCAGGTAGGAAGAGGTGCTGTGGCTAAGAGCACATCTCAATGCTCTCCTGCATCCCCTGCTCTGGGACACAGACATGGTTTGGGTTGGAAGGGGTCTCCTGCTGAGGAGGAGTTCTCCTGCAGGGAGATTGGCTGTGACGGGTTTTCAGGGGAAAAGGCAGATTCCCATGTGAGATTCCCACCCTGGCAGGTGACAGTCACCCTCTGCTTGTTCAAGTGACACCTTGTCTTCTTCCTTTCCCCTACTCAGGGAGAAATTCTTTCATTACCAAGCAAAGCCCACATCTGCTTTGCTTCTCAGCTGTCACAACAGTTCCCTTGTGTGAAAAGCGTATCATGACACCCTAGTTACTCACATCTCAGAAATGGGATACCCATGGCTGAACCTAAAGACCAACCACACAACTATCCAGGTTGCTCAGGTTCCCTGCTCACAAGCTCAGTCCTCACAAGCTCTGCTGCTCTCTCAGCACTCACAGAGCTGGGTCCTGAGAGGGACCCACATCACCCCAATTCTCTCACAGCAGCACGTGGCAAGGGGCCATGCAGAAACTGCCTCAGCCATGTGAACAGAGGGGCTGCTGCTCCACAGGAGCTTCTGCTGGTGTCCAGCATGACTGGGAAACTCAGGGAGGACCTCTCCCACAGAACAGGACCTGTATTCAAAGAACTGTAGAATTGTTTAGGTTGGAATGGACCTTTAAAGGTCATCTAGTACAATCCCCTGTGCTATGGGCAGGGACACCTTCCACTGTCCCAGGCTGCTCCAAGCCCCAATGTCCAACCTGGCTCTGGACACTGCCAGGGATCCAGGGGCAGCCACAGCTGCTCTGGGCACCCTGTGCCAGGGCCTCAGCATTCTCACTGTAAAAAACTTCTTCCCTATGTCTAATTTAAACCAACTCTCAGTTTGAAACCTTTCCCATCTGTCCTATTGCTACAAGGCCTGACAAAAAGTCTATCCCCATATTTTTAATATGCCCCTTTAGGCCCTGGAAGGGGCTCTGAGCTCTCCCTAGAGCCTTCTCTTCTCCAGGTGAACCCAACTCTCTCCCAAGCTCTCCCAGCCCTTGGAGCATCTCCATGGACTCCTCTGGACTCTCTCCAGCAGCTCCATGTCCATCCTGTGCTGTGCACTGCAGGTGACGTCTCACATGACTGGGGCAGAGGGGCAGAATCCTCCCTTCCCCTGCTGCCCACACTGGGGGCTCAGCCCAGGGCTTGGGGCATCTCTGGGCACACTCACATGTCCAGCACCCCCAAGTCCTTCTCCCAGGGCTGATTTTGATCAGTTCATCCCCAGCCTTGCTATTCCCAGAGGGATCCATGCACGATCCAGCTCTGCACCTGCACCTGAGCATCAAGCAGTCACTCCTGCCCTCCCTGAGCACAGACAGCCCAGCCAGGACACCTACAACTTCAGGAAACACCTCTCCACACAAGCCCCTTCCTCTGAGAAAGCAAGTTCTGAACACACACAAGAACAATTTACTCTTTGATTTGGGATCTTGTCTCCCAGGTTCCGACCTGGAGCGAAATTTTATGACCAAGCCCTCCAGCTCAGGGGGAGGTGTGGAGGGAAGCGGCTTCCAAGTGAAAATGCCAACAGATACTTACAGCCAGAAGCATGTATGGGTGTTGCTAAATTAAGCTCACAAGTAGGTGGGGCAAATGCCTTAAACGAGTTTGTGAAGGTAAAATAATGTTCATTAAAAATAGAAAAACAACTGAAAAAATATCCTTTGTATTCAACTTCACACTCGTACATCATAATGTTCCAGTAAAAGCCCATTTTCCCTTGAGATAATAAAAGAATTGAATTTTTCCTTATCGGTCATCTATTTTTCTAGCTAAAGCTATTACTCCCTCTCTGTGGTTGCCAGGCAACAAGAAATATTAATAGCAGCTTTTATTAGCTTAGCTTTAGCAGTGGAGTACCAGAATGAGAAAATGGAAAACATAAATGTGTTACATAAATCTTTCAACCTTTCAGGGTTTGTGTTAGTCTCTGTTTTCATAATGATTTATTGAAGTGATGGTTCATTTATGAGAAAAAGGAGTGTGAAATAAGAAAACGGAACATTACCCTGAAGGACTGTTTGAAAATAAATAATTATAGGAGGTGAAGAAAAGCTGTTTAAAACCATTTTTCTGAGTTTTATAAAATTTAAAAAGACATATTTCTTTCATTTATTGCCTCTGAGAAAAACACTAGCAGGGAATTGCAAACAGGGCTCTGCTTAATACAAAGAACCCTTCATGTAGGGTTGTGTTATTACTATTTTCCACCTCATGTTTGGGAGTTCAGTTTTTAAATACTGAACCATTAATAAGCAGAAAGCTGAATTAGTCAAAACCTTAAAGCTCACAACACAGAATTGCCAGTGAAAACTTGCAATTTTGAACCAAGGGGAACTCAGGGAAGTTTTTGCTGCCGGTGACCCAACAATGCTCTTGGTGGTTTGTTTATTTAGAAAGGCTCTTCTGAAGAGCATGAACTTGCTTTGAAGGGCAATGCTGCCTGGGATACACTGCACTGGGATATGGATTATTTTAAATAACTTACTTTAGCAGGCAGTGACTCAAAATTATTGAAAATTGATTCATTGGAAGTATTTGCCCACAGCATGTAAACTGCTCTGCCTCTGGGATCATGGATTTCCAGCAGCCTGGAGGAAAGACTGGCACAGCTTACTTGGCTTTTGTGACCATATTTAATTGACATAAGGAGTTCTTTACAATGAGAGTGGTAAAAACTGACACAGGGTGCCCAGAGCAGCTGTGGCTGCCCCTGGATCCCTGGAAGTGTCCCAGGCCAGGCTGGATGGGGTTTGGAGCAATCTGGGTTCTGGCCTTGCAATCTTCCTGCAGGACAAGCTCACTCAAGGCCTGGTGAGCACCAAGCTCATCCTTGGAGCCCTACAGCATCCCAGACATGGCCATCCCAGCTCTAGGAAAGGGCTTTTCCTTTCCATTTCTCATATGGCACACAGTGGGGTGCTGCTGGTTTGTTTTCCTGCTCTCCTCCCTGTTCCACACCAAAGCCCTGCTGTGTTGGGAAGCAGCTACTCAAAGTCAAAACTGCAAACTTCCGGAATTTGGAAATCTAGAAACTTCTGGAATCTGGAAAGATGAGTGGCACTAATCTTTCTTCTACAATTCACCCCCATCTACCATTTTACTCTCTCACCTCTACCTAAACAGGTTCCTCAGCTCAGTGAAATTGTGACATTTTACACCATGGATGTTCTCTTTGCCTCAGAGGCTTTAAAATATTTTTCAAATAATTCCATTCCACTCAACAAACTGAAAGGAAACCTTTCAGGCTGTGGCTGAAGCCTTGCACCCTGCACCAGCTTGCTGTCAGCATCAAAAAAGTCATGCCAGTGGGCTGAAGGAAATGTTAGTGCCTTTAGAGCAACAAGGATCCCTCATCATGAGAAGCAATGGGAAGATGCAGACACAGGGAGAGGTGTCAGTCTCTCCATACACCTACAAAGCTCCTGTTGGCTCACCAGGAAGATGATTCCCAAATGCAGAAATGCATGGCTGTGCCCACACATTCCCTGGCCATGGCGGAGCAGGAGGAAGCATGGTGGCTGCTTTTTTGGAGTGTGTTGATGCATCCTGTGATCAGGCTGGGGGGAGCACAGTTTTGGGGTGCTGGAGCAGTGCTGAGGGTTCTGGGCAGTACTGTCCCACAGTTTTGGGGTGCTGGAGCAGTGCTGGAGGGCTCTGGGCAGTGCTATCCCACAATTTTGGGGTGCTGGAGGCCTCTGGGCAGTGCTGTCCCACAGTTTTGGGGTGCTGGAGGGCTCTGGGCAGTGCTATCCCACAGTTTTGGGGTGCTGGAGGGCTCTGGGCAGTGCTGTCCCCCCAGTCAGGGGCTCCTGGCTGCCCCCACCCCAGCACTGTCCCACCTGCCAAGCACAGGCACCCCCCGCCCTCTTGGCTGCTATCCAATATTTATGGAAATATGTTTGTGCTGTGTTGGAGATTCCTGGGCTCTGACCTTGATCACCCTTTGTTTCTGTCAAAAATGCTCTGCCAAATCCACTCTGAAATCTCATTTATTCCCAGCAGCTCCTTAACCCAGCAGGCACCCCCCTCCCCACTGATCCACAGAACATCTTTTCCCCTCCCCTGCTTTCCCCACATCCCCAAATCCCAGCCCCAGTGTCATCCCAGCCCAGCAGGACTCCCTGTGGATCCCTGGGAGGCTAAGTTGCTGCTGGGATGTTCACAGTGAGCAAAATTATTCCCTTCCCAAGGAAAACATGTTTTTTTCCACTTTGATTACTTTTCCCTAATTACTCCCATTTCTCAGTGACAGTCACATCTCTCCTATTTTCTTTCCCTCCTGCCATTCCTCCTCTTTCTCTTCTCTTCCCTTCCTTTTTTTCCCATAGAAAAAGAGAGATCACTAGAAAAGAAAAATCCACTGCAGTAAGAATTTTCTGTTTGTTTCTTGTCATCAACACAAAAAATAACAAACCTTCCCCAAACGAGCCAGCTCTGCCTCCTCCCCAGTCCTCCCACACCCCCTCCAGCAGTTCTTCACACATCACATCCTGTGCCATCTCTTTGCCTACTCTTGTCCACCCATCTCTGCTTCCCTGCTCTGCAGCTCCCTGCACCCCCATTCAGGGATTGAAAACTCCCTTAACTTCTAAAAACTCACGAGTGGGGGAAAAAAAGGGGAAATGAAGCAACGGAAACAGCAGTGAAGAGCCACGACATGGAAATGTGGAGCTGGTCTATGGGCAGGTCCAAGTGTGAGAGTGGTGGTGTGGAGGGAGCTCTGGGTGGTGCTGCTGAAGGGATGAGGAAGCAGAAGTGATGCTGGATTTGGGGTTTCCCAAACAAGGGTCTCCATCTGACACCCATGGTGAGCTGGAGCCAGGAGCAGGGGCTGGCACACAGCAAATCCACCTTCACTCCCCAGCTCTGTTCTGCCATGGGAATCTCTGTGCTGATTAAACTCCCTCTGAGCTGATCACCTGCACAATGGGAGCAGCAGGGTATCCCTTGAGAGGCACTGGGAGGTTTAATGCAGTCTGAGGGTAATGTCAGGACATCCCAGTATAAGAGACACACATGGGACAGCAATTTGCAGCTGGATTTTCTTTATTCACTTCTGAGCTCTCAGGAAAAAATACCAATCCTATGGCTTTCTGTGAGTCCTGGTTCATATCTTATCAGCAGTTAGAGATTTGTGCTTTTTTTTTTCCTTTTTGACTTAAAAAATCCTAAGGCTCAAGTTAGATTTTTAGAGCAAAAGTCTGACCAATGTCTAAACATTTTACCATGAGCTGCTTGTTGTTTTTCATTGTCTTCAAACACACAGACGTGGCAACCAAGACAGGATGTAGCTGTGTATGCAAAACCCTGTGTGAGCTACAGCGAAGAGCAGCAGGGAGGAGAGAGGCTCCAGCTCCAGCATTTGCATGAGCAATGCTGGTCCTGGAATAAACCCAAAACCTCTGCACACTGAGCCACCTCCTCTGAGCTCTGTGCAGGCAAGGCTCACTCCCAGACTGGCCTCCCATCACTACCTGGGTGAAATAATCCCTCTCCTGGTGGAAGTGTTGGCAAACAAGCCCCAGAATGGTTTGGGTTGGAAGGGACCTTAAAGATCATCTATTTCCAACCTCTGCCATGGGCAGGGACACCTTCCACTGTCCCAGGTTACTCCAAGCCCTGTCCAGCCTGGCCTTGGACACTGCCAGGGATCCAGGGGCAGCCACAGCTGCTCTGGGCACCCTGTGCCAGCACCTTCACAGAAGAATTTCTCCCCAGTATCCCACCCATCCCTGCCCTCTGGGATTCCCTTGTCCTGTCCCTCCATCCCTTGTCCCCAGTCCCTCTCCAGCTCTCCTGGAGCCCCTGTAGGCACTGGAAGGTGCTATTAGGTATCAGCCAGACGAGTTTAAAATGTGCTTTCTCTCCAGGATTCTTCTGTGCCCTCATGTGCCTGTGCTGCTCTGCTCAGCACTCCCAGGAGCTGTAGGTGTGCTCAGGGACCAGCGCTGCCATCGTGGGCGGGTGCTGCAGGAAAGGGAGACCTGATTCCCCACCAAAAGGGACAGAAGGTGTTACTCTTCCGTGGAAAAGAGGCTGTGATGGGAGGGTAAGGCAGGATTTAATTCTGACCTAAAACTGCAACACAGCTCCCTCCCTTGATCCCTTTGCTGCTGGGACCTCTGAAGATGGATCACAGCTCCAAGAGTTTCCAAAACTGAGCAGTTTCAGTTCACTCTCAGCTGGGAAATTCAGGGCTCACTGGACTTTTATTTTCGTGGTAAGGGGCAAACAAATCTTAATCTCTCTATTCTACATTTACAGCCCACTAAGTCCCCTTCTTATCTTCTCTGGATCAGCCCTGATTTATCATCACCATGCTGCATTTGTAAAACAGCACCATAAAGTAAGAAAGAGAACATTTCCCAAGGACTACTCCAAAATAAATTATTTCAGACACAGAGAAGCTGCTTAATAAATCCCCCTCTTCTTTTTTTCTTTAGGTATTTTAGAAAGTGATTTATAAGTGCAATATCACCTCTCAAAAATGAGACAATCAACACGGGATAAAATTATCGTGTTATGAAAATAGGGGTCAGGCAAAGGGGCTGTGCTTTAAATTAAACCAGGGAAAAATATTTCATCTGAAATTGACTCTTTCTGTCTCAGAAATGAATGTTTTAATCACCTAAGAACCTAAAAGGTAACACAGAGCCCTAAGTAATATTTAATTCCATAGAAATATGCCTCTGTTCAATATTGATGGGCAGAACATGATATTTCTCTTAAACACACTAACAATGAAACTTGGATACTCATCAGCACTTCAGAAAGCCTTGGGATTTTCCTAGACTAAGAGATAATATCCCATTTAAATATTTAAATATCACTACCTTTCAGGCCCTTATCTATTGAAGCAATCAACACCAAGCGTTCCCCAGCTAGGCAGTGCCAGGCTCCCAGCCATGTTCTTTAAGTAAAATTAACTCTGTTTGATATCAATGTCTTTCAAAATCAATGATCTTAGAGAGAAACAATGTCAGAAACGAACCGCGGGGCTGAAGCTGCTAAAGAGGAAAACGGTGCTAAACAGCAGCAGTATTAATTCAATATCACAGTCAAAATCAAGTCACAACCTTTCCTCAGTGCTGCTGATGCAGAAGCATTGTAAGCTCTAATTAGCCCTGGAGTTTCTTCCCAGAGCCTCACTTTACTTCATTATCCAGCCTTGTTTATCCCTGCACAAGTCATTTGAAACTTTGCAAGGTATCCCCTTCCCACGGCGTGAGCTGGGAGGCAACTGGAGTTTGTGAGTGCAGGGAGGGATCCTGTTCCTCCTGAAATCCATAGGAGAACTTCCCCTTCAGGGAGCATCCGTGCTCCTCCTGCTGGTGCCACCAGGGCCACCTGGCAGTGGGACAGGGGTGACAGGGAGGACGAGAAAGGACACAGGGCTGGGGCTTTGGCTGGTCACCTTCCATGGGGGATGGGGCACATGCACTTTGCTTGGTTCAGGGAGTGATGCCACTTGGAGTTTGCCTTTTGTTCTGATGCCTTGAGTTTTAGCTTTTATGTTTTTCAGAATCTCTGCTGCTTAGTGTGTAACTCTGAAACTTCATGTTAGGTGTTAGCAAGTTCTCTTCACAGGGTAGTGACAAAACAATTCCTTCCCAGCTGGAGAATCAAGGACACCCAGTACCCAAAAAGCAAAAACAACACGGAGGGAAAGGGGGCAAGCCTGGGGCTGAGACTTCATAGCCTGGGGCTGTGGTTGGATATTGGGATATTGTAGGTTGGATGTTGTAGATATCCCAATATGTAGATGAACCAAAACTTAGAAAAGTGTAAAAACTCATGACCAGGATCCAGCTTGGATTTGATTTGGGTGTAGCCCCAGCCAGGCTCTTGCACTGCCCAAAGTGTATCCTTTCAATAAATCCCTATTTTATTCCTTTTGATCTGTCTAGTCTCTGTTCCAGGTCAGCCTTTCCAGGCAACAGTTCTTTCATATATTCTCTGTATTCTTCGTACATGTATTTGTAGCTCTGTAATATCTTGTATTAGTGGCTAATTTCTCCAGTACTTTTCCATGGCCTTTCCCTATGCAGAAAGACAAAGCAAATTCCAGAGCTCCAGGCCCAGGGGGGTACAAGACCCCAGTGCTACCTTGGTTCTTCCTGGGTACCAAAGTAAAGAACAACTCTTGGAGATCCATTTCATGCACAAAGTACAACTGGTGCTGAAGGGGGGCTCCAGAGAAGGGGCTTGATCTGGAGGGGAATTATATTACCACTTGTCCTCCTAATTGGTGCCTTTTATCAATTATGCTAATTTCCTAAAACCTATAAAATATACTCACCCCTGGGGGAGTGGCTTTGGTGGACATGTTTTCATAAGTGCCCCTGAAGACCGTCAAATAAAAATCCACTTTTATATTACCTCCCTATTAAAATGATCTCAAGCTTCATTTCCAGGTTGGGAAAAAGGCAACAGGAGGATTTTCCATACAGGGGGGAAAGCCCTTTGCCCTGATCCTGAGTGGTTAATGAGGCTCAGGAGGACACCAAACTAAGCATGAAACTGCTGCCATGAGCATGGTGACCACAGTCTCTGCCAACACACCCCAGCTCATCCCAACCCTCACAGCAAACAGCTCATCACCAACACCCTCCTGTGCTCAGCTACTCCTCACTGGAAACACTGAGTGGTTTGGATGACAGGGAGAGAGAGGGGAGAGGCACTGACCGTGGGGAGCTGGCTGGAGAGGAGGTGCCCATCCTGACTCAACATGTTGGAGACCATGATGGCTGGCAGGTCCATGTTCTGGTAGGGATAGGCTGGGATCAGGCTGTTTGGAGGGAGGCTGTGGCACAGAGAGTGGTATCCAGCTTCGTGCTCCACCAGGTGCAGGAGGGACGGGTCGGGGAGGTTGGGAGGCGTTATGGGAGGGATCTCGTAGTCCTCGTTGTTCTCATTCTGGCTGTTGTACGTCTGAAACACAAAAGAGACATTTTACAATGTGTCACTACCTTGCTGCTTCAGCAAAGAAAAAGGATTATCTCTCTAAGAAATACAGATTCCAGGGGAAATGGGTTTGTTGTAATAAAAAAGGCACCTCCACTCCTGCACACCAGGTTGTAACCAGGTAGGAGGCAGGGTGGGAGTGTGGCAGCACTGCACCATCCATCAGGAACACCCCATGGAGCCACTTGAGGCATCTCCTTGCTCCCCTCTGCCTCACATCCTGCTCATCTTTGAGTCCCAAAAATCTCAGCAGAAACTTCCACACCTGGACCACAGCCATGGAAGGGCATGGCTGCCTCCTGACCAGCTGCTGCCTTCCTGGGTCCAAGTCTCTCTCTGGGCACCTGTCTCAGCTCTCAACCTACAGCTGGGATTTTTGTGAGAATTAGAGCTGTAGAAATAACAATTACTTGGGATCAAACTTCACAGAATCATGGAACAGTTTGGGTTACAAGAGACCTTAAAGCTCACCCAATGCCACCCCTGCCATGGCAGGGACACCTTCCACTGTCCCAGGGTGCTCCAAGCCCCAGTGTCCAGCCTGGCCTGGGACACTTCCAGGGATCCAGGGGCAGCCACAGCTGCTCTGGGCACCCTGTGCCAGGGCCTGCTCACCCTCCCAGTAAAGCATTTTCCCCTAATATCTAACCTAACCCTGCCCTCTGTCAGTTTAAAGCCCTTCTCTCTTATCCTCAGAATCCTCAAAAACTCCAGCACAGAAGCTACAACCAGGGAGGGGCTTTGGAAACATAGCCATTACTTTTTAAAAACCCTTTAAAGAAAGCCTGTGTGACTTCACCACACATGGAGATTGGTCCTTCCTTATATCCCCTCCCAAATTTCATCTGGAAAAGCATTCCCTCACCCCCCTGCTAACACTCCCTCGAGGTGACACGAACATGCAGAGATGTTGGAACTCTGTGTGCTCCCCATGCTTTCTCATGGCTTGTTTATTTCTAAGCATTCCCATTTATATAAAAATGTGTTATTGCACCTGTGCAATCATTTTTACTTCAGACAAAACCGTTTTTTCTTCATAATGTCTGAATCTATCCAAAATTATTAATTACCAATGCAGAATATAATGAGTCTCTGGCAGAGGAGGCTTATTCTAAACATCTACTGTTTCACATATTATTATAGCATATGAAATTCTGATTAGCCATAGTATTATACACATGCTAAAGCTAAATTTCCCAGATCACCTAGTTTCATGGTTGGATTTGGACTTAATACTTGATTTAAGAGCGAAACCCCAGATGTTAAAAAACCAGTTAAGTACTGTAGGCTTTAATAATCCATTGTCCCAGAGCTCACCCCTGGATTCGTGCTCTTCATCACCACAGACTGTGGTGAGAAAGTCCTTAATAAAATAAAATAAAGTAAAATAAAATAAAGCCTGTGTTTAACTGGAGTACAGATGTCAGTGGGAGAGGCAGCAGGGAGCAAGGAGGAATCTGTGCACTGGTGAAAAGGCAGTGCCAGGGAGAACCATGGGGTGTCAGAGCAGGGGGTCACTCCTGCCTCACCCCGCAGCTGGGGCTGGACAAGGCTCATCCTCTGCTAAGCTGAACCCTCTCCTCCGACCTTCCCTCACCACTGCAGAAAGGAACAAGAAGAGCAGCTGACACAGCAGAAGGACAGGATGACATCCAGGAGGACCTGGACAAGCTGGACAAGTGTGGCCACAGGAACTAAATGAGGTTCAGCAAGTCCAGGCTCAAGGAGCTGCTCTGTGCTAGGGCGATCCAGGCAGGAGAACAGACCAGGAGAGGTAAATGTTGAGAACAGCCCTGTGAGAGAAGAACTTGGGGATTCTGGAAAGGCTGGACAGGAGCCAGCCCTGTGCCCTGGCAGCCCAGAACCCCCTGTGTGCCAGGCTCACCCCTCAGCGTGGGCAGCAGAGCAGTGAGGGGACCCTGCCTCTCTGCTCCCCTCTCAGCACACCCCACCTGTGGGGCTGCTGCAGCTCTGGGGACCCCAAAGGAGAAGGACACGGAACTGCTGGAGCTCCAGAGGAGGCCATGAAGATGCTCCAGGGGCTAGAGCCCCTCTGCTCTGGAGCCAGGCTGGCAGAGCTGGGGTTTTTCAGCTTAGAGAAGGCTCCAGGGAGAGATCAGAGCCCCTCCCAGTGCCTAAACGGGCTCCAAGAGCTGGAGAGACAGGAAGAGGGGCAATGGCTTCACACTGAAAGAGAGCAGGGTTAGATGGGATATTGGAAAATCCTTCCCTGTGAGGGTGCTGAGGCCCTGGCACAGGGTGCCCAGAGCAGCTGTGGCTGCCCCTGGATCCCTGGAAGTGTCCAAGGCCAGGCTGGACATTGGGGCTTGGAGCAGCCTGGGATAGAGCCCATGACAGGGAATTGCAATGAGATGAGCCTTAAGGTCCCTTCCAACACAACCCATTTGATGATTCTGTGATTGGAGAGCAGGCTCTGCATTTCTGACCCAAACCTTTATGTTTGCCTCAGATTCCCACTGACTGTAGAGAAACAGGAGCACGACAGAAACACAAGAGAGAGCCTGGGCCATGACAGCTCTGCAGCCACTGCTACTGCTCAGGGGAAATTCAAGCCCAGCTCTTTTTCCACTCAGCTTCTATCATGGTTATAACACGGGGAAGGCCGAGGGGATGCACTCAAGGCAGACAGAGAGATCCCATTTAATACATCTTGTAGCTAGGTTTCCATTTGGGCTATGCTCCTCGAGGTACACTGATTCTTTCCCAGTTCTTTAAGAGGATTTCTCTCCATGCCTTACAGAAAGGGATTTAAATAAACCATCGCACAGCAAACTTGTTCCTCCAACTGGTTTATTTTGGTATCAGGTACATAAGCAAGAGGCTTTGCTGTACTTAACTAAATTATGTAAAACCCACTCAAAGTTTCCTAAAGCTCTCTTCAAAACTACGAGTCCCCTGTGTTACTGCAGAGCAGCTCACCCAAGGGCTTTGAGGTGGTTTTGTACAGAGTGCCAAAGCCCCAGCACCCTGCTCACCCCCAGGCACGTTTCTGCCTCTGTTCTATTCAACCCAGAGGGAAAAAAAGAGAAAAGGAAAAAGAAAAAAAGACCTGTTTAAATCACAAAGCTTTCCGAATAGCTACAGCATTTTGCAGACGTATCAAAATTACAATCAAAGCTGTACACAATCAAAATCAGATTAGACAATATCCAATCAACATAATCAGAGCTGGCGCCTGCCAGCTTTCACACCCTGTCACTACGAGCTTCCCAAAGCAAGCTGCCCTCACTCCACGTGTGTTTGAAATAGATGGTCAGAGAGATAAGGAAGGGAGATGAGGCACACAGACACTAGAAGGCTGGGAAAAGGGGTGATGTGGTGATTTATTGTCACACACAGTGCATGTTGTTGTGTCCACAGTGACACCTCTGTCCCCACAAGGAGGGGTCTCACCTGGTGTGCACAGGGCTGTCCCCTCAACCCCTCTGCAACAACACCCCACGCTCCTCTCCACCACCATGTGGGCTCTGTGGCAGATTATATTTCCTATTCTTATGTTAATTTGAATGAAATTAAACAGCCAATTATACGTTTTAAAGCCACATTACAAATTAGATTAGCGGGCTGCTCTGAAGCCATTCATCCCACCAGGACTCTGAGCGTGGAGCAGCTTGTGCTGCTGAATGACTGCCCATTTACTGTGCACAAAAAAAGATCCAGGATTTTCCACTGTCAAACAGATGACAGTTGTTGTGATTACACATTATTCCTCTTCAAATTAAAACGCTGGAATCAGCTGAAACAAGAAGCCTCTCCTTGCAAAGCCTCTCGTGGCTGGTGCTGCCAGGCAGATGCTGGGTGCTGCTTGGAGCAGGGAAGCCCTGCAGCGGGGTGGAGACCCAGGCTGGAGCCAGGTCCTGGCAGAGAGGGGACAGTGCCCCTCCTCTGAGAGTCCCCTTGGCCCTCAGCCCCACAGGTATCCCTGTGCACCAGCTATAGGGGTCATACAGGATCCAACTGCCCTGGGCACAGCCCCAGGGTTATCACAGGACCATAAAATAGTCTGGGAAGAGACCTGAAGGATCATCTCATTCCAAACCTCCTGCTATAGGCAGGGACACCTTCCCCTATCCCAGGGTGCTCCAAGGCTCATCCAGCCTGGCCTTGGGCACTTCCAGGGATCCAGGGGCAGCCACAGCTGCTCTGGGTGCCCTGTGCCAGGGACTCAGCACCTCATAAAAATGGTTCTGCCCCATGCTTGCAAAGGATGGCATTGAAGCAGGCACAACCAACCTCCAACAGCAGCAAAATTGTATTTTAAAACAATTCTTCCATCTTGAAATCCAAGTCTGAGCAGGGCTCCCTGCACCATCTCCACCCAGCTGTAGATTCAGGGTCAGAAGACAGAGGACTGGAGGGGAGGTGATGTGGGAAGGTTGTGATGGGGAGAAAGGCTCTGGTTCCTGGCAAGGTGACACCCAGGCCATGTCCAGGACCAAGAGGAGTCAGAACAGGCTGGTCCCTCCCAGCTCCCAGCACAGGGCTGGGGACATGATATTCAGAATCATTTGAGAGGAAAGGCAGAATTCCTGAAGCCCTTGCAAGAGCTGCCAAAAGCACCTGCAGGTCTGGGAGACACCCCAGTGTCATCTCCTGCCAACACTGCTCCCCACCACAGGGACAACATGCCAAGACCTCCCAGACTTGCTGTATTCCCTGAGGCTTTTCAGGAGAGGGAGACAGAGATGGCCAGGAGCCATCCCAGATGCTCAGGACCTGCAGGAGAGGGCTCTCGGGTGGGAGGCAGCTTTGGGGACCCATCAGTCGATGGCAGGTGGCTCCTCTGCTGCAAACACAGAGCACATCTGTGGGTCATGGCCTGATGGGCACAGTGACCCTCTGCCATGGACTCAAAACCCCCCCTGATGTTGCTGCTGCTTCACCTTTTGCTCCTGTGCTGCACCTCCACCTGGACTGTAAATAAAGCCAAGCCCTGGCAAGCTCCCACCAGCCATCCCATAAGAACCTCCCCAAGCCTGAGGGAGCATTCCCAGCACTGCAGCAAAGAGGAGGATGGGCCAAGGGATGTCCAGATGTCTGAATGTCACACAGCTCTCAGGGACCAGCTGTGACTCAGCCATGGCCAAGCCGTGTTCCAAAAGACTTTACAGATTCTCATGCAGGTGACTCAGCAGGGAGTGAACAAATGCTGAGCATTTCTATAAATGATGCCTTTAGCTTCCTCCTGCCTTTCCCCTCCTGGAAGGGGAGGAAAGTGCTGTCCTCCTTTACAAAACACTCCCCAGCCAGGCAGCACCATGTCTGCCCTGCATGTTGGCATTAATCACAGAGGACCTGGGAAACCATTCTCCTCCTTGGCAGCATGGCAAATGTCCAGTGACCCCAATTCTCCACTGAGTCATGTTCTGTGTGATTATTCCTGAGGCTCCAGGAGTTGCAGCCAAGCATTGATTCAGAGAAATGTTCTTCACAGTGAGAAGGATAAAGATTTGTTGTATTATTGCAGGTAAATATTTGCCCTGTCAAAAAGCATTCAACAGTAAATGCGAGCCTGAGAGAGAACATTTGTTCCTGGGAAGGTACAAGGAAATAGGGAGGCTGCTGCAGTCTATCCAGATGACACAAACCACCATGGACTCTGTGCCATCCTTCATCTAACTGGGTTTTTCCTGAAGCTGATGCAAAAGCTCAGTGACCCTCCTGACACTTCAGAGATGAGATGGATCTGAAGAGACCCAAACCAGCCTGGCAAGTCTGCAAAGTGAGGAAAACATTGAGGTGCTACAGCTTGGGCTCCTGGTGTGCACAAGGAGTACATGGAAGTTATGGGGTGCCCACACCATCCCAGGAGCAGTGATGGCAATCCCCCAACCCAGTCCCAGAAGGACCCCAATCCCAAGGCTGAGGGCAGCGTCCCAGGGAGGGCACTCTCCCACCAGCACCACACAGGGAAGGAGCTGCACACAGGCAGCCAGGTGGTTTTAGGGGTTGAATCCTGATTTTTCCAAAGCTGGACGAAGTGTCAGATGGAGCCAGGAGACACAGAAGCACACGGATGGATGTGCCATACAGACACATTCCCTATTCCCTACACAATCTCAAAGATTCCCCACGTGCCACTGGTCACAGCACCTGCAGGGAATACAACTGCAGGTTGACAGAATGCCTTGAGCCACAGAAAGAGTCCAAACACAAGGAAAAAGCTAAATTTGAAGCTTCCTGAAGACTAGCTGCCCATATTTCATCAAAAACCTTTGATCTCCTCTCCCACTACACTGCTCACACAGGCATGATCCTATTTGCAAGAAGGAGATTTCAATAGGTTTCTCCAGCACAGAAACCAGAGGGGTTTTCTGCTCATCTCATGGCACTGAAGCCACAGGGACAGAAATGCCAGTTGAGGTGGCAGGAGAAAGCAGAAGTCACTTGGGACATTGCAAACTCCAGAGAAATGCTCTGGGACCAGCAAGGGAACGGGATGGGTGCTTGCCAGGGGGGGTTGCCCCTTCCATCAGCCCTTCTCCAGGCAGGGGTGGCAGGGGGCTCCTCCTCACACCTGGGATTCTCAAAGCCCCGTGCCAAGGAGTGAAGCAGTGCTGAATTTCTGTGTCAGCAGCTCTGGGTTTTAGGAATGGAAATTGATTTGCCTCATCCTCACACACAGAGGTCTGTGTGAGTACCAGGGTCAATGAATTATGTGGGGAGAGGTGGATAAATACTGGAAAGAAGTATTTATTAACAGTCAGTCACATACAATCTACAAATTGTCTTTGAAGTGTTCCCAGCCCCTGCTACGTTAATTTTCACATGCTCAGGTTTTTTACTAGGGGAATGCTGTAGAAAAGGGAAAAATGAGTTCTTCCATGAAAGAAATATGCCCTGGAAGTGTCTGCACAATATTCAGTAAGAGATTGGGGGCACAGCAGAGCAGCAGGGAAAGTGGGCTCTTCCTCCCTCTGTGTTTGCTCCTCTTCCATATCCAGAGCAGAGGGGTTTAAAATCACAGAATCACTGAATGGTTTGGGTTGGAAAGGACCTTAAAGACCATCTTTTTCCAAACCCCCTGACACAGGCAGGGACACCTTCTACTGTCCCAGGCTGCTCCAAGCCCTGTCCAACCTGGCCTTGCACACTCCCAGGGATCCAGGGGCAGCCACAGCTGCTCTGGGCACCCTGTGCCAGGGCCTCCCCACCCTCACAGGGAACAATTCTTTCCCAATATCCCATCCAGCCCTGCCCTCTGCCATTCTCTGTCTCCTGTCCCTCCATCCCTTGTCCCCAGTCCCTCTCCAGCTCTCCTGGAGCCCCTTTATGCCCTGGCAGGGGCTCTGAGCTCTCCCTGGATCCTTCTCCTCTCCAGGTGAACACCCCCAGCTCTCTCAGCCTGGCTCAGAGCAAAGGTTATTCTCTTCAAAAACCCCAAGCAAGTGCTGGTTGTCCCAAAGATCAAACCCACATGTCCCCACTTCCTGTTTGTCCCCAGTTCTCCCACTCTGTGGGCATTGCTCTGATGCAGACTCTTCACCATACAACTGCAGCACAAATCCACCCCCAGCTCAACCCCAGCTCTTCTGGACAGCTTCACCTTTCAGTCAGTGGGATGTTTATACCTTTAAACTTTACATGAGTTGACCTTCTCCCATCTCCTGTAGATCCCATGCAGTCCTGGAGCCAGAGCTCCTCCCAAAGCCTGGATGGTTTCAACCAAATGTGACAGCTCAGAAAGGTCTCTTTTCTACACATTTTACAAAAAATGTGTGTTTCATAAAACCATTTGTCCACAGAGGGTCCTAAAACATCCTTGCTTATCCTAATAACCTTGGATGTCCTTGGGAAGTTGCCACAGTGGCAGAGGGAAGGCTGTGATGTGCTGCTCAGCAGGATGGGGCTGTGGAGGGAACAATATTCATAGGGAACAGAAAATCTCAGTTCACACCAAAATAAAAAAAAAATTTGGAGGCTTGCATCTAATTCTGCATTTTGGGAGGGGTTATTTTACATGCTACTAAGGCCAGAAACAACATTCTCAGGACCCTCTGGCCTCAACCTGTCTGTTGTGTGGGTGGGAAATGAAGAATAAGGTACCAATTATTTATAATTATCTGAAGGATGGAAAATCCCTGAGACTCAGCCTGGCCATTTCTGCTGCATCCCCTCCCATGGCACCACAAGCTCAGAGTCAGGTTTGATATTGTCCAAGCTGCTCTTGACCTGCATCAGCACTTCACAAAAAAAAAAAGCTAAAAATAATGGAGTTCTGTGAACAATTTATAGCAAAAGAAATCAGCCTTATTGTAGGTTTTTAAAAAGGCTTCCAACTCTCTCTCTCCCTTTTTTTTTTTTAATCAGTATCTTATCCAGAACTGGAATCCTGTCAAGAATAGTGGATAGCAGAGAACTATAACTTCTTATTATGTGTATAGTGATTTTATGAATTCAGTGGGGAATGAAATGCAATTTTGTCAGACTTGTCTGTGTTCATAATGACCAAGTCAAATTAATCATCGTGGATAATACTCCTGTGTCAGCCATTCAAGAGATTTTTTAATAGAATTTTTCTGATTCATGTCTTGCAGTACATCAGATCTGTAGTAATGCAGGCACTTCTAAAAATCAGTGCAATTATGGCTTCTTGTTGGCCTGTCATTTTCGTGGAATAAAAATGTCTCCACAGAAGTCATATACCGTACATAAACCAAAATGGAAAACAAAAATATAGTTACAATTAGGCTTGATTTTTTCTAAAGATTTAATATCTTTTTGAGGCCATTATTTATAGGCAGTACATAAAGCTCCAGAGCATGACGTGAAGATGGATGGGTTTATCACAACACAGACCAATTCTGCCCTGGTTGCCATTCCTCCTTTGATTGCCCTGTGAGTTAGTGGCTTTTGCAGGCATGGAAATGACTATCCCATAGAACAAACAGGGGATAGGTAATGGGTTTGCAGTCAAATTATTGTGTTTATTAAAAATGTATCCAGGAAAGCCCACTCAGATCCCAAAGGGCTCTTGCTCAGGAAAACCTCTGGTTCAAGCAAAGGTTACAGTTTCCATAAAGGCAGATGCAGATGGAAGGGGCAGCAGTGCAGCAGGCAGGGGTGCAGAAAGGATTAGGAGGACTGTGTTTATCCTCCTGAGGAAACAGAGACAGACAGACCCCTAATTCCCCAGTGACACAGACAAAAATGAGTTTTGGAGGTAGATAGCCCCAGGAATAAAGAGGAAGAAAAATGTAATCAGACATCTCAGCCTTTCTTGCTTTCGTGGCAAGGCAGCAGCTGCCTCGTAGGAGAGGGCAGGGCAGGACCCTGGCAGCACCCACATGTCCCAGAGGCAGCTCCAGATGAGCCTGCTGGGACAGCTGTCCCTCCAGAGCCACCTTCTCGTGCCACAGGTGCCACCTCTGTATGGCAACACCGTGTCCCTGCAACTCCCACACATGCAGATCATGGAATCAGAGTGGTTTGGGTTGGGAGGGACCTTAAAGCTCACCCAGTTCCACTCCTTGCCACAGGCAGGGACACCTCCCACTGTCCCACGGTGCTCCAAGCTCCATCCAGATGGGATATTAAGGCTCAATTCCTGCTGACAGCGTTTTCAGAAGAATTCAATATTGGTTTACACAAACATCAGCAATAAGCAGGGCTCTGGAAACCCTTTGTTGTACCTCCACATGCAGGGCTGGGGCTGGGGGGCACATTTGATGTACAGCTGCTCCTGGATGAGCCAGAGCAGCAGCTCAGCTCAAGATTTCTCCCTTCCCTACCCACTCTGACAAGGGAACTGTTTGCTCTCACTGCGTGTTTTCGTGGCTGTTCTTCCTCAGGCTCTCAGAGCAAACGTGGCAGTGCTCCAGGCAAAGCCAGGAGATGTGCAAGCTCTGCTCCACGCTGGCAAAGAGCAGCCTCTGTCATCTGCCTCACAATCAGCCTCCTTAAAATTGTTTATAATGATTTTTGCCTGGTTTTAAAATGTATTAAAGGCACTGTACATCCAGTGAGACAGCAGCCAATGGGATCTAAAATTAAACTGACTAGGTCAGACAAATATAAATCCATTTCTTTTCTTTCCTAGGATCTTGCCTTGAAATGAATACAAGGAATATCATATTCTACTCAAGAACATAATGCATTTCAGGGAATTATTTGAGTAAAGGTTTTACATAATTGGCTTTTTTGTCTCATGGCATACTGAACTTGCATAATGAGCTCAGTGCACTCACAGCAATCCATTGTTGGGCTGGATGGATTTGGTGGGGGGTGTTGAGCCCAGGGTGTGTTACACAATGGTGTATAATGCACTGTAAGCAGGTCAGGAGATAAGGCAGCCCAAAACCAGGCACAGGCAAGGAAGAATTAGCAAAAAGCACTCTAAGAAATTAATTCAACCTGGCTTCAGCTAAGCCAGAAGGACCCAGAGCAGGAAGGAAACTACACTCTGTACCATGCTTGCTCCCTTTCAGATTTTGTCTTAGAGTATTTCCCTTGTGCTCAAAACCGAAGGAGTGGAGTTAAGGGATTACACAAATCCTTTGTGCCACACTTCACATGGATGATTTTTTTTTTGTACCACATTTTCCAGAGTTTCATCTCAGAAGACATATCCTCGTGTGGCACGTGGCATTCACAGCCATCCTCTGCTCTGGGGTGTTGTGGTCTGCAGCAAGGTCCCTCAGCAAAGCCACAATGGCAACACAACCTATCTGCAACCCAGACTTTTTTTCCACGAATATACCCAGTTTGGGTTTTGTTCTCTCATCAGCAAAGAGACATTTTCCAAAGAAGCCCTGCATGGCCCTGACCACCCAGAGCACACCAGCAGGGCACCAGAGACACCACCCAGAGCACATCACCACCACTGAGCATCCCATGCTGGAGCTAAAGGGACAATTTCAATGTTTTCCTAAATGCCCCACACTACTCCTTACTTTGCTCCATCTTCCCACACAGAACCAAAGTCCTTAACCCCAGGCTCTGCTTTGAGTGTGGGAACTCCACAGCATTTGGGATGTTGGTGCTGCTCATGCTCCCAGTCCTGTAAAGGCAGCACAAAGAGCAGTAACAGCTCTTGGTACCCTTCTCTTCTAAATCTGGGTATCAGCCAGATGAAATCATCACCAGCTGGGCCAGACCTGATACTTTTGCTAAATTTCTTGTTATTTCCTGTTGCCAGCTCCTTTGAAGTACAAAATATCATCACAAACCTACTCGGATTTGAACCCTCACGCTTCCCAAACAAGGCTTGGGACCCCAAAACAAATTGACAAGAAAACTGTAGACACTAAAAAATCAAAAAGTAATAAACCCCAGCAGAAGCAGTGCCCCCCCTTCCCCATCACCCAGATTTGATGTGTGTGATTAGCACGAGGAAGGCAGGGATGTGGGGATGGCTTGCATAATGTGGTGCAATCTAGCACCTCCCCCAGGGTGCCCAGCTGCTGCAGAAGCAATTTCACAGCTCATCATCCATTATGAGATTAAAATAATTTTTTTTCATCCCGTGAAGTATTAATAAATTGTGCAGGCAGACCAGAGTTAGTGCCATTTACACAAATGGTACTGAATCACCCACCTAGTTATTCCTTAATGGATTGAGTATCTGTGTTCCTCCTTAGCCTGTAATTTAAAAACCTAAATACACAAACCTGTTTATTTGTCTCATCAGACCCCGAGCCAGCACTTACTGAGCCTGGGGACAGTGGGACAAAGGCAGAGCTGCTGCCTCCCCTGAACCTGCCCCAGCACTTTACAAGGGAAACAAAACCAAAATATCCACATAGATCGATGGGAAAAGGGAAATGCACCACAAAAAAAATCTCTGAGCCCACACTGAAATCCCTCCCTTCTGGGGGAAAAACTCACTGAGGCATTGCTGATGTAATGCAGGTTCCTTGGTACATGAGTGAAGATGTAAAGCTGTAGTCAGAGCACCACTAATGGCTCTTTGAACATCCCTGCTTTATTATGGTATCAGACGAAGAAGGCATGTTTAATGTTTAAACTTCCAACAACAAATGCCTTCAGCAAATATGTTTAATGTATTTATTCAGTGCTTCTTAAGCGCCTGTCGCCTCAGCAGCTGAGGTGCTGCTTACCTTTTTCTTACATTTATTTTATTAAAATTCAGAATGTACCACAGCTTTGTAAAATGCCACCTTCTTCCTTCCCTTCTCTACTCTTTAGCCCCAAGAGCAGCATGAAATTCTTCACCCATCCATCCACTGCCAAATATTTCAGGATGCCAGGAAGTTGCCCAAATGGGGAAAAGAAATTAACTGAAATCAGCAGGGTGATAAATCAGCTTCCCATGCTATCCCAAAGACTCTCAGCTTCCCAAAGCTGGCTCTGGCACGTGGGGGGTGTGCCAAAGCCAAACACTTCTGAGTGAGCTCTGCCAAAGCAAGCCCTGAGGTGGGACAGAGAGAGCATGGATCCAATTCCAGTGGCAGTGACGGGGTTTGGTTGGTCAAAGCAGGTCTGTGACAGATGAACCATGGGTTTGGGATGTCCCACTCTGTGCAGATCCTAAATATGCACAACTCAGCAACGTGCCAGTCACAGAATCACAGAATCACAGAATCACAGAATCACTGAGGTTGAAAAAAACCTCAAGATCATCAAGCCCAGCCTCTGACTGACCATACCCCCTGAACGCAGTACTCCCAGTTCTCCCAGCCCAAGCCATGTCAAGGTAAGAGCAGCTGTGGCTGCCCCTGGATCCCTGCAAGTGTCCAAGGCCAGGCTGGACACTGGGTGCTGAAGCACCCTGGGATAGTGGAAGGTGTCCCTGCCCATGGCAGGGGAACTTCAAGGTCCTTTCCCACCCAAAGCATGCCCTGATAATCACACAGGATCTCTCTCTACCTCCTTTGCATTTACTGAGAGTCACAGTTATGACTCTTCCTTCACAACCACAGCTCCAAGAATTTTGTTCTTTTCCTCCCTTATCCAAAGCAGAAGCTGTCATGTCACAGGAGCACAAAGGTGCTGTGGCTGTTAGGGAAAGCAGGAAGCACCAAGAGACTTGTGACAGAACTGTGAGAACTGGAACATGGTGCATGGCCAAGTATCCAAATCCCCAGTGTAGGCGTGAAAATCTCAGCCTTAAGCCTCCAATATGTGAATTTTGGGAAACAAACAGATTTTATCTTTAACAATTTTAACAACTTTTTTTTTCTTTAATAAAACCAGGCTTATACATGGTATCTAAAAAAAGGCAGGAACACACACATGGCTGGGAGAGGCTCATCTATGCCCTAAATCAGACACTCATCAAATTCCTTCTAAAGCATTAAACAACCTGGACAAAATGAGCAGTGAGAGTAGGAACCATCCTTTCAGGGGGAAGGCAAAAAGGAAAACCAGTACATTAATAATGAAAATAGCAATGTTTGCCTAAAGTAAGGACAACTGTCCATCTAGGAGGACAGCCAGGGCATCAATCTGCTGCTCACAGCCAGGAGCCTGCATCAGGGACCAACTCCAGCACTGGCACTGGCAGATCTAGAGGCCATGGACAACATTTGTGGACACAGGCAATGCCTTTGCAGAGGAAAAGAAGGTGCAGGAGGGCTTACATCCACACCTGCCCTACCCTCATTACACAACCAGAAGGTCCAACCAAACACCCAAGGCATGGGGTCAGAATAGAAGAGAAACCCACCACCAGCTCTCCAGAGGCCAAACCACCTGAAACTCTCTGTTCATTGAGCAGCTGGAGAGGTGTTTCTCTTATTTTCACTGGTTTAGAAGCACCAGGTAGAACCTGAACTGTTCCAAAAAACTGGCAGAAGAGGAGGAGTCAAAATGAGAGGGAGAGATGCTGATGGAGAGGAGGGGGAGGCTCTGAGCACAGCAGGGCTGCACATAACAAAGCCAAAACCTCAACCCCATGGTAAAATTCATATTTTCCCAGTGTACTCAAGGGCTGCAGCTGCTATCTGTCAAATCCAAGCCCACACAAGGCCTAGATATTTCCATAAACCTGGGATGACTCAGAGCCAAGTGCTTCTATTGCCAATTCTAGTACCAAACTAGGTACCTCGAGTCCCACTTGGTGTTCCAAAAAGCATCAGCCCAGTCTGACCCCAGATACAGCCAAAATGGGACACATCCTTTTGAGGGAAATTACTAGTGAAGTTTGTCTGTAAATTAAGCTGCATCAGCTTTCACCACTTCTCCCATCCCTATTCTTGATATCAAATAACAGTGAGTGAGTGGTGGCAGTCACTGTAGCCAAAGGCAATCCCAGAGCTTTCATCCACAGGCTGTTTGTGCCTTCAGATGCCCCAGCTCCTTGTGCTGAGCCAATTCCTCAGCACGCGTGTCCCGAACTCCTGCTGTGACACAGTGTGACACGTCTGTGCACGCCAAGGGTTGATGCTGAGCTCTGACAGTGCAGCCCCATCGCTCTGGGAGCTGTGATGAGCAAGGATTTCCTCCTGTGTCCTGTTGAGGGGTTGGGTTTGGCTCCTGCAGAGGGTGGTTTGCTTCTCTAATGGAACTCTGGGGAGTTGCTCTGGAAAACTCTGTTTATTTGTGGAAACGCAGCTCTGTGGGCTGCAGCAGTGTGGAAGAAAATACCCAGCCATTGCTCTTGGGATTTCCTTTCCAACTGATTGATTACTTCTTCCCTCCTCATCAGAGACCCATCCCGAGCTGGTGTTTGGGTCTGCTGTCACAACACAGTGATTAACTGAGGAGCCACTTACTTCCAGCAGGAAAATGTTATTTTCCACTTCAGCATTTGGATGAAGGCCTGGGCAGAAAGGAAAGCCCCTCTGTTTGCTGATGACAGAAGGAACCCTTCTCTCTGTGTCAGCTCGGAGGCTGCCCGGGGCATGTGCAGGGTTGGGCTCCATTCCAGCCCCACAAGGGCAGGACCATCAGCACAGCATCTGTGTCCAAAGCAATGCCACCAGTCCCTTGTGCTCCTAGAGACACAATGACACCAGTTGTGGGGGTGTAAGCTGGGCTTTGCACCACTCATTAGTGGTTTGTCATCAGTCTCATCTGTTTTCCCTCAGAGCCAGGATTAACAGAAACACGATTGGGACAATTCTCATGTTTGGGCTTGGATGTTTATTATATCTTATCAGAAACTACAGAAACTATGACAGCACCTCTAGCTCCTTGCTAGAAGTGGGAAAAATGGCCACAGCTGAGCCTGCTTCAAGGCCTTTTAAAGCTAAACAAACCAATAGAAGTTTAACACCTATATTATTTATTCTTTTGACCCAATAACAGATTCTCACGACCCTTAGAGTGACATTTGACTGACCAACCAAAGGTCACTGCCTGAGTTCCATGAAGAAGACGGAAGAAGAAGAAGATGAACAAAGAAAAAGACACCACCCCAAATTCTCCATCTTGTCCCATATCCACCACTGTACTATAAAAACCTCAAATTTAAAACCCATCACCCAGTGAAAATACACACACCTAACCCACTACACATTTGTGATTTCTAACTCATTATTCATATTTCCAAGCGTTCTCCAAGGTTTCAGGGCCACAGCAGTGTTTTCCAGGGGTCTGTGCCTGGAAGCACAGAAAGCTCCAAAACTCCAGATTCCTGAGATCCAACAACCAGTCCCCAGTGCTCCCAGTGACACAATGCCACCAGTCCATTGTGCTCCTAGGGACACAATGCCACCAGTGCTTCTACCCCTTGGGGGAAGGCTCAGATCTGTCCCTCTCAGGTGACACACCAGGCCAGGCTCGTCAGAGCCACGGTGGGAACCAAAAACCAGGGGCAGTTGGGAAGCTTTCCCAGGGAGGTGACCCAGCTGAAGGGTGGCTGTCACAGCAGCTCCATGAGTTCCACGTTTGGTCCATGCTCCATCACCTGCTTGGCAGTTCTGTGCTGGGTCTCACCCATCACTGCCACCACTTCCATGATCAGCAGCCTCTGAGCCAGCCTGAATTAAACTTATCTCAAAGTAGCAAATCCATCAGCTGCCACCAAAAGTGCCTGTCTAGCTCAGGTCTATACATCTGTGTACACCGTAAAGGGCAAAATGTGACTTGGCTTTTATTACTTTAATTAAAACATGGGTGAAGAGTATGAGATTCATATTAAATTGTATTTTCCTGGCTGCTGTAGGAAGGAGCTAACTGATCTGATTACCATGAAGATTACAAACTATCAAAGTGAAAAAGAGCTTTTTGCAAGTATTTCATATTAAAACCTTCAAACATAACACTTTAAGAATAATTATAGTTGTATTACTGGAAAATGATTCATGAATTCTGAATAAATATAAGACCCTTAAAGGGAAATGTTCCAAGACCACAGTTTTCATTCCAATCTGATGAAATTTAGTATCATTTTAGAGCTGTAGAATAGAGTGAAAAAAAATATGTACATAGACTGTATTGAATATATGTCAGACTAAACTAATGAGATTTTTTACATCAACTCTGAGCACGAATGCAGACAAATGGAATAGCCATCCTCATTTTCTATAATAGAAAGCACCAAAAGAGGAGGCAGAAAGGATCTTACTGCTCACAACTCTTTATTCCACCCTTGATTGTTAAATAATATATTTTAAGTTCTCATATCTCGCCAGCAGAATGTTTGAACTGACACTAATGGGTATGTAAGAGAAAAGAGTGAGCTCTAAAAAAAAAAAAAAGAGGAAAAGCTAGGATTGGGAATTTTATCAGTATTCCCAGTGGGCTGTAATAAAGATACTTTTCACACAATACAGTGAATGTTTACAGCAGACAGTTTAGTTTCCTTCCAACAATTATAAGAGAAATTGAATATCAGGAAATGTTAGTTTTTGCTAAAATTAGACAAAACAATAAAGATACCCCTGAAAGTTTATTAAGGAGGGAAAAAAAAAAAAAAGAAAAGCCATCAGTCTCTGGAAGACAATTTAGCAAATTTATTTTAAGAATTCCAGATGACTTCTAAACAAAACTGCACACCTACGTGGTGCTGAGGGCTCAGGCTCCCCATGGGAGCTGCTTTTCTGCTGAGAAGCTTTCTTTCCCAGGCTTCATGAATTCCTAGTGCATTTTGGAAGCAAATATCCAAAAGGTGCTTTTTTCTAGGCTGGATCCAGCTGGAGGATCATTTCTGTAAGCGGATTTCTACACCAGGGAGCAGCAGGTCACGTTTTTTGGGTTCAAGTCAGGGTGCTGTAGGCCTGGGAACCCACACTGGTATTGACAGCAAGTTACTGGGCACTTGAATGCAACTTTAGGAAGGATCTGACCTTGCTCAGACAGAGATGCTGGTGATCCAAAATCAATTTAAAAAAATTTAAAAAGGAAAGATGCTCTGTAAAGTGCAGGAAACTCTGGAGTGCTCCGAGCAGCTCATGTGATGGTGTTTAATTTTTGAAACACAGCAAGTGAAACATGCACTGGGATTCTGCCTGTCCTGATTTCCAGATTTCTGCATCGAGGAGCGCTGCAATATCCCTGTCAGAGACACCTGCTTTCCTCTCTTTTGTCCATGCAATCCTTGATTTTTGACTTCTTTCTCACTCTGTTTCAATCTGGAAAGAGATTGGCTCCACAAGCCCAGCAGCACTGCTGGACAGCCAGGCCATGTGTCCTCACGCCACAGGAGCCACCCTGCACACCAGCAGACCCTGTTCAGTCTGACTGGACCCCAGCTGTGCCCACAGTGCCCTGAAACAGCCCCAGTAACTCCATCTCCTTCACCCTCCAGCACACAGGGAGCATTCCTGGGATCTGGGATGCACCTTTCCTTCAGCCTCACTGGTGGGCATGATGGAATTTCGGCACCAAGAACCACCCATGTCCAATCCTCCAGCAGAACTCCTCTTGGCATCAGTATTTTGTATATGGAAAGCTTCAGATCAAGATGCAGCAGCAGCAAAGGCTGTTTCTCAGGGGGGTGGACATGGTCCTGCTGCTCCTTCTCTGCCACCCCCAGGTTCCCACCCCCTCCCCAGCTGCAGCTCTGCTGCCTCCAGCCCTGGGCCAATCTCCTGCACAGATTGGATTTTTATTATTAATTTTTAAATATTTCACTGTTTACAGACCTCTTAACTGAAAGAGAAATCCCAGCTCTGGCTGAAGATCCTCGGGCATGTTTTGATTCCACATCTCACAGAACAAGGGCTACAGTAAGATGTGCTGCTTTATACAGACACTCTTTAGCACTGGGTCAAAAACATTCTCTGAGCTGATTCATATCCCAGAAAACCTTGAAAAGACACAGGAAAGACAAGGAAAGGTAACTGCTGGGACTGGGCAGAGCTGGCTATGGACTCCAGGGGACCTTGGAGAGTGGTGGATGCTGTGCCCAGCCCTCAGGCTGTCAAGTGTGGTGTGTGTCCTCCAGTACACCTGAGGATCTCCTCCCTCCTGCCTTTGCCCCTAAACCTATCTGCAATCACCTTGATGAAATATCTACGCATGAAATTCAGCCACCACAACAGTTTCAGTGTTTTCCATCCCTACCAGGTGCTCTGTGCCACCTGACAGGTGTCTTCAGCTGTTTGAGATGCCATTTCTTTTTCCCTTTTTTCCCCAGAGTGAGTGCAATAGAAGCAGAGACTATCCATTTTGGTCTAGGAGTGGCTCAATTGCATTAGTTTTTCACTCTGGGATGCTTGGTGGCTGTTTTTCAAACATCCTATTGCTAAAAACTTAGGAGTCCCTTGAGACCCAGGGCTGAAGATGATGTTCACTCTACTTGTAATACAAAGGGATTTTTTATTATTATTTTATTTAAAGATTATAGCCAGCCTTGTACCAGCAGTAAAACCTTCCCTTGCTATGACTAAGCTACAGGAATCACTTCCTGACTGCACCTTTCAAAAATTTCACTGTCACACAGGAGTTCATGCAAAATTCACAAGCCCGGATCATGAGCTGTAGTTGTGCTCAACTCTCAAACCCCTCCTGGAAGGGTTTCCATCAGCTGCTGATTATAATAAATGACATGTAACACTCTATTGTTCATTCTAAAATAGTACATGAGATTCTTCCTGAATCGTCTGCTGAGAAAGGCATTTAGTATCTATCAATGTCTCCCCTCTATTTTTTCTTCCCCAGCACAACATATGAAATTATACAGTATTACTCAAAGAACAGCAGGGAAAGAGCAAAATCTGTATCTTAGCATGGGGGCCTGCAGTGCACACTCCCAAACTCTGTGTAATCCTCTTTCAACTCTGAGTCTATACAAACCTCTCTCTTCTCTTCCCTTCACTGGGGGTCTTTTATACACAGATGTCTGTATGTTCTTGCAGTATTTGCCATGTATCCTTGTAAAGGGATTGGGGAGTCATCAGTTATTTACTTTCAGGTGTGCTCTGCCCCTGATGGGGCCAATTCCAGACTTCAAAAATACAGATTATTTGCAGATTGGAAGAGATTCTGCACAGGCACACAAGAGAGTAAAGTCCAAAGAGCACAAGACTGTTGGAGATTCAGGAGCATCAGAGCTCACCATGCCCCCCTTAAAAAAAGAGGCCATATTTCCCCTTATTTAAACCCCTCACTTATATGTGACTTCCTTTAACACTGACCAACCTCTGATATCATCTGTTCCCATGATCAAGCCAAAAATCAACAGAACATGGAGCCCCCAAACCCTATCTCCTCAGTTATTGACTCAGAGGGTGGTGAAACCTGGCACAGCTTGCCCAGAGAAGCTGTGGATGTCCCATCCTGGGAACATCCAAGGTCTTCATGGACAGGGCCCTGAGCAACGTGATCTGAAAACCTGAGGGTTTGAATTAGATGACTTTTAAGGGTGCCTTCCATCCCAATCCATTCTGTGATTCTGTGAAAGTTAAAACAAGTTTCTTCACGTGCAAAGGATTAATTAGAAACACCAAAGTTCATTAGGGGACTTGAGTGGAAATTGCACAAAGAATAACCTCACCATAGGCTCTAATTTTCTATGCAGATCTTTTCACAAGCCCCAAGAGAAGGACCACTCCAAGGAATTGCTCAGCCATGTGTGTGATCTCCTGGGCTCTTCCTGCCTTTCTTCCGGAGCAATCCCAGGTTTGAGGCAGTGCCTGTGGTGACCATGAGCAATCTGCTGCACTTTATGGGACAAACAAAGTGCTGGAAACTCCTCCAAATTCACACATCTGGTAGGTCAGAGACCAACTGCCATAAAGACACCTCACACCAGAGCAAATGCATGTTGCTGCTACGCTCTCAGTGCCAGAGCAGCCCCACCAGTGATGGACTGAAAACCAAAGTCCACCTTGGTTTCATTTCACAGCTCCTACTCTGGAGGGAGGAGCACAAATGAGGGCAGGGTGAGCCACACCTTCATTAGTATGGAAGGAGCAACAGCTGTGGGTTAGAGAGGGTTAATGAATGAGGTTTGTTTTGAGAAGTATTCTCTGACCATGGCTGTTGGCTTGGAGACCAAGAAGAGAAGAAGATAAGCAAGAAGAAACCTGCAGCTGGGAAAAGTATTTTTAGGAAAGTTTTATGGAAAACAGAGAGTTTGATGGTTTTACACCAATGATTGTTATGTTGACTAATTGTAACCAATAAGAAAGTGCAAACTGTGCAGAGGGTATAAAAGACTGCTGTAATAGATGGGTATTAGCCTTCTGAAATGTAGTGTGCCTTTTTGTGTGTCGTGCTCGCCTCTACAGCGACACATGAGCAGCATCCAATGACCCTCACCCTGCCCAGGCTCCACGGCCACTTCAGTCCCTGTGCTCTGCCGCCGTGGTCCCCACGGGATGGGGAACCCCTGCACTCACATGGGTCTGCCCCAGCCCCAGGTTTATTTTATCAAGTGTTGACATTTTGCTGTGATTCAGTCAAGATTGGTGGGAACAACACGTCTGCCAGTATTATGACAAGGTTTGAAGGCATATTTTATAGCAGAGGCTGCCAAGAGGAGCTCTGTCTCGTCTGGAGCGTTAGCAGAACATGAGGAAGGTATCCATAGCTTCCCACACATCATTAATTTCTAATTATCCTATCTTTGCTTTCTGCATTATCACTTATTTACCAAACACAGCTTTATTGGACCGCCCAGTTCCTTATAACCAGCAAAGCCATTGTTATGTTAAAAGCAATGTTCTAAATGTTATTTATTATTTGATAAACCTTGTGTAACCCTGAATGAGGACATTAAACGGGAAGAACACTACTTCAAAATCCCATTTTAAATAAGTCACCAAGACAGCTGTGCCTTTATAAAACACATTAGAGTGGCACTCAGAGCACATATGGCTCAGGGATATATACAAATTATACAATTTCTGTCATTCGATCAAGTAAGAGGGACGTTTTGACCCCAGAAATGAGTCAATGTAAGTTGTAATTCCAGCCCCAGCGGAGGCCCTGGTGGTAATGGATCCTGACGGCTGATCAAAGAGCCCTGACCATTTGACCCACCAGATCAGTGACTCACTGTATCTATTATGGCTAATACAGACCCCAGCGTGGAGATACACGGAGGCAGGGAGATAAAGGGCAATAGATACAGTAGATAAATGTTGATTTACACACGTGCAGGCACGTGGGGACACCGCAGATGGATCCCACGTGGGCAGGAAGGGGTGGCCGTGGCTGACCCCACACTCATGGCCATGCTGCAGCAGGCAGATGCTGTGCATGTGTGTGCACATGACAAATATCATCTCTCCCAACTGCTTCTCCCTTGGGGTGTCAGCAAAACCTCTGTACCCAGCAGGGCTCCCCCATACACACAGCCAGGGAAAATCCACCTTCTGTTTTACACATAGCCAGAGCCCCACGGAAACACATCCCTGCCCATGGATTTGCTTTCTTGGCAGTGTAAGTGTAAACAGCCCATCCACGAGTTACCCAGTGTCACCCTAATGCCCAAAGCCCAAATTAAAGCCCTGTGTGCTGCTCTACACATCAGGTGAGACACTTGATGTCATCTGCAGCAGGTGTCTCACCAGGCTTGGGGGAAATCCTGCCTTTTTAAGTCATGGAATCCCAGAATGGATGGCTGGGAAGGGACCTTAAAGCCCATCCCATTCCACCTCCTGCTATTCCATTATCCCAGGCTTCTCCAACCCCATCCAACCTGGCATTGGACACTTGCAGGGATCCAGGACCAGCCACAACTTCTCTGGGCATCCTCCTTTTCCACTTGTAGAATCCTGGAATGGTTTGAGTTGGATCTTAAGGACCACCCAGTTCCATGCAAGGCAAGGACACTTTCCACTACCCCAGGTTGCTCCATGCTGCTGTGCAAACCTGGCACCCAGGACCTGATATTTTTGACACACAGATGGACAGCATGAGACTGCCAGCAAGAGCAACACACAGCAATAGCATTAGGAGGAGGAAACGATGTGCAAAGAACTTTGTCCATTTAACTCTCCCATTTTCAACTGAACTGTCATATTTTCAACACTTCATAGCAGTGGGTCCTGTCTGTGCCCTCACTTCCACAAGGAAAGAGCTGCTTATACAGTCTCCCTGGCCTGAACAAAGCACAGTGGTGTTGAACAGCCTCTCATGAGGAGTCACACAAATTAACTTGCTGGGACGAAAAAGGGCTGGCTGCTCAGCTGGAATAAGCACTGAAATCTCCTGGGATTAGGCAGAGCACAGGATCCAAACTGTCCAGTGATAAATAATCAGCTCTTTTCTCCTTCAAGCTGTCTGTTGCCCTGCCAGCAGCCAGAGATATTTATGGAGAGAGGTGGAATGCAGCAAACACCCTCCCTAAGGTGTTCCATAATGTCCCTGCACTGATGGTGCACAGTCACACCCCTGCTCCCCAAAACCAAGGGACAGTGGTCCCCAAAGCCATGCCAGACCCTGGCAGTCCCCACAGCCTCATCACATCACCCCCAGCTCCCTGCCAAGGCAGCTCCTGCATTTCTTCACCCAGCACATGGGATGATGATACCTTCTCACAGGGGATTCCTAGGCATAGTCAATCCATGTTTTCAAAGCATCCATGGACTCTTCCTGCAAGTGCAAAAGTCTCCATGCCAAATAAAACCAACCTCATTCCTGTCCTGGAATTTCCCAAACTTTCCCTTTCTTGGTGTTATTCTCCTTATCACAAAGACCTTAATAAATATCTTTTTCCACTGATTTTGCAGGTGTTTTTATTTATTTTACCAGCACTGTTGCATTTTTACTAATCTTTCAGAGCACTTCGTATCTGTGTATTCCTTGGGATTTTTCAAATTTTAATTCCTTGCTTTGTTTGGGGAAGGGAGTGGGAAAGAAGGAAAATTGACAGGGGTGAGGAATGATGCTCTGCTGACTCCACAAGACACAAGAGATACCTCACTCATCTCGGGGGTCAAATGTCCACAATGGTTTGATCAGATGTCAGCTTGCATTTATACCCTGGCCTCTGCTGGAGGTTGAATTACATTTCACATTTGACTCACTTCTGGGGTCAAATGTCCCTCCTATTTGGTGGAACAAGAGGAATTATTTTCCCCAAGCAGGTTATGCTGGCATGAGCTGTCAGTGCTCTCATTATGTTTTAGGCTCCTTTATTTCTGCATTTTGTCCTCAGCTGAGTCCAACCCCTCTGGGATGACAAGAGCTACAGGCATGGCACAAAAGCCATCCCAACAAGGAAGATGAGGGGAAGGAAGAGGTCACCTGGCTTCTATATGTTTTGGATGGTGTTTTGCGGGGGTTTTATACGGGTTTTGTTGGGGGGTTTTGTTTCTTTTTCCCCCTCAAGCTGGCAGCTAGGCAGGGAATAATAAAGGAGAGGCAGGACGATCCTGATCCTGCTTTTACCACAGTCTTGCCATGAGAAACTGCAGAAACCCAGGAAAATTTGGGCTGGAAGGGACCTTAAACCTCATCTCATTCCAGCCCCCTGCCATGGGCAGGGACACCTTCCACTGTCCCAGGCTGCTCCAAGCCCCAATGTCCAGCCTGGCCTTGTACACTGCCAGGGATCCAGGGGCAGCCACAGCTGCTCTGGGCACCCTGTGCCAGGGCCTCCTCACCCTCACAGGAAACAATTCCTTCCCAATATCCCATCCATTCCTGCCCTCTGGCAGTGGAAGCCATTCCCTGTGCCCTCTCCCTCCATCCATTGTCCCCAGTCCCTCTCCAGCTCTCTTGGAGCCCCTTTAGGCACTGGAAGTGGCTCTGAGCTCTCCCTGGACCTTCTCCCCTGGGCTGAATAGAACTTCCTAGGATCAAAAACGAGACAAGGGACTGAGACAAAGCTGCTCTCAGGGAGCTGCAGGATCATGATGGATTAAAAAACTCAACCCACCAGGCCCATCTACTGCAGTGTGCTGGTTCCAGTCCTGACTCTGTAAAATTTGCCTTTCTCTTGAAGGAACCCAAGGGCTGTTGGATGTCCCACATGGGCTATAAAGGCATGTGGTGGTTCAGCAGCCTCTGAGGTGAGATTGTGAAACGCCCCCTCCTGCTGTTTAATGTACTCCTTCGGGTTACAACAGCTTTAGCAAACAATAAAGAACCATCTGGAACCCCCAGTCAAATAACAGAGCTGTGTCGTTAGTGCTGAGGTCATGGCTGGGCTGTAAAACCAGTAAACAAGTGCTGATGTGCAGGTAAATACAGGGAGATGATGCACTAAGGAGGGTGAGGAGGAAGCTGCTCCTCATCCTACTTGGCCAAAGCTCATGCTGGGTGTGAACCCACATCCCTGCAGGGCTTGAACATGAACTGGGATCCTCACCTTCCCTCCCAGTTACACTCCTGCCACCCCAGCTGAGGTCATGGGGAGTCACTGTAGCCTCCCACAGAGCCCCAGGTGCCACCTTGCATCCTTGTACTGGTACTCCCAGCTCCTCTCTGACTGTCCCATACCAGCACAGGGAGGGAACTGGGGATGCAAAACAAGGCAAACTTCCCCATTTCTTTTCCATGTTCCTCTCTATAGTGCTTTTGCTGGTGGAGAAAGCAGCACAGCCCCTGTGCACAAAGCCATCCCTGCAGTGGAAGGTTCCTGCTGTCCTCTGCCAAGGGTAAGAACCTTCCTCCCTCTCCATCCTCAACTGCTATTCCAAAATGGGACATAAAGGTCAGCATGTAAACAGAGAGCAAATGAAGAGTAAACTCCTGTTGCCCAGGTTACAGGGATCTAAGCTGGTTTGGTTGATCCTTCTCCAGGACCAAATTCATGAATCCTGTACTACATAGTAATCCCTGCTTTCCTTTGGGAGCCAACCCCCCTCTTTGAGGTGCAACAAAGCATTTCCAGCCCCACAGCACCCCTTCTGACCTCCCTCTCATGCTCACCCTTGAGGGAAATGGCACGAGCTAGATGCTAAGAAGGAAACACAAATGGTTCATGCTGGCCATGGCTCTGCCCAAATCCAGCCTGGTCCTGCAGGCACATCATGGCCAGGGGCTGTGGCTGGTCCCTGTGCCAGCACTTCCAGCCCTGCCCAGAGAAATCCTTGTCCCTTGGAAGTTTTCAAAGGCAAAGTATCTAAAATAACTGCCCTGTGATCATCCATAGTGTGTGGCTCTGCACAGCCTGGGGGGGACAGGATCCCTGGATGGGGGACTCAGGGATGACCCCATCCTTTCCCATATTTACGCACCCTCTGGCAATTCCTGCCTCTAAGGATCAACCCCACACTTGTTGTTTGAACACATATTTGTTTCTGCTGAATCACTCAGTAGCACGAAGTTTGCTGTTCCTTCCCCACCCTGGAGCTCCTCCTGACACAAGAACAACCTCTCCCCACGCTGCAGTGGGGACAGCTCCCAGTGCCAGCTTCCAGAGCTAGAGCAGGAACAACTCTCCTGAGCAATGAGCCAGTGCATGCCGTGCTCCAAGGAGGCAAACCAGAGGATTTCATCCCTTTCCCAGTGTGATATGGATAGAGTTTAACCCCTGTTGCTATTGGAGCATTGTGCATGACTTACAAGCTTTGCAATCCACAGTGATGTCCCAAATCCCAGGGGCATTCTGTGGTGTCTGGGGTCAACAAAACAGCCCAACACAACCAAAAACGGGATGCTGGGATGTGTCAGCCAGGAACTGTCACCTTCCCTCCCAAGGCTGCATTTGATGAGATGCTCTGTGCTGAGGGTGCAGCACCTCTAACCATGCCAGGCCACCCCTGGGGGGTGCACAGGGGACAAGCTCTCATCTCCAGGTCAGGGGACAGAAAAGCATGTGCTGAAATCATCCTGTCCCAGCAGGACCTAAATATGGGCTTAACTTTATAGAACCACAGAGCTGGGTTGGAAGATCACCTTAAGGATCATGTTCCAACCCATACACAGGTTTAGGGCCCCACTCCGTGTTCCTTCCATGTGTATCCAAGCCCAGAGAAGGCTCAGGCACCTGCAAGACATGAACACTTCTATTCTGGTCCCCCACACGTGGGTTCCTAACTCCAAAACAGGAACCCTTTGATTCCTTTTTCTCCCCTGTTAATCTATTAAGCTACAGGAAATATTCCACATGAGGGAAGGAGACACCTGAACTGCACACAATACTTGGAAACTTCACTGCATCCAGAAACACCAACTGCACCTTCCTTTGGAGTGACGAATGCTGAGGCAAAGCTTTTCAGCACAGCTTTTCAGCAAAGCTTTCCAGTACAGCTTTTCAGCAGAGCCAGGCTCCAGCACCAGGATGGAAGTGCATCCCAATCCCTTCACCAAATGCAGCCAGTGCTGCTTGGCAGCAGCTGGGCTCTGACCTCCTCCTCCTCCTGATGTCCCAGCAGGGCAGATTCACAGAGAGATCCTAGAATTGTGTTTTAGTCCTCTAAAAATCTCACCCCAGCAAAACAACACTTACCTGATTGGCTGATAGAAACTCCTGGGCGTTGTCGTTCATCCCCATGTACATGTTCTCCCCATCAAACTAGAAAGGCAAAAGAAAGAGTTACTAAAATGCCATCTGCACACCACACTCCTGTGCATCCCAAATGCCTTCCTGGCTCTTCATGTCAAGAGCCAGAATTCCCAGAGGAAAGCCCTGAGCTGCTGTTTGAACACTTTTTAGCATGTATGAGCACACCTTCATCCCAGTTGTTGCAATGGGACATGCTAACATAGCATGGGTATGGGATGTTTGCAGTGAAATAAGGAATGAACCACTCCTAATAAACAAGTCAAATGTGTGAACCCACAGACAGACCCTGCAGCAAAGATCACCCAAAAGAAGCTGTTGCCAAAATTCCTACTAGACCACCAATCTGATATAAAAAGCCAACTTCCATCAATGGAAATGTCCAGACTTGGGCAGGTCCTATTCAATTCTCTTACAGACCTCTACATAACCCTCCACACCACAGCAAAGCTCCTGCAGCAATGCAGAATCACTCTAGAGCATTCAGGAGGGCTCTGTGTGCAAAGCCTGGCACATCCATCCCTTCCCTCCTGTTCTCCCTGCTCCGCCAGGACTCTGCTCCACTTGGGGCTGGGCAGCCTGAGCACAGCCCATCCTCCTGTGTCCCCACAGCTCCAGCACACACCCGATTCCCAGCTGCTAATCCACTTATCAGGCCACAAAACCCCCATGGAGAGCTACAACTCTTCTCACTAATTAGCTACAATGGGAGCTTTTCACTCGCTCCCATTTCAAAGCAAGGAAAAAAGCCCTCCAGGATTGTCTCCGGCTCCAAGTATGGCTGGGGCAGGCCTCAAGGCTGAGTTCACAAATTAATTATGGCAATAAAAACGGGCTGTGCCATAAAACACTCCCCAGAGGAGGATGGAGGTACCAGCTGTGAGTGACACCTTGCACTTAACAAGGGGAAGAGCCAACCCTCGTGCCCTTACCAGCAGGATGATGAATTGGAGATCGTTCACCCCTTGCCTGTTCTCTCATTCTCTGATATGAAGCTGATTCCAGTTATGCCTTAACAGAAATTGGCCATATTAAGAGCAATAAAAGAGAAATCTAAATAAAACCAGGTGAAGATTTTTCAGGCTAGACAATTAATTACACCTCCATTTCTCAGAGTGCTGCAGGATTAGCTGTTAAAGTCGGCAGAGTTAGTAAAGCCAAGTGGGGGTAACACAGCTCTGCTTGGCCTCAGACACCCTCTAATTGCCAAACTGTCCTCTGGCACAGCAAACCAATTAAAAGCTGCAAAATTGGAGCAGGTATTGAGGCACTCACTAAGCAATACCAGCAGCAGCAGGATGGGAGAGGATTCCTGTGCAAGTGCTGGATTCTGTGAAATCCAGCAGTGAGGCAGGAGCTGTGGCATGCAACGAGCACTGGGACAAACTTCCCCAGAGGACAGCTGGACACCATCCACTCTAACCTGGGCTTCCCTCCACCTGTCAGAGGATCACTGCACAGGCAGCTCCTGCACCACAGCTCAGCTGGAGCCTCCAGGAACCCAGACCCAGCTCTACAGCCTAAATACCCTCTGACACCCCCAGCAGACACACCTGGACTGGCAGCAGAGGTGCCACAGGTTGGTGGACAATCACAGGATCTCTAGGATCAGAAAAGCCCTCTGGGATCACTGAGTCCAGCATTCTCCCAGTACTGCCCAGGCCACCATTTAATGATGTCCCCAAGTGCCACATCACCTCTCTTAAATCCCTCCAGGAATGGTGACCTCACCACTGCCCTGGGCCACCTGTTCCAGTACCTGGCCACCGTTCCATGAAGGAATTTTCCCTACTATCCAATCTAAACCTGCCCTGGTGCACATGAGGCTGATTCCTTCATTCTACCCCTTGTTCCCATGAGAAGACACCAACCCACACCTGGCCACCACCTTTGTCTCCAGGAAAAAAAAATTACCTTGAAAGTTACATTCAGCAAACCAAAAGTACCCTTCAGGGGGGAGGCCCAGAGCAGGACAAACCCTCCCCTTTCTCCACATCCTTCTGTTTGTCAGAATGTATTTTTTATGGCTTTCTACTGTTCCCCTACCTCCATTCCACAATTCCTTCTGCCCTTGATGCCTTCATAACAACTGTAATGAATCCTGCTTTCAAAATTACTATTTCTCTGATTGCCAGGCTGAGCAGCGAGCCTGAAAATCAAGACTCAAAATGCAATGGAAACTTTGGAATTTCCCCACTGCTGATTGGATTTTTTTCCCTCTCCTCCAGGCTATGAAGGTGCAAACAAATTTATTAGAAATTCTCCCATCAGGATATTTTTTCAATTAGATGTTTCCCAGTTATGCAGCAGCCAGGTAGAGCAGATAAGTAATGTTCTCTCCCTCTTCTCATTATTGTGTTGCTACGGAATGCACTTCAGAACAATCAACATCATCATTCCAGGTAGATTTATGGTAGAAACAGAAATTTTAATATTTCCCTTTGGTTACAAATGCCTCCTCCCTTTTTTCCTTCACTCTAGCTCCTGTTCCAGACCTGGATACAGCCATTCATCACCCTCCTTACCCCAAAATCCAGCCTGCACTGAATGATGTGGCAGGGATCATTTTCAAGCCCTAATTCAAAAAGAACATCCTCTTGTGCAGTTGTCTGTCTTAATCTCTTGCTACTCTTTTGCTTGGTTGCAATTACTTAATTTTATTATTTTTTGGTTAATAGGAGCAGCCTCTTAAACAAACCAGTGGCTGAGGCTGATTCTCTCCTGCATGAAATGAGCATGAAGCCAGGCAGGGAAGGGAAAAGAAAAGAGAGAAAGAAAAAGGGAAGGGAAAGAAAAAGGGGGAAGGGAAAGGGTGAGAGAGAAGGGAAAGTGCCCCAAATTCCACCAGTTTTGGCAATGAAGTCAAATGAACACCACTGAGCTGCCTTGGTCTGCAGGTGACAAGAACTCCAGCCCAAAGGCCAGGCAAGATTCCATCTCGTGCCACAGGAGGTGGCTTTGCCTGGCACTGATGGATAAGGACAGGGATGCTGCCAACACTGTTCAGAGAGGGAGTTCCAAGGACATCAGGGTGATGGAGACCAAACCACAACTGCAGCCCTCCACGGGACAACCTACTGAGTATTTTGGGTCCAAGAAAAAGATAAAAGTGTGAGAAAACACGCTCTGAAATTCAGTTTTTCATGGAGAATTTAATTAAAAATATAATTCTTTTATTACACCTCTTCCAGGGGAGCTGCAGCTGGCACTCCATACACGGAGCTCAATTCAGGATGTTGTTGTACAAAACACTTTTTATATTTTTATTGCTTTTCTAGACTCACTTTGGTTTGTTATTTTTGCTCCACAGCTTTATTTTCAAACCTGTAAATGTGCCCAGAGGTCACACGGGTCTCATGTTAGCCAGGTGAATATGGAAAAGAAAAACAAATGCAGGCAGCAGGCTGGGACAGACCCCAAAGTGCAGCAGCTGTGGGATCTCCAGCTCTGTGCAAACAGGGAGAACAAATGTTTGCTAACTGGGAAGGGCCCAGTGGAAAGAAACACAACCTGCTGCCAAGATTCCGAGAAGGTGTTACTTTTTCCTGGATGGCACTGCCAGCTTGTACAATTTTATTATGAATCTCATCACATCCTTTTTATTTCGTGAGAGCCACGGACTGAGATGGAAACTTCAGCTCTGTAAGAAAATGTGGAATCACAGACTGGTTTGGGTTGGAAGGGACCTGAAAGATCTTCCAGCTCAACCCCCCTGACATGGGCAGCACCTTCCACCAGACCAGAATATGTGGGCAAAATTCATACCAGTAACACTTTCTGCCATACCTGCAAGATCTCAAAAGCCTTCCAAACTTTTTATTTAATTTCATTTTATGTGTGGTGGGTTTGGGGTATTTTTTTGTTTGGGGGGTTTTTGTTTTTTGCTTTTTTTTTTTTTTTTTTGGAGGAGTCTTACCTAAATTTTGATACTCATTTTTGGCAATAGCACCTTAACTACAAGTCCATTGAGGTTCTAGAGCTTGAAAATGCTAATACAAATCCAGCAGTAATTAAGAGCCATCACCATCAAGGAGCCACTAAATGACCAATTAAAGACAAATTGGATGCCTCCAGTGGTTCCCACTGCTCAGAGCCATAAACCCTTGCCTCTGCTTTGCCCCCCTGACCCATCACAGAAGATGGGCAGTGGTTCCCTCTCGTGGGAGGGTGGTTCCCTCTCATTTCCAAACTGGGTGCACTGGGGATGCCGCATTTCACTGGAGATTCTTGGAATGCATCTGGGTTTGTTTCCCAGCAAGTTACACCTCAGCTACCACCAGCACCAAGACAGAGTGACCCAAAGTAATGCCACGCAAGGAATGCCTTTAGGTTTTTAGTGAGTAAAAGTTAGGACCCAAGAAAACTTGTGTAATACAGTTAATTTGTATTTAATACTCCTCATTTTAAAAAAATGGAAAAAAAAATGCAGCCCATGTGTTGTTGGGCTTCACTCAGCTGCTTCCAATGGCACCATTCCCACCATGGGGAAACATAACTCTTCTTTAGAAAGTGTTCCAGAAATAGTTTCATCTGCAATTCATTTTAATCAGTATTTTTCTGAGTGGCACATTCTGCTGTGAGTGCACTTTGGCCATGGTACTTCCAAGCCCTGCATCCCCACGATGCTGTTCCTGCACACCAGGCTCAGCTGTGAGGGATCCACACCCAGGGATGCTGGTCCTGGTAAGGATCCTCTCCGTACACATCTCTGGGATGTGAAATCCTCACCTCAGCCCTGCCCCTGCCAGTGCTGCTGCTGCCTGAGCTGCCACTGCAAATTCCTGCAGGAGCAATTCAGCATCCCACCTCTTCAGGGAATACACAGCTGAGGTTAGCTTCATCTCTTTAACTGCAGCTCCCCCACTAAGGTCTTTACACAACCTCTGGCCTGGAGTGATCTACTTAGCATTATTTATTTGTGTGCTGAAATGCTTGGGTAGCCCCTCGGTTGATGCTGTCAGGGAGGGTCAGGAGTTCAGCAGGATATTTACAGCTCCCCCCAGGAGTGCCCATGTCCATCCCAGCCGGCCTGGCCATGCACTGTGATTTGTTTGGGGACAAATGGCATTAACAGGGAGCACGACCCCACAGCAGGTGTCAGAGGCACAACACAAACTCAGCATCCACAGCAGCCACCGGGGCTTTGAGGGGCTGAGTTCTCTACAGACAGGGAATATTCTCACACATTACCCCAGGGGAAATTCAGCTTGGTACAGCTGAAGTCTGGAGGCCTAAAGCCTTACAGTAAAAAGTGGCTTGTTTGGTTGATTTGTTTGTTTTAAGAACAGTTTACAAGTAAGATAAAAACCTGGTAGGAGTTTTCTCTCAAATACACCAGGAAGAGGAAACCTGCAGAGCTGGTGGGGCCAAGGTATGGTAGAGGCTGGAGGGAAAGAAAGGAAAGACCTGGCCCAGCCTGGACTCTGATGGAGTGAGTATCCCGAAATTCCTAAACCACCTCCCTTGGAAAGACCCATCTGAGAAGCTCTCACACTGGGATGGCCAGAAGGAAAACATAAAACCAACCAAGGAAATCCTAAGGAACTCCCATGGCCAAGGACATTCACCCACCTGCTCTGAAACAATGTGAGGGAACTTTGGGACCCTCATGACAACAAAGACGTTGAGGGGCTGGAGCATCCAGGGAAGGATCTGGAGCCCCAGGAGAGGCTGAGGGAGCTGGAAAAGGGCTCAGCCTGGAGAAAAGGAGGCTCAGGGGCGACCTTGTGGCTCTGCACAACTCTCTGACAGGAGGGGACAGCCGGGGGGGTTGGGCTCTGGGAACAGGGAACAGGGACAGGAGAAGAGGGAATGGCCTCAAGGTGTGCCACATTAGGTTTAAACTGGAGATCAGGCAAAGTTTCTTCACTGAAAGGCTTGTCCAGCTTGGCACAGCTTCCCAGGGCAGTGGTGGATCCACCATCCCTGGAGGGATTTAAAAGACACATGGATGTGACACTTGGGGACGTGGGTTAGAGGTGGCCTTGGCAGTGCCGGGTCGATGGTCGGGCCCAGCAATCCCAGAGGTCTTTCCCAACCTAAAGGATTCAGTGATTTCCAATGTCTGACCTTCTGTCTCTGCTCCCAAACCAACAGGAGTGGGAAGGGGAAGGTTCCAAACCATCATGTCCAACTCCCTCAGTGTGAACCCACCACACTCCAACACGCCCCAAAGAGGCCCAGAGGGAGCCAAGACAAGGGACCTTGTGCCCCACAGCCCACTCAGAGCTTGCTGAAGGGTCAGAGCAAACCCCTAGGAAAGGTGAACTGATGTCTCTGCTTGAACTCCTCACAAGGTTCCTCAAAAACCAGCTCTAAACCCCAAAACCCAACACGGCATGGGACCCAGGGGAAGGTTCTCCTGCTCACAGCAAGACACCCAGTAGGTTTTAGCAAGCAGAAGATCATGGTCCATGATCCAGCTGCACTACAATCTGTCCAGCTCAGCATATAACTGATCTGGAAGGGTTCAGTTTATTAATGAGACAGAAATTATTCAGGCCAGCCGAAACTAAAAGCGACTTTGAATAGCTTTGCATTAGGACTCTCACTGCACTAAGTGGCACTGAGGAAATGGAAGATTAAATTTAATGTCAATAAATGCAAAGTAATGCACTGAAGAAAAGCAATCCCAATGACAGACATGACAATGGGCCTTAAAATAGATATTGCTGTCCAGAAGAGAAACTTTCCTGGAGAGTTCACTTCCTTTTTTTTTTTCAATCCTCAGCAGCTGCCAAAAACACAATTCAGGTTTTAGAAGCAGTCAGGAAAAGAGCAAAGAAGGAAAGACTAAGTATTATTTTGCCATCTGTACTGTTGGAAGGAGAGAGGGCAACTGCAAGGAGGATGCAAGGTGTGTAATGGCAGGTGTGGATGAGGAAAAAGGGCTGATGAAGGGATAGAACGGTGTTAGATGGACTCAGTGAAGATGTACATGAAAAAATGAAATGAGAGTGGAGTTCTAACAGCCTAAAATCAAGGAGACAGACACTGAGATTATTAGCAAGTGAAATTAAACTCTTCCAGAAAATTTCTTCATACTGGACCCAAAAGCAAAACCTCTTGCTGCAGGATGCTGTGGCTTAGAGGGATCCAGAATAGCAACTGGACAAATGAGAGATGAGTAATAAAACCTGACCTGTGGGCTCGTGGGAGCTCTGTGGGTAGATATAATCTCATTTTTTAGCATCTGGGTGATTAAATATTATTGTGGGACCTCCATCCCTGAGATGCTCAGAGCTCAGCTGGACCAGGAGCTGCACAACCCCGTGTGGGTGGCCCAGCTTTGCCTGGGGGGCTCAGGACACACAGATGTCCCTCAGGACTGGCAATATTTGGTGTTTGGGGGCTTCTGTGATACGTGATCACGTGACACTCACACAGACCTCCACCCCAAAAGCATCTCCAGCATCCCCTTTTATCCTCCCAAAATGCCACCACTATTCGAGTGACAGCATTCATTTATCCAAGAGACTGGCTGGCTTTCTGTCAACACTGCACACAAAATTATTGTTATTACATTATTTTGGGGGGAATGAGGCCTTAAACTCATTTACCTGGATCTTTCAGAGCCTGCAAAGGAGTTCAAGCTCTTCACATACACACACAAAAACCTCATCCACTGAAAGCTACAGGGAGCAGCAGAATTTAGTCTTAAGAGTGACATGGAAATAGATTAATTTTTTTTCCCATTTCATATTCTAATTACAATTCTTCTCCCCCTACTATTTTCTGTTCTCATTACAGTCTTAAAATTGCTCTGCAAATTCTGTACCTTATTCTGCTCTTCCTACCATCTTTGTCATGGAAATGAGAAACAGAATGTATAAGCATGAAAATATTGCAGAGATCAAAATTCTGCTTAACCCTTTCTCATGCGACTCAAAAAGAAGCAAGAGTGACACAGAGAAGCCAGTCCTCCATCCATCCATCCATCCATCCATCCATCCATCCATCCATCCATCCATCCATCCTCCTCTTGTCCCAGCTGCACTGAGGAGAAGGATGCTCAGAGAAAGGTGATTAATTTAAAGGCCAAAGTCACTCACGGTTACACCTCACGGTGCATGGAGGAGGGGTTGGGGTTTCAGCTGAGCAGGTTTTGCTCCTCAGGGCAGATGCTGATCTAATACATTTTGACTGTGCTCAGATGATTGTGTTTAGCTTTTAGCCTGGTGTAATAATGCTGCTGGGGAGAGCTGCCCTGGTGCACTGAGCATTCAGATCTCCATCCTTTTCTGTGGCACTGAGAGCTCACCAGAGCTGCAGCCAAAAACCAAATCCTCTCTGATTTCTCTCCGAGTCTGGGCATGGATATGGAAATCAGGGAGGTGAGCAGAACCCACTGCTCTCAGCCAGGACCTCCCCAGCCCATTGCTGACCAGCTCAGTGCTGTTGATTTTGCAGCACTGCTGCTGCAAGGCTCAGGCATGTACATCACTTCCTTCTTGAAACCAAACAACAAGCACATCCGGAGCTGTTTATCACACGTGCTCCAGGAGTTCGTATGCAAAAAAAAATATAAATACCAGGCTCTTGCTGAGCAGGTCCTTCACCCATCAGCAGCTGAGTGAGCAGGAGAGCTGAGGGAACCTGGTGAGGGGAGGGAGGAGGGTACAGGGATACAGAACCATCCTGCCACTGGCCTGGTGTGTGTGAAATAAATAAAATAACTGAGCAATAACTGCACCCCTGCTCCTCCAGCAACGCTTGTAATTCACAGGAAACGGAGAGAGGCAGAAAACATGCAAAGATCTAAAGGAAGACACTCTGTGCTAGAACAGTGCCAGCATCGAAGGCACTGAGAAACATTGTTTTCTGCAAGATAAAACCTCGGGGCTGAGATAAAATTAGAGCTGATACCTGTATGCCTGGGAAGCAGCTCCCAGCCTGCCCTGCTCTGGGAGTCTCTTATGGAGGTGCTGATTTCCACAGCAGAACAACAGCCAGAGGAAGCACTGGAGAGGGGCTCCACAGGGCACTGGGACAGCCAAGGAGGCAAGGGAGCAGCTGGGAATGAAGAAACCTTAAGAAGGGAAGTTTTCCCACCCTATAATTTGGTCCCCTTTGCCCAGGGAGGGTGCAGCACAGGCAGTGATGCTCAGCCACACACCTGAGGTGAATTCCTGGATGGCATCAAAGCAATTCCTCAGGGAGCAAAGGCAGCAGCTGCCAGCATCAGCACAGGCTGGATGATGCTGGGTTTGACACACACAGAGCAGGAATGGGTTTGGAAATCTCAGTTTGTCTTTTCTCGACTGCACAGTGAGCAAATAATGAAGTGAGGAACGGAGCTGTCAGAGGAGTGAGCAGGGGATGCCTCAGAGCTGGGCACTTTTTAAAGACCATGTATTTTGCTTCCAATCCCAATGCCTTGCTGGCAGCTGCATGAGTAAACAGCCTGGATCCCAAGCACCTCCTAACTCACTCCAATAATTCCTAAAATCACATGCTACTCAACTGATATTCACAAAGAAAAACAGTAGCTTTAATTCACCCCATAGCCCCTGCTCTTTCAGCACAGATTAAATATTACAAGGAAATTCTTTACTCAGAGGATGCTGAGGCCCTGGCACAGGGTGCCCAGAGCAGCTGTGGCTGCCCCTGGATCCCTGGAAGTGTCCAAGGCCAGGCTGGAGCAGTCTGGGACAGTGGAAGGTATCCCTGCACATGGCAGGGAGTGGAAGGAGATGAGCTTTAAGGTTCCTTCCATCCCAAACCTCTTTCCAAGCAAAAGTACATTTCTGCCCCCCAGAATTCAGGATCTTGTCTATTTTCTTCTCTTGCAAAGCATAAGGGAAACAAATAATTGATTTTTTAAGACCATGGGGAACATTATGCAAAACCAGCTAGTTGGGAAGGAAAAAACAATAAATCAGAGATCTTCTGTGTCAGTCATTTAGAAAATAGTTTCCAACACACAGATATTTGACACCAGCAAAAACCTGCTTTCTGTGGTTCTGCACTCCACTTTGTATGCAAATATACTCTTGCAGTGGTACTTAGAATGACTTGGGGGAAAAAAAAAAGAAAAAAAGGGCTGACTAAGTACAATCCATTTCACAATGTTTGGACATGTTCCTGACTCAAAAAGAAAAAAACTAATGAGGGAGGTCTTTAAAGACTAAATAAAAATAAACCCCAACCCTAAAACAAGGATGATAGGAAGGTAGTTTCCAAAATTGCAAGGTCAGGTTGGACAGGGCAAGCTGATCCAGAGGAACCATGTGGTTCCATGTCCCTGAGAAGGGCAGAACCCTGGGAAGCAGTGGATGGAACAGTGTGGCCAGCAGGAGCAGGGCAGTGATTTTTTCCCTGTGCTCAGCACTGGTGAGGCAGAACCTTGAGTGCCGTGTCCAGTTCTGGGCCCCCAATTTAGGAAGGACATGGAGGGGCTGGGGAGTGTCCAGAGGAGGCAACAAGGCTGGTGAGGGGTTTGGAACACAAGCCCCGTGAGGAACAACTGAGGGAGCTGGGGTTGTTTATCCTGGAGAAAAGGAGACTCAGGGGTGACCTTATCACTCCACAACTCCCGGACAGAAGGGTGCAGCCAGGTGGGGTTGGTCTCTTCTCCCAGGACAAGAGGACACTGCCTTAAGCTGTGCAGGGGAAGTTTAGACTAGACAACAAGAAAAAATAATTCCCTGAAAGAGTGATTGGGCACTGGGATCATCTGCCCAGGAAGGTGGTGGAGTCACCATCCCTGGATGTGTTTAAAAAATGCCTGGATGTGGCACTCAGTGCCATGGCTTTGATGCCTTTTTGGGACTACCAAAAAACAGAGGCCAGATAAAATTAAGAGAATAAAAATTGATCATATTTGTTGAAGGGCCTTCAGGTACATCCAGGGCAGATGAAGCCCACCCAGAGGCTACACCTAAAATGGACACTGGGTCACGAGTTTTCACACTTTTATAAGTTTTGTCCATTTGCATATTGGGGGTTAATCTTCCAGTTACAGCTTCAGGTGATGAAGTCATTTACCCCAAGTTTGCTCCTACCTAACTCACTTTTGTTTAGATTTTTTGGGGCCTGAGACAGTGACAGTCCTTAATTCCCAGCCTGGAGGGGAATTGTTGTGTCTGACCAAAATGGGAAAGCAGCAGCTCACACTCTGTATGGAGTTTAGAGCCATAAATGAAAGAATTTCAGGGTTACAAATATATGGAAAATAGAAAAGCTAAAATCCTAAGGCATCAGTTTAGTTGATGAGGAGGTGCTGGATGATAGGCTGGACTTGATGACCTCGAAGGCCTTTTCCAACCTGGTTCATCCTGTGATTCTATGGAGCAGGTCAGGAGCAGGGCTGGGAAGGTGCAGACCTGTGGGATGGGATGCACAGGCTCCCATCACTGCTGGCCAGGCTGAGGCTGCACCTGCAGCACCCAAGCTGCAAACACAGCACCAGGGCTGGAACTTCACACACAGAGCCCCAGGACGAGCACAGGCAGGAGTTTAGAGAAGCTGAAGCTCAGCAGTGTTTGCCACGGGCCACAACAGCACATGGCAAAGGTGCCTCCCCAGCAGCAGCAGCACATCCTTGTGGCCCTGCTGCAGCAAGTGCTGAGTTAGGCTGCTCACCCCAAGCTGCTGAGCTGTGTTTCCAGGGCACTGCACACATCCCAGCCCCATCACCCCACTGCCCTGGCCTTGGCTCCCTTGCTCCACAGTTTGCACCCAAAGCTTCATTCCCAACCTCAGCTATCAAATATGAAAAAAAACCCCACAACCATCTCCCTCAAGCACTTCTAATTTCAGCTTCTCTTCCTTTTTTTGCTACCTCCCTGTTCACTTTATTAATCTTTCCACCCTCTAACTTTTTCATTAGGGCTAAAGGTATTCTGTGCTTACTGCAGCCAAGCTGGCCTCAGGTTTACTTGTTCAATATCTCCCTTAGTGCTGGAAATTGCCAACATCTTAAAAAGACAGTTAAAAACTCATTAAAATTAATGAAACTAATCAGAAAAGAAGCACCTCTGATCATTATTATTATGCCCCTGCCTCACTGTAAATAATTGAATAAAGATATTATTATGACTATTATTATTATTATTACTATTATTAACCCTAACAAGAAGTTTAAAGCATGGTGATGAGAAAGAGAAAAAAGCAGCTTTGCCTAATTAATGACTTAAATAAAAATAAACAAAGGGAGTCTTCCTGATTTTAGCAAAGTCCTGCCTTTTTCCAAGCAGTTAAAAGCAAGACTGACAGCTTTATAGATAGGGAAATGGGCAGATAAGATAAACACACACAATACAAACTTGTCCAAAGCTTTTACAGTCTTTCTCTGCACCACTTCCAGCTCATTAAATTACAGTATTACTATAGATTTGCAGCAAAATTATCTTTTATCTCGTCTTCTTTTAAAGCTATTTGGCATTTGCTGGTATTTTCTATTATAAATCTAATTGCAGATTCCAAACAGACAAGGGCTCATTAAGCCTTAATTATGCACATGTTGTTTTCAACAAACATTTTCATTTGGACTGCTGTGAGCTGTAATTGTTCCGAAGGCACTGCAGCCTCCCATTACCCACTTCCCTGGGATGGCAAAAGCTACTTTCAAGTAGGTCAGAAAAAGGACTGAAAAAATCTGTTTGGAACCTGTGGAGTTGGGATTGTGCTGCTCCAATGGGATTGCTGGCAGGGAGCTGCTGGGATACCCACTGTGATGGTTCCCACCTGCACCCAGCCCTGTTGTGGGGTTATCCACAGATCCATGGAATGGTTTGGCTTGGGAAAACTTTAAAGATCATTTATTTCCAACAGCCTCACCTTGGGCAGGTGGAGGGGAGCAGGGAGGAGCCCTGGGCATGGGGTGGGGAATGGGATGGATGCCCACTCTTCATGGGGAGTAAAGCCACAGGGGGTGATGTGCCAACAGCTTGCCTTTGGCTACAGCTGGGAAGCAGGATTTCTGCTTGGGAGTTCCTGCTGGGAACAGGGCAGAGCTGGAGCACCATTGCTGGAAGTGTTAAAAACACAAGAGAGGTGCCATGTCCCAGTATGGCTCAGTGGCCTCAGTGGTACTCAGTGGAAGGTTGGATTTCATGATCTTGGAGGTCTTTCCCAGCCTTAAAGATTCCATGATTTGGGCACGTCTGAGGATGCTGCCAGCTCAGCCAGCATCTGGGTCCAGCCCAAGCCCAGGTCCTCAGCCAGGCACATCTCACAGCACAGCCACAAGCACCACAGGACAGAAACATTTCAGCCCACCCCAAACATAATGAGGGTGCTGGGAGCCCTCTGCTCTTCTTGTTGAAGCCCTGGCTCTGTTATGTTTTTCCTGCACTCTGAAATAAGTAACCCACAAGAAGAGCTGAGCTTTCATTGGCAGCTCAGGCTTCCTGCTAACAGCACGAAAGCTGCCTTTGCCCACACTCAGGAGTTACCAGAGCAGGAAGGAGCTTCAGGATGCTTCAGGATGCCAACTTTGAGATCCTGGGTCTTTCTAGCCTCACCCACCCCTGTGGCTCCCAGGCTGGAGTGTCCAGGGCAGCAGAGTGTGGCTCTGCCCCACCCCAAAGCTCCAGTGAGGAGCCATCCCACACAAACCTCAGCAGCCTTCCCTGAACCTCATGTTGCACTTGCAGAAGGAAAATCTATCAGAGTAAGCATGAAAACTTATGGGCTTGCCCTTGAAAAAGAGAAGTTTTCAAGCAATAGTTTGACCTAAAAAGGTTTTCTAGGTCATTTGGACTCGGCATGTATATGTCTGCTCCACTAAATCTACCACAATAAAATTACAGAGTTCATTCCAGCCTGTCGGTGTCAAATCATTCATAAATTCAGATGCACTGTTTACCCAACTGCTATTCATATATTCACAGGGAAGGTCTTGCCAGGCTCCTTCTGGGGGGAAGGATTTGCCCTGTTCAACATTAGCTCACGCTGACAAAGGGAAAATGTAAAAGCTGCCCTGAGTAGCTGAGGTCCCACAGCCTCACCCTGGGATCATGCAGGATTTATGGGGTTGGTGACACTCCCCAAACTGGCCTGCTGTGGATTTGCCACGGTGAGGGAACACCAAGGGCTGGCTGTTGTCACTTGTGTGGGTGCAGGCACTAATCAGCACCACCACACTAACAAAGAAACGTTAACCCCTGCTGCAATCCTTGTGCTCCAATGCTCTGTACCCTGCCTGAGAAACCACAAAGGTGGCACTGGAGCTGCCACCAGAATGGCCCTGGGGAGCCCAACACAGGCTTTACGAGAAAAGAAGCTGATGTTCAGCCTGCCAGGACACACAGAAGAGCTGTGCTCAGAGGTGCTGCCTGCCAGTCACAATTACCAACACCAGAGGGTTTTCTTAAATCCACTTTCTTAAATCCACTCTAATATTTATTAATTCTTATACATAATCCAAGCAATGCCTGTTAAAGGAACCACTGTGAAGGGTATTATGGAATATTGCTGTCCATGACCGTGTGGGCTGTGCTGTCAGAGCAGTCACCTGCCTGGGCTTCATCCCCTCTCCAGAGGAGAAAACATCACTTGAGGAGCCAAAGAGACTCCAGGGCTGGGTCCTTGCAAGCAGCTTTCCCCACCATGGGGCACTTCCCACCAGAACACCTGAGGGATTCTGTGTATGGACTTGCTGGGTCTGCTTTTCCTCCACATAAGCACAGTTTTATCCTTGGGATGGATCCTGGCCCCCAGCACGGCTGCAGCCAACACCTCCCAACAGGGGCTACAGGGCCAGGCTGAAAGCCTTAGGGGATGGGTGCCCAGCCCCACTGCCCACCTCACTGCCCACCTCCCAGGATGTCCAACCTGTTTGTGCCAGTGGGGCTAAGCAGCAGGGACTGTCCCATAACTGCTGTGCCTATGGCANATGGCACTGCCCCCTATCCCATAACTGCTGTGCCCATGGCACTGTCCTCTATCCCATAACTGCTGTGTCCATGGCACTGTGCCCCTATCCCATAACTGCTGTGTCCATGGCACTGTCCCAGATCCCATAACTGCTGTGTCCATGGCACTGCCCCCTATCCCATAACTGCTGTGTCCATGGCACTGCCCCACTCCAGCCAGGCACCAGGAAGACTTTTGCAGGTGCTGCACTAAGGGACAAAAACTCCTGAACAGAGCTCATGCTCTGAGCTTTAAGACTCATTCTGCTGGTGAAACCCAGGGGAGCCCAGGTGACCAGGCAGGCTGGCAGAGTGCACCCCCAGCATCTTCACCCTCTTCCTTGGCTGCATTTTATTCCTGAACCTCAGGATCAGGAGTGTATGTCCAAAGGCACATTCAGCTCAGGAAGGATGGAGCCACTGACCATAGAGCTCACAAAGGAGAATTTTTCTGCACACTGCCACCATGAAGCCTGGCCTTGGGCAAGAAGTTGCCCACATGGTCAAGGCACAGATAGGAGAAACCACAGCACAGGAGGGGCAAGGCACGTCCTTGTGGGCCACCCACAAACGTGTGGACACAGAGGTAGGAGCCTGCCAACAGGGACAACCAGCAGAGCACCCAGTCCTGCTGCTTCCCAAACTGGTGTGATGCCACCAGAGGCACACAGGGGACAGGCACCACCTCACAGCTGGACTACTCCAAACAAACATACAGGATGTGCTGTAAAAACACATCAAGACACATCACCCCAAACCCAGGGTTTAATCAGATGATACTCAAGCCAGCTTTGACATCTCAGAGATTATTTTGATCCCCATATTTCCAGAGAAAAGGACTCTCTGCTCAGGTTTTCACCATGCCTAAGTCACACACCTAAAAAAACCCCATTTACTAGCTAATGATTAGTATCCCACACTTTCTCCAAAACCATTTAGTGGGGGAAAGTGATTTCCACCAATACTCTGCATCCTGATTTGGGAAGTCACACCAAGATTTCAGGCCCTCCAGTGAATATGTTCCATTCTGTATTTCAGCTGCACCTCTGTAAAGATACCTTTTCCCCCCCACTTCCAAAATTCTTCTAACTGTTAAGAGAAAGAATCCTCTTTGTTCTGACAGAGAGCAGCAGAATTATACCAGTGCTGCATGTTATGTGGTACAACAGCCCCAGACTCTGTTTTGGCTGAACTCTTTTACATCAATGAAGGTTTCCTTTATTTGAATTTGTATTATAGAGATTTAAGCATCCTGGAGAGATGAAAACACTTAATTTGTTACTGCCTGGGCCTAATCTTTTGTTTCCCTCGGTTGCCCTGTAACCTGTCCCTCTGTGATCCTGTAATGCTCCACTCACAGCTTCTCCTCCACCTGCTAATTACAGGCTCCATTGTGCCAGATAATTCAGCCCCAGTGAGGCTGCAGGGTGGTTCTGCATCTCCAGACCGTGTTTCGCTGCTGCCTCCAAAACCAGAGGAATTAATCACCTTCTCCAGTCCGTAAGTGGGACCAGACACTTGTGTGCTCATTGGAAAGGAAAACAACTTTTGGTTCCTTTCAGCAAGACATAATGAATCTCCCAGAGAGCAGGAAGCTCATAGTTTATATTTCTTGGAAAAGAGTGTATTAATATATTAAGTCTAAAAATATATCTATAAATCTTTGCAAGTCAGAGCGGAAACAAGAGGCAACGTGGCTGGCTCTGAAGGAGCTGCAAGTGCTGACACAGATGAGCCCCCAGCAAACACTTTCTGTGCAAATCACATTCACCTTTTGCTGCCTGCCAGGGCTGGAGTTTAAGCCTGCTGGAGATATTTACTGCAGGCAGCCCAGAGACCATCATTTTGGTATATGATTTCCATCCATCCATCCATGCATCCATCCACCCATCCATCCTCCATCCATCCATCCATTCATCCATCCATCCATCATCCATCCAT